>OU862923.1:30872575-31472575 GCA_917880885.1 Limnephilus marmoratus | reverse complement strand
GTAAATGATTTTTAAAAAATAATTCACTTCATAATATATACTTTCATCACCATTTTAAATAAATATTTTAAAATTATTATTATGAAAGGCAAAAAATGACTTTTCATAAAATCTCCGAACGGATTTTCGGTTGATTGGCTTATTTTTGTGATTGATTGTAGTGAAAATTAACTGAATGTACCTGAAGACCGAATGAAGAGTTAATAATGTCTATGTTATCAGCAAGTTTATCGTAGACCCTTATGAGCATCAGTACTTTTTCATCGAACTCGCAATTAAAACAGCTTCTTATCATCAATTCATTCATTCTTTTACAGCAACCTGTACGCATTATGTTGGTAGAAGAAAAGTCCACACTGTTGGCGTTATTTAGTTGTTTACTACAGGAAAACAGAAGCGAGTTTAGAGCTCTCATGCGAATTGTAATCATCCAAATGTACACCACGTATTGGAACACAAGGAAATCAAACGTGAACATCGCGATGTACATGGGGATATTGCTCGTTGATTGTGAGTCGTACCAAGTCACAATGTCCAATAAACTAGCTAAACAAATATATACAAATAATAATAACGACGCCCCAGTTATCAATTTCCGCCATGTTGTATAGCATTCTTGGGGTAGGTCCAGGAGATTATCAATATTCACCACGTTGTTAATATATTTCAAAGCTAATTGTGAACTGGAAAACACAGGTATACATAGCGTAGAAGTTACAGAAAAAATCCCAAAGAAATATGAAATATTATCGGTGAATGTTATTTTCAATGTCGATGATTCGGCATCATCCCTAATTTTAACACTCATCAGATATATAAAAGCAACATTGATTACGCTTGAAAATAACAAAGAGTAGGCTTTACTAGAAGTGTTTTTAGGTAACACTTTGTTCCCTTTATATGAATAGGTCTGAATACCAAAAACGAAGAAAAAGTAATTCACTGGTGCAAGAACATGATGCATGTTCAATTTCGTGCTTATTTCACTCATATTTTGAGAAGACATTCAACAAGACTTTGCTTTCTAGCAGTGAATAGACTGAATAAAATATTCGACTGTTTTTCTTCCAGTGATCGTGGAACAATAATTCGTATATTGACACAAGACACATACAGCTAAGAGCCATGTGAGTAATTCACCCTAAAAAGCCCGTTATTGTTTTATGATGTTTATCAAATCACCCCCATTGTTTTGTTACTTACTTAGCAACTTGGTCGATGAACCTAACTTGAGCCTTAGGACGGGTAAAGCACCCAATGAGGCCCACATTATCAAATATTTACAAGTTATTATATCAAATGAAAAAAAACATACAAAAATATGATGACGGAATCATTTTGGAATTAAAACAAATTATAAAAATTCAGAATGATTGGACCTTTTGCAAGCACAACCCCCTTTTCTTGTTTAACTTGACTGGACTACTCGTACATTTTGTTAATTTTGCTAATGGCTACGTTCCGTGTTCTACGCGTGCCTTGTTAAGTTTTAGCCATTTAAAAAAAATAAACAAACGTACCAACGAAATAATCTGGAAAACGTAATGAATAAACAAGAATAGAATTCGTTATAATTTAAACACACGGTAGGTCGTTAACAATTAAGAATTAGGTGACCTAATTCTACGATTCACTATTTGAATTCGTTGTTCGAAATGACATTTCAATTTTCGTAATATTCATAGCATTCTTTCGTTTTGCCAAAGAAAGAATTTATTTTCTAAAGGTTTGCTGATTTTCGGCACCAAATATTTCGTGACGATGCACCGGGGTTTAGAATAACCTTGCGGTTACTCCTTGCTAAACAAAACGCTTATGGACTTATGCCCGATCACCAAACAAGATCCGGTATACACAATTAAGTAATACTCACTACTGTTGTGTCTCGTGGCTTGATCTCCATTCAGTGACAGTCACAGGTGTATCCAAAAGCGTACGATACAGATTGTTCTGGTCGGTTATTAAAACCACGATAAAGTTGAGTCATTACTCGAATAAGCGGTTCACATGAGGCATTCGATGAACGACGGCGATATAATGATTCATATTACACACTTCCGATTGATAAATAACATTTACGTTACGATTTGTTACGATGGTTGTTGACAGACTGGCGATATTGCGGTACTTGACTGATGTCCACCGTGTTGGTAGGTACACTTAATGTGCGGAAGTCCAAAAACTGGATTCTTCCGATCTGCTTGGCGGATTGGAACACAAATACGAATGAAACCCATCAGCGTTACGAATCACATATATGTATAAGATTGCAGTAGGTACATGGTTACATATATACACACAGTAGGTATAAAGGTAAGTATGTTATTAAATAATCTTGATGGATATGTTTATTTGAGGTGATCAATGATTTTACTTTTAAATGCACTTTTGGTTTGCGTGTTTCTAATTTTTTTTTTTTTTTTACAGTGTATACCGCACAAGAATCTTAACTGCTCCCGTCTGGGGCCAGTGAGACTATGGCATCCCCAATTGGGGTATGTTGTGAGGCTGAAGGTAGTGCGGAGGGGAAGGAGGTGGGGAAGAGGAAGGTTGGGAAGTACCTGGCTATTCAGATCTGGTCACTAAACACGGCTAAAGCCATTTTCAAGCAACGTTTCAATTCTGAATGGTGGTCTTACACCAGGGCGATACTAATAGTATCTTCCACTCTGGAACATGCCGCAAATATACTATATATTATTTTAAATGAATTAATTGTGAAATAACACAAATTAATCAAATAAAATTTATTTGCGCATGCCGGGTTCGAACCCGCGACCTCCGGAATGTGAGTCAAGAGTCTTAGCCACTGGACTACGGAGGTCTCTAATTTCAGGAGGTAGAGAATTGAACAGCTTTGTTTCATTATATTTAAAACTTCTTTGTCCATAAGAGGTTTGACAAGCTGGGATGTTAAATTTTTTTACATTTGATTCTCTTAAGAGGAAATACTAGCTGCGCTTTTCTATACAAACGTATTCCCCGTTTATCTCTCTGGATTTTGACCCTAGAGCAAAATTTTTTTTTACATAATATAGATATTGACCACTAGCGTGTCGGTACGTTTTGTTTTTTTTGATAATTTACTTCTCATAGAAGTTACGACCTTCCAAAAATGAATAAAATTGCCTAATTTAAACGCCGTCAAAAAACGTTCAGTATACAAACTAAACAATGTATTTTGAAAAAAAGCAAAACGTACCGACATAGAATATTTTCTTTTAATACAGTTAGTGAAAAAATTTTTTTAAATCCGTCCAGTTTTGGAGAAGAAAAATGGGGAATACAAAACATCGATTTCGAAGATTTTATTTAGGTATTTTCGGCCCGACGTGCAGGTGTCCCTTTCGCTCATTTCTCCTGAGGGGGGCCGGGGAACGTGGGTTTTGACAAATACATACATATAATGCGAAGTAGTGATGTAAAGAATTTTATCGGTAGACTAGTGTTGTCCTTGCCCGAGTAATCGATATTTTTTATTCGTTTTTTTTCTGTTTAGTGACTCATCGCGGTATACCAATACTGACCGAGCTTTCATACTAAAATTGTGCAAAATTAAATTTTTTTATGTCAAGTACTATAATAAATTTTCAATTTGGGAGGCGTTTTAGGTATCATCGCCCCGGGAACCATTTATTGGATAACCAACACCCCCGCCACTTGGTCACCGCAAGTGGTCCTCTATGTTTGGTGACAGAGCCTGGGTTCCCGGGTTCACGGATGAGGTCTGCATGGGTTTTGGTGGCGGATAATTTTGTCCACTTACTGCGTGGCGGGCCGGATTGGGAGAAACTGGAAGAGGAAGATCTTTTGATCTCTACAGCTGGACTCTCCACCATCATTTCATACTTTTACCTACCTTTTCCCTACCCAAAACTTCCTTTCCTTCCTTATCCTAAAAATACCCTCCACACAGCTTCTCCAATGATGTCCAACAACTTCTCCAACAAAGTCCCTGAGCGATTATTTTTCCTCGGTGCCTCCAATGTGAGGTTTATGTTTTTAAAAAAAATCTGTTTCAAATTTTTAGTTGAGAGTCGCTTACATTGCCTTCAGTGATTAATTGAAATTTTTTGTTTGTAAACACTTTATTGTACAAAATTTTTTACCACTATACAATGAATTTTAAACAATTTATGATTTAGATCTTTCTCTCGCCGGTAAATTTCTTGATATGCGACCGTCAATTGTTTCTGGTAAAAGGCATTGGTGGTAGAAGTTTTTCTAACAGTGGTTCAATTTTTTGCCAGATTGAATCGTCCCTTTCAATTTTTTCATACGGCAAACCTTTAGGACTCCACACGACAAAATAACAGTATTTACGACGAGTAATGTGTAACTGGCCTTGTACTTGGTAGAAGTAATTGTGATTCCGTTTTAATGTTGAAGCATTGTCTTCAATTTTACAGTTATCAATTTTTTTTGTTCAAATCCTTCTTCTGGTGACATATTTACTATACTATATGGGCATTTCACTTCAATTATAGAATCCTTGCCAAAAAGGCCATCCGGACTTGCGCTAAAAAGTTTTTGTTTTCATCGATAAATAGTCCACAGGCGAATATCTCTAATTTTGTTTCTTTTGTAAATTGCTCAATTGCTTGGTTTTCATTTTCTTTCCCATAATTTGTGGCCATATTTCCTTTAAATGGCGAGTACAGTAGCGAGTTTAATACTCTCGCAACTGAAGTTTTTGGCCGTAGCTTACATATTTTTGTCCAAAGTTAGAAGCTGTAAGCCGCTTACGCCTTTCAATTGTCCACAAATTATTATTGCTTTGGCCCACCGTATTCCTTTCGAGTTCATCCTTATTCGATGGAGATAATTCTTTGAAAAATTCCTCTTTATCGTTTCAAATAATTCAGCTGGCATATCTGGATCTAATTCCAATTGACCATAATTTTCATCAGGCCCTGTAACTTTTTTTCTCTTTTCTGTCGTGTTTTCGTAATACCTTAGTTTTATTTTTCGACACCTCTGTATTGTCTCCTTCGAACGTCGTTTTCTTTCAATAAAATGCTTCGTGTAGTTGCCAGGACTGTGGCCTTGGATTTTTTTTGTATTCGTGAATGGGTTGTCATTTCACTATTCCACGAAGTTACTGCTCAAGAAGCTCAACTGCTGAAGTTATCCCATTTTTGTAAAATTTGCTCTTTTTCCGCCTATAAATTTGGCTATAACGTTGTTGAATTGCTCCACAGTGTTATTTGTCACGTTAATAATAAGACTTTCTGCATTTGCTATTAGAGACGACAATAATTGTTGAATATCAGTCCTGTTCCACAATCTTGAAGATCGCTTACTAAATTTGGATCATTAGTATACTTCTCCGACTTGCAATAGTATGACGAACATTTTGTATGATCACCAAAAACATGGTTTGCGGCATTTTTTTGTCCATTTTCAGATTTTTTACTTTATCACTTTGTGCCGTGTTTTCTTGCTCTTTTCTGTAATTTACTGCTCAAACTATAGCTTTTCTCATACGTAAAACGTTTGCTTCAACCTTTTTCCTTATGTGAACTGGTACAAAGCCTTTAGCGTTAAGTGATTTTTGCACTTTTTTTGGTACTATGAAGTTGGGCCTGAAGCCTTGGGTTGAAGTTTCGCTAATATTGTCTTCATGTAATTAAATATTACAATTTAAGGTTTTATAAAGTTGAAAATAAAAATAAAAAGTTTTGAAGTTTAAAAAAATTATATATTTGTTTCCTTTATTTCAAACTGACTGTAATAAATATTTAAAAAAAATGTGTAGGTAAATCTATCTATAGGTAAAAGACCAACATTTTTGATTGAATTTTGAACGAACTAACACATCCTTTTTTGTATTTACTGCTTAAAGAAACTCAAAAATACAGGAGTACAAATCAAACCTCAGCAAGCGATATATCTAACATTTTTAACATTATTATTTACAAACATGTCAACTCACACGTATGATACATACAACACAATAAATCCATTTAGATTTAATTGTCTAATAAAATATGTAAGTGCTTTTATCTTTTTCGTTATCGTAATTTTAATTAGAAAAAAACTTAAGGTGGGCTATTTTTAAACCTTTTTTATCTCTACATATTATAAAGTAAAGTCCCCCGCGCCGTCTTTCTGTCTGTCTGTCTGTCTGTCTGTCTGTTCGCGATAAACTCGAAAACTACTGAACGGATTTTCATGCGGTTTTCACCAATAGATAGAGTGTTTCGTGAGGAAGGTTTACGTATGTAATTTGTCAAGGATTTGTGTAAATTGGTTGAAACATAACGATAATTGTTAGAAGTGTCGGAAAAATTCCAGCCGCCTGGTAGCTTTCATCGAAAACGCTGCCTAATCCTTTTGGGATATAACAAAACAACGCTTGGTGGGATATTCCTCTTTTATAGATCTACAAAAAAGTCCGCGATGGCATATATCTATCTTTTACTATACGCATTCTATCTTCTTATCTTATTATTCTTATCAATTGCATTTTAGATATAATGTGTATAGTAAGCTATCCGTAAAAGATAGATATATGCCTTCGCGGACTTTTTTGTAGATCTATAAAAGAGGAATATCCCACCATTAATTGTTTTGTTATATCCCAAAAGGATTGTGCAGCGTTTTCGATGAAAGCTACCAGGCGGCTGGACTTATTTCCGACACTTCTAACAATTATCGTTATGTTTCAACCAATTTACACAAATCATTGACAAATTGCATACTTAAACCTTCCTCACGAAATACTCTGTATATTGGTGAAAACCGCAGGAAAATCCGTTCAGTAGTTTTCGAGTTTATCGCGAATAGACAGACAGACGGCGCGGGGGACTTTATAATATGTAGAGATAGAGATAATCGGTCAAAAATACATTTTTGTTGCATATGCATTTTTGAGTTTTTTTTTTAATAAGATAGGTAAGTGCCAAATTATATGAGTAGAAATTTAAGTTTTGTGGTATCATCATAAAATGAAGTCGCTCAAAATGTATGTGCGCATAAATCTTTTAAACTACGCAACAGATTTTCATGCGGTTTTCACCAATAGATAGAGTGATTTAAGAGGAAGGTTTATGTGTATAATAAATTCTTATTATAGTAGAGAAAAGCCAAGAAATTCAAATATTCAATTTAGGCAAAGGGCAGCGCGCAGCGGGCAGCTGGCGAGCGGATGGTGTGGATTTTATAAAGGTTGGGTAAATGGCGTTGTGTTTCGTTAGCCACAGCAACGTGTGGCCGGGTCTGCTAGTTATTAATAAAATAAAAACAAAATTATATGTTTATTTCGAATTATAAAATTTGAAAGCGTATTTCATCATCTTTCAAAAACAGTTTTTAGTTTTCGGATGCGTTCACAAATATTAAAGTTATTTGGAATTTATTGGAAAGCGGAAATATTTTGACTTTTCGAAAAACAGGCCCGAGGCCTGAGAGGTTAATACTAATTTTCAATAATAACTAATGTATCATAGAGAATAATCATATGTATGTATATAATAATTCGATGTAGTTGGTTTGACTGCATATTTATAAACGCAAATACAGTGAAAACTTTAAAACTACTAACCTACATAGAGTTCTAGTAAAATAATTCGTAATTTGTCGGTAATAAGCGTGAACAGAAGACATTGTTACAATACCTATCGACGATATTTATAAATAACCGACAATAGCAGACCTCGTGCGTTTAAAAATAATGGGCCCTTTTTCTGTCACACCGCAAGGCCGATTCAAAAACTTCATTAGCGACGAAATAAATCGAAACATGCTTTATCTAAACAGAATATTGGATATGGCGGTATGAGGCGAAAGACGGTAGGCATGAGACGCAGAGGGCGAGAGGGTGTACAAGCCAAACACTCACGTGGTCTCACCAACACATCGATAGCTAGTTGTTTTTTGAGCGCGGTGCGATAGCGAGAATTTTTTAAAATACCTACCGTCGAGATTTCTCACCGGTGCTATTACCTCTTAAGGCTCTAGTGCTTATTCGTTCTTCAAACACGTGTGTATTTTTAAATTGATGCAGGATATTTTTTTAATACAATTTTTGCAGGTTAGGAACATTTAGTGTCTTAAAAAAAATCTGTGCTCGTTCTCAACGGGACTTTAAGAATAACCTTCAATATTAGTTTTTGAATCTTTGCTAAAGGCTCCAGGCAAGTATATGTGGCACTTCCCCAGCTGATAATACCATATTCAAGTGATGATTGTATAAGAACACAGTAAACTTGTTTCAGTTGTTTTCTTTTTAATATATCTCTAACATTTTTAAAGAAATAGACGAGTTTCCTCAGTTTTGTTGTTAGGTTTGTAACATGTTCGTTCCATTTTCGAAGAATAATGATTATAGCGAGACTAGGGTTGCCATCTTCTAAAATAAAAAAGCCTGACTCTGCGCTGTATTAGGCCGGACATTTTGCCCTAAAAGCCGGACGTACATAATTTTGGACATAACTTTTATACATAATTATAAAAATCTGTTACAAGTTACAGTTGTTTATTAATCATACATTAACCAGTTTAATAACAACAATAACAACACCCGTTCCCCTTCACCTCCGGGTTGCGCCACTGGATCAACCCTTACAGGGATTTCTTAGAATCTTCAATTGAATTTAAGAAGATTACGATGTAATTGGCCATGACGCCAATAACAGTGTGTAAATAGGTAAAATTAAAACAAAACATGTTACACGCCATTATTTTAGGTTTTCGGTTATTCATGTATTTCTGGAACCTTTGCAGTTTTTTCCTTTCGGCGCTTTCTGAAACGATAAAATAAATAGTTTTATTAAATATTAACACAACATGAGTAATATGAACGAAGTTCTGCTAAAGGATACCATATTAATTGTTATAAATCCTTGCAATTGGTTTAATTTTTGAGGCAGGTACTTTTGGTTGCCTGAGAGTTTAATTTTGTTTTTAGATGGTGTAATAATAATTTACTATACCTCAACTGTACCGTCTACCATAACATTTTTTTTTTAAAATATAATTGAAGTATTTTTTTTCTGTTCGTGTGTCACGGGATAATAGATTGAATAATATTTTCCCTTTTATGCATAGTGATGCTGTGCTATTTTAGTTCATACCAGTGGTACGGTTTGTCCGCCAACAAGGAAATAGTTCCTTACACTCATATTTAGTGGTGGGATATTATTAGTATTAAAGAGATCTTTATGTAACTGAAGAAGTAGAATTTGGAAGTGGCAAAACCGGAGAATTTTGGAATACATTTATTGTTGTAGCAGTAAATGTTGTGCAGAAATATATTCCATTAAAGATGCTTTTTTGATTGTTTCAAGTGGAAGGGAGGTTGTTTTGTATGCACCCTCGATACTTGCCCATAGTGCTGGAGAAAGCCAACAATCGTCCGATGATCATCCTGGTATTTTTGAACTCATCCACACAAGCCTCGCACACGGCTGCGAGGGCCAAAAGTTTAATGAAGCTATGAATCCACCATATTAAAATCACCGTCAGAGTAGCTCCATCCTGAAACAACTCATTTTTACTGAAAATAGAGAACCCATGAATCAGAAAAATATATTTGAGTTAGCAAAAGTTTTACATAATTTTTTCTGTATTTTTATTTATTTTTTACAATTGCGAGTCAAGAGGCCCTGAGGAAAAAAATCTCTCGTGGCCTATGTCATCTTGCTGTGCCTCTTTGGCTTCGTGGCCTATGTCATCTTGGGTGCTGTATGAAGGGTCTTTTTTAGGGAAAGGGAGGAGAAGAAGTTCTGGAAAAAAAGGTATGAGGGATGAATAGGAATCTGGATGTCAATATTATCAATCTGGAGCAAAATTTTTTAATTCATTACCAGAAAAAATTAGAAACATGAATACCAATATAAAAAGTTTTAAAACTCACCTAAAAAATTATACTGAAAACTTAAACTGAATGATATTAAAAAAGCAATACAATAACACCCCCCCATACACACAAGCCTTGCTTAATTATGGGGGTACATCACATATTCTACTATGTAATTAATTACTGTATAAAATTTATTTGTAATTTATGTACCTTCTATCTAATAAAAAAAAAAAAAAAAAAAATATGTCTAGGAGTGACGAAACGTATGAATCCATCCCACCGCGGTGCGAGGCGAGAGCCTGGCTGGTGAGGTATTGATTGTCTCCCTCAACCAATCTCTTCCGATCTGGTCCGCCACGCAGTAGATGGGCAAACGCATTGGCCGCCAAGACCTAAACCAACCTCACCCCATGAATCCGAGCACCCCTGCTTGATGGATAAGAAAATAATCGATACAATAGTATTGAAACCATGACAAAACCGGGAAGTAAAATCAGTATATATTATAAATGAAATCAGTATAATGTGTAATGATTTCACAACTCACGATTCAAAAGATAGATTTTGATGATATTTTTCTAGTGAAATCGATTGGTGATAATTTATCTTTTACTTACCGAAGAAAAAATTGCAGATATACCCGTTATCATGTGAAGTACGAACGGAATTGGGCCAAAAAGCAACTAAAAATGAAAACACATTATTATTCACAAATGAATAACACCATAAAGGTATTAGTACATTACATTTAAAAAAATATTATTAAATTAGCTTTTCACGTTGGAATATGAATGTGATTCACTGTTGATGATGATTTTCATAATAAAGTAAACAGGTTTTCTAGGACAAACGATTGGCTTATTTTCATTTCTGTTTTTTTTTCACTTAATGCAAAAATACCCTTCGACTAAGTATATATACTGGTCAAAGAAAAATACCGTTTTAAATGTCTAGTCTGTGATACAACATGGCCAAATCAAACCAACCCAATACAAATTAATGTATTTTATTATTACTAAAAACTAAAGCTTAGAACGGGTGAATTTAAACAATTCGTCGTATTTTGAAGTTAATTTTCTAGTTCTGTTCGTTATTATAGTATTATGGGCTAAATACTTCACAGAACCCGAATGGAACTTTAACCGAACCTTAAAATAACTTCGAAATATGATGAATTATTCAAGTTCTGTGAATCAATCCATCCTAAGTCATATATAAAAATAATCCCCTCTGAATTGTATGACTTTGGGAGACTGGTATTTTGTATATTTGGTATTTGAAGTTTATTAACTATAGAAGTAATAAATATATGTATGTATTATGTACATTTTATTTATTTATTTATTTATGCACCAGATTTAAATGTCCGGGTTAAATTTTCCCCAAAAAAAAAAAAAAACGAAAAAAAGAAGGAAAAACTAAACCCTTTCACACACTTCCCCAAATGATCATCTAGTCAACCCACGCTATGCAATTGCACTATATAAGTATTATAAATACAAAACAATACAAGAACAACATGTCAACCTACTAGAGACCAAATAATGGGAATATAATTCACCGACTCCAGATATTTTCATATCAGAGGGTTCGGCTCTGTGGCATTTCTAATTGAACCTATAAATCCTACCGATCCCTCAATATAAATATTTAAAAAATCCTTTGTAATCCTACATGTATTTAAAATGACTGATTGCATTTTTATATACAAATTCTTTGACAAATCTAATATGCTTAAATTTTGAATCAGATTCCTAGGTATTATGCCAGTGGCCGAAATAACAAATGGCAATATTTTTATAGTCCGAGAATGCCAAATTCTTTTCATCTCATTTCCTAAATCTGTGTATTTTCTTATTTTTTCAGAAATAGTTTTTTGAATATTACAGGAATTTGGAATAGCTACATCAATGATATAAGTTATTTTTTTAATTTTGTCATGTAAAACTATATCAGGTCTATTATGACTAATTGTTCTGTCTGTTAGTATAGTTTTATCATAATATATTTTATAAAATTCATTTTCTAAAAATGAATTTGGTTCATATTCATAATATGGTACTATATTACGGCAGTCAATCAAGTTATGTTTAATTACCAAACTTTGGTGAATTATTTTTAAAACCTGATTGTGCCTAAATGTATACTCGGAAGGCGCTAATATAGAACATCCCGATATAATATGTTCTATAGTTTCGGGAAAAGCCAAACATTTTCTACATAAATCATCAATTTGATTTATATCTTTGATTATATGCTTTCTATAATTTTTAGTATTAATGACTCTATCTTGAATGGCAAGCATAAATCCTTCTATTTCTGCGCTCAACTCTCCAATACTCAACCATTTGTTTGACGAAAGTTTGTCAACATACGTTTGGTTGAGATAATTGAAGTGTTTTGCGTGAATAATTTTATTTGACCAGGAATCTAATAATTCTTGGTTAGTATTTATAAGAATGTTGGCATTCTCGTCATATAAATTTAAAGGTGTTATATGTGTTAACATTAACAAAAAAAAATTGTAACTGTTTGATAAATAAAACCATAAAAGACGTGAGAACTGTTTATTTGCAATTCCCCCCCAAAACCCACCTATGACTGTTTTTGGTTATCTGGCGTTCTTGAGAGAACCGTTAGGTCTACGGATATCAATCTAGTTTTAAATTAAAGCTAATTAAATTTACTACATTTTTATTTCATTTAATATTTGACGTGGGATACGTGTTTTAGAAAATATTTTACAAAATAAGTGACCATTTCGAAAAAATTTCACTATTTGGAAAAAATTACCTATTTTCGAAGAACTGTATCTTGAAAACCAATGGCTGTATATAGCTTGCTTTTGTCTCAAATTATAGCAAATTTAGTCTACTTTAAAAGTATGTTTACTAACTATACCGGTCAGACCCTTTCTTCACTGAGATATTGAGCAAAAACTGAAAAAAATCCGAAAATTTCTTGGTTTTTTGGGTCCATCGCCGCTCGCACAGCACTTTCGAAATTGAATTTTTTTTATTACTGGTTTAGGTCCTAACAACATATAAAAAATTCAGAATGACCGGACTTTTTGCAAGCACGGATGTACATCTTGACTGGGCTAATTCGAGTTCTTTTGCGTGCGGGCTCCGGCTCCGAGGTCCGGCTAGGGTGGAACCCGAGCGTCTCGATTCGAGCCATTCGGGAGTAGGTCGTGCATTCGAGTTCTTTTGCGAGCTCCGGTTCCGAGGTCCGGCTGGGGTGGAACCCGAGCGTCTATTTCTGATTTGATGGATAATGGTTGATGATCAATTGAGTATTCATGGATAAATATGTTTTTATTTCTGGTGAAGTGCACGACGGAGAACTTAGATATATTTATTTCCAGACAATGGGCATTGCAATACGTGTTCAAACGTTGCAAACCATCTTGCAGCTTCTGACAGTATATATGTATATCTTATATGTGCAATGATGACAAGGACGGAAATAGGTGCACGGAGGCGGGAATAGATGCTGAAGACTTCTCTGAAAGTCGCGCTACGATGAATTAAATCAATTACTAGATTCAAACAAGCATTTCTTGTATTAGTTTTTAGAACTTATGACATGATGTTTTGGTGCCAACCGCCGCACGCAAAGGTAGTGTCCGCCGCGCTATTCGCGATGTTACCGGCACGAATATTGTTACCGCGCGTGTAAGGTAGTAAGTGCTGTGAGTGAGGCGGCAACCAAATATTAAGAGGGCCTCCGACTACGAATAATTATGCCGCCACGTAAGGGGCCGAAGACCGAAAGGTCTCCCGGCCAAGGGGAAACATTAAATATCGGGGAACAATTGAAAATATTGTCCCTGAATATTGAGGGAACATCTCTCTCAAAGGTGGACTTTTTAGTAAAAATACTCAACGACAAAAACATTGATATCCTGCTTCTCCAGGAGACCCATATCGCAGAAGATGTTTTGGTTTATTAAATCTAATCCGACGACACATTTTCGTCATCTAATTTGATTATATTATAAGATTACCACTTACCACGATGTTGTATTTTTGATTTGTTAGTTCCATATTACTTATCAATTTATCGTATATTTTTTCCATGGTTTTAACTTTTAGTGAGGTGATCTGGAACTTCTCCGTATTTGCGTGACAAGGCGTAACATATTGAAGGACAAGATTTTTTACAAAAAACATAAAGGGATCTCGATAAATATAGTTATAGTTCTTGTTTTGGATATTTGACATATTAAAGAGTTAAGGACATTGGTGTAAGAGCTAGACATATTTAGTATGATGCAGAGTTGATATAATGCATATTCTGTCGCCAAAGCGCTTGCTTTTGTCCAGAGTTCAACAACAAGACTGTAGTCGTCGATATTAAGTGTCACAGAATAATAAATGATTTGTCCCAGAATAAATAATAAGAAAACATAATGAGCAGAAATGTTCAAAATGTTGTTATTATGAAGAAAAGTATTGATATTTGGAATGACGCGTTCTATGGTATCGAAGTTTTTAATGATTTTATAAAGATACTTGGTCTTTATGTTTGATATCCAAGCCGTAGCAATTATAATTGTACAAGTTATATTAATCAATACGTAAGCTATTGTTCTAATAAGACTGTTCCATTTTTTACCGTGCACGGTTGAAATATACCGGAAAAAAACATATAATTCAATGCACAATAAACAGTGAATATAGATTTTCAACCGCCAATGTACGTTCGAATACTGCGATTTAACTTTTCTATAACCCCTTAAACCCAAAAACAAATGGAGGCACTTTAAAGGTTCCAATTTGTTGTGAAATAGGTAACCTTTATTTAATTCACAGTTTGTTTGTTTCTTACACCTATCGGTTTTACGAGACATGGTGCCTTCGAGTCTACTCGAACGAGCATAATTAATAATATGGCTTTTTCAGTTTTGGTAACAATAAACGTAGTACGATTCGATTCAATATGTACTTAACTTAATAAGACGTACAGTTTTCTACGTAATAAGATTATCTCCGTTTGAATAATTAATTTTTTTATCACAATCTATCGCACCTATTCAATATCCATTCGAATACGCATTCTTTCAATAATACTTGAATTATTTGTTGTACCAAACCTAAAGCTTTGGTATCAAACAATGTGTTGGTGTTAGTTTATAATATATTATAGCCTATGCATTGGAGGTTAGTCTAAAAGAGAAATGAGAAGTATTGTTAAGATTTCAGGTACTGAAATATTTGTGATTGTCACCCTAATGGTTGTGGCAACATTTTTTTTCGTGTTGGCAATTGCCAGGGCGATTTCGTATTGCCACGGATTTTTTAATTCCTTCTTCTCTTGTTACCATCCATCTTGGGCGAGTCGTTTTTGGCAAAACGTCTGCTGCCAGGTTTTCACTTCATGTGGGTTATAAAACCGCGGAGAGAGATAGCATCATTGGGCTCACCGTACATGAGCTACCCTACGGGTCTTTTATTGTTTCAATAAAGACCAATTATTCAAGAGCTGGAGTTATTATTGAAGGGTTACTCCAGCCACACTTCCCTTTGGAATCTGGTATTACCACGCCGGATTGCTCTGTCAGGAGAGCGGAAGTTGAGATCCTGAACATTGATCATTCGAGCCGGGTGATCATTATTGGATTGATTCATTCAAGCTGGGTGATCATTATTTGGATTGATCCATTTGAGACGGAAGATCATTATTTGGAGTGGCCCAGTCAGGCCTCATCATCATCGGGAGTGGTCCAGTCGGCGTCCTCATCACCATCATTGGATTGATCAAGCGAGCCTCATCACGACGCTCGCATGCACAGCAAATCAGGTTGTAGCCTTCCTTTCATTGTCCTTTCAAATTCCATTTAAAAAGCTAAAAATCTGTGTAGATGCCACATTATTTCGTATTGATTATATCGAATTATATTCGGGTGTTCATAATCAGATGCTTTCAATATAGCATAAATTTTGTTGGTGATAATAATTTTTATTGTTGTATTCAGTCTGCTGAATAACTTCGCTTCTGCCTACCTACATTTCTAGCCACGCGTTTTCAAGCTTCGTCTTTGTATGCCATAGTATTGTGATTGGTTTCTCTATGATCTATAGTATATTGGGGTTAGTATATTTATGGTATTATTCATTATTGTTTACGTCAAACTGCCGCGTTGTGTATTGTGTATTCAGTTTTTAAATCAAGTTAGTGTTATTTCGTTTGTAAAAAATGGAACTCGACAAGTTGATTAAACGGCGCGGGGTTTTGAAAGGTTCATTAACGAGATTCGAAACCTATTTAAGCAACGAAAATGATATTACACCTGGCGTATTGTCATCGAGGTTGGACGCCATCAAACCTTCTCTGATAGAATTCTCCAAAATTCAGCTGGAGATTGATTTATTGAACAAATCAGAAGATAATGACGCGAGGGATAATTTTGAAGGTACATATTTTAATGTAATTGCATTAGGACAGGAAATGTTATCAAAATTTAAGAAGATTGAAAATGTCCCAAATATATCAGTAAATTTACCACCAATCTCTATACCAGTGTTTTCAGGTGACAACCATAAATGGTTGACTTTTAAAAATTCGTTCATTGCCTTAATTCATGATAACAGTAAATTAAATAATGTTCAGAAATTTCATTACCTTATTAGTTATGTGTCCGGAGAGGCACTTGATTTGATTAGTTCTCTAGAAATAACCGGGGATAATTATAGTGCAGCTTGGACAATGCTTATTTCGAGATACGAAAATGTCCGACTTATAGCAAATAGACATTTGAATTTCTTATTTAGTTTTACACCGTTAAAACGACAGAATCATCATGAATTACGGAATTTAATTGATCAAGCAAACATTCATTTGAGAGCTTTACGCAACTTAAAGATACCAACCGAACATTGGGATACGTTAATCATTCATATTCTAACCTCAAAGTTAGATAATCACACACGTAGCCTTTGGGAATCATTAGAATGCGACGAAGTTTATCCTACGTTCGTGCAGTTTAGCAATTTTATTTCACAAAGGTCTCAGATCCTGGAAACTATCCAAGGTGATATTGGTGGAATGCAACAGAAATCGGAACCAGTTGCAACAAAAGCAAAGTTTTTTAATTTCAAGGAAAGGAATTCTACAAACAAGGTTACGTTAGCGTCGAGCAACGTTAATTGTATGCTGTGTAATGACAGTCATTTCATTTATTCTTGCAAAATATTTGTTAACAAAGAACCAGCGGCACGAAAAAAGCTCGTTTCAGAGAACAATTTATGCTATAATTGCCTAAAACCGGGGCACCTTTCAAAGTTGTGCAGGTGGAAGGAAAAATGCAGTGTTTGTGATGGAAAACATCACACTCTGTTACATATCAATACTGATAATGTACAAGCGGGTACTTCAACTGGCAAGGGTCAGTCGGAGGCACCAGTAAATTTAGCATGTCATAGTGACATGAACGGGCGGGAAATTTTACTATCTACCATAATAGTAAAAATAGAAGACGCGTATGGTGGAACACACAAAATACGCGCACTTTTGGATTCGGGTTCAATGTCTAATTTTATTACAAAGGATACTTGTAAAAGATTAAATTTGCATTGTACAAAGTTGAATATACCTGTTTCAGGTTTGCATAATAATTTAATTTTTGTAAAGGAAACAGTTGACATTAAATTTAAATCATTATGTTCTCAATACCGGGATGAAATATCTTGTTTGGTATTAGATGAGATTTCTTGCAATCTTCCACAGACCTTGATTAATCCAAAAATGTTGAACATTCCAGACGGTATTCAGTTAGCTGATCCGCAGTTTTACCAGCCAGCTTCTATTGATATGCTGATTGGAGCAGAGATATTCTGGCAGGTGGTTCGTACGGATCAGATACAGTTAGGAAAGGATAAACCTACATTGCATCGAACGGAGCTAGGCTGGATAATATCAGGAGCTGTACAGAGGCGTCAAAATACGAGGCCAGTTAAAGTTTGTCATATTTCATTAAATTCTTTGCAGAATCAAATAGAAAGGTTTTGGAAGGTTGAAGAAATTGAAAATAGTAAGCATCACTCTCTGGAAGATAGTGAATGTGAAAAGATTTTCAAAGGCACGCATAAACGCGATGCAAATGGTAGATTTGTAGTGAACATACCATTTAAATCTAACCTATCTCAATTAGGAGATTCATTTTGTATTGCTAAAAGTAGATTAGTGTCAATGGAAAGGAAATTCTTAAGACAATCCCTTAAGGAAAATTTTTATGTAGATGATTTTCTTTCTGGTAGTGACTCCATTGATACTTGTCACTTGCTTAAATCACAAATCATTAATGCGCTTGCTACAGCAGGCATGGAGATTAGAAAATGGAGGTCTAATGCGCCCTCGATTAATGATTCTAAAGATAATTTAGAATTATTGCCAAATGAATCCAATGAAGCTAAGATTCTCGGATTAATATGGGACAACAAACTTGATGAGTTTACCTATCAGGTAGAAAGCATAGACTCAAAGTTAGAAGTAACAAAACGTCAAGTTTTATCATTAATTTCAAAAGTGTTTGACCCTTTAGGACTGGTAGGCCCAGTAATCATTGTCGGTAAGATAATTATGCAAAGATTGTGGAAGCTAAAAACATCCTGGGATGACAAGCTACCCAATGACCTTTTATTGGCCTGGCAGATTTACACGCTGAGTCTCCGTAAAGCAAATCATATTCGGGTACCGAGGAAAATTTTCTGCTTTAATAAAAAATCTTTTAGCTTACACGGTTTTTGCGATGCATCTCAAGTAGCATATGGCGCTTGTCTGTATTTAAGATCTACCGATGAACACGGCATTCACCAATCACAGTTAATATGCGCTAAATCTCGTGTATCCCCACTAAAAAAATTATCGTTACCACGTCTTGAGTTATGTGGAGCACAATTATTAGTTAAATTAATGAAGCGGGTGACGGCAGCTCTCCAAGTAACTGTTGACACCACTTTGTGGTGTGATTCGTCAATAACATTGGCTTGGATTTGCAGGAGAACCGTACCGTTGGACTACTTTTGTTGCTAACCGCGTATCAGAAATACAACGTCAAGGTGATGGCGCTATATGGCGTCACATTCGTTCAACTGAAAACCCAGCTGACATAATTTCCAGAGGAATAACATCTCAGCAGTTGAAAACATCTTCATTATGGTGGTCAGGACCACCATGGCTCACGTCCGACGAGGATAAGTGGCCACGTTCTACATTTGATACTCCCACGGAGTTGCCAGAAATGGCGAGGATAGTTTTGGTTACTAGTAGTCCTGTCGATTGGGAAATATTTAATAATTATTCTTCATTAAGACGACTGAGGCGCGTAGTTGCTTATATGTTACGTTTCATACATAACTGTTCTAAACGAAGACCGATGCGGGTCGACGAGCTTTCTGTAATCGAACTGGAACATGCCATGCATGTATTGATTTTGAACGCTCAGCGATTCGCATTTCATGATGAAATAGCGTCTGTGAGTAATGGAAGATTTGTATCTAGGCAGAGCAAAGTAAAGGCACTAAATCCTTTTATGCAGGATGGGTTGTTGTGTGTTGGAGGTCGACTATCACAATCCGATATTACCTCAGCCTCTCAAAAACATCCAATTTTGTTACCACAAAATCATAAGTTGACTGACTTAATAATAACCCATCTGCATTATGAGAATTTACATTTAGGATGTAATGCTCTGCTCGCATTACTGCGTTTACGTTTTTGGCCAATATATGGTAAAAACGCAGTGAAGCGAGCACTGCATAAATGTATTGTATGTTTCCGAGTCCGTCCACGCGAATGTCGCCAGCTCATGGGTGACCTTCCTGCTGATCGATTCCGAATCCAAAGACCATTTTATGTAACCAGCATAGATTTTGCAGGTTCAATTTTAATTAAGTCTGGTTTAACCAGAAATGCTAAGAGTGTAAAATCTTACATATGTTTATTTATTTGTTTTTCAACGAAGGCAATTCACCTAGAATTAGTGACTAATTTAACTTCAATGGCATTTATGAATGCATTGAAAAGATTTATAGCTAGGAGGGGTAAACCCTCACGACTCTTTACTGATAACTTTACAGGTAGTTATAGGGAACTTACTAAACTATTTGATTTTTTGAAGGCATCTGATAAAGAAATCCATAATTTTTTGGCCCAGCAGAATATTAGCTGGAGTTTCTTACCTCCCCGCTCACCGCATCACGGGGGACTTTGGGAAAGTGCAGTTAAAATGACCAAGTTGCATTTAAAAAAAAGCAATGCGGTCAACTGTTTTGACATACGAAGGCATGAATACCATACTAATACAGATTGAGGCTTGTTTAAATTCCCGTCCTCTGACTCCATTAACATCAGATCCAAATGACTTAAACGCCCTCACTCCGTCACACTTCCTTATTGGCGACAACCTGTTAGCATTGCCTGAGCTTGATATCCATCATCTGCCTACAAACAGGCTTAATATTTACGAAAAGATGTCTACCGTTGTTCAATCTTTTTGGCACAGATGGAGCCGGGAATACCTAGCAGAATTGCAGAACCGAGTCAAATGGCAAGAAGGACGTCAACGCAGTTTACAGCCTGGTGACATGGTCATCATCAAAGACAACCAGCTACCTCCGCAGTACTGGAGGATGGCGCGAGTGACGGAGATCCATCCTGGCCAAGACGGACGCGTCCGCGTCGTCTCCTTGAGGACGGCCAGAGGTTTCACCAAAAGAGCCGTGACACAGCTCTGTCTACTTCCCATGGAGGATGCTTCCCAACCCAACCTGGATTAAGAACCAATTACAACGCTAAAAGTGATGTGATGTGTAAATCAAAGTGCCGTCAGGCTCATCAGTGCCAAGTGTTAAACCATTTTCACATAAGTGGGTGCAGCGCACCAGAAGGTTCTACGTTATTAAACTTTCATTTTTTAATGTCAAGTCTGATATAGGGTTATATACTTAGTTATAAGTTTTTTGTTATTATTTTGATATCCATATATTGAATATTGTTTATTTTTGTATGTGAACTCGCTGGGTAAATTCTGAGTACCAATGTTGCAATCTCTTCTAATATATTATTTTATGAAAAACGACTATTCCTTAATACTCGTTTTGGGCGGGAATATGTTAAGATTTCAGGTACTGAAATATTAATATTTGTGATTGTCACCCTAATGGTTGTGGCAACATTTTTTTTCGTGTTGGCAATTGCCAGGGCGATTTCGTATTGCCACGGATTTTTTAATTCCTTCTTCTCTTGTTACCATCCGTCTTGGGCGGGTCGTTTTTGGCAAAACGTCTGCTGCCAGGTTTTCACTTCATGTGGGTTATAAAACCGCGGAGAGAGATAGCATCATTGGGCTCACCGTACATGAGCTACCCTACGGGTCTTTTATTGTTTCAATAAAGACCAATTATTCAAGAGCTGGAGTTATTATTGAAGAGTTACTCCAGCCACACTTCCCTTTGGAATCTGGTATTACCACGCCGGATTGCTCTGTCAGGAGAGCGGAAGTTGAGATCCTGAACAAGTATGTTTTTGCTTTCTTGAATATTTTTTTATCAAGATAATATGATGTTCCTAAAATAAAATTGAGTGTGTTAACACTCAAATAAGCTGAAATCTGTAAAGTCATACCACTAAAAATCCCGTATTAGAATTTTAGAAAGAAACATTAAATAATAATAATTTCTTCTTCAAACTTCGCAAAAATACCTCGTCTTGATATAATGAAAACAAATTACATACTTAGTATTCACCGCTCTCTTAACCGGGGATAGTGGTAATAAAACCGGGGCCACGCCCTTTTTCGTCCGCTCGGAAGGGCGTGTCCCTTTTTTTATTACCGATCCTGTTATCGAATCGGATGTGTGCGGGCTTTTATAAGAAATGTATGGCGCGAAGGCCTTCCGATTTTGTTTTCCGATTGTCTGATCGGTAATAAAAATAAGCCATGCTCTTCCGCGCCGGCACTTTTAAGGGGCAGCAACTTTTCACAGTAAAAAACAATATAAAGAAATCTTGTAAAACTTTAAACCTTTTCATTTCATATATTTGTCGCACCGATGATTCGGACCGATTAAAATGAGCACGGAATTTTTCATTACTTATTCTGTGACGAAACTGCGGAATCACATTTCTTTAAACGAATATATAATAATGTCATCTTTATCACTGCAGTGACTAGCAACAGCGTATGTAGTGAATTGCGAGAATTCCCCCTATTTTGTTTTGCGCTTGGATTGCTTATGACGTAATTTACAGTGAGAATGATTGAGATAGGTCTGTGGACGATGTACTGTGATTGACAATTCTAAGAAAGTTTCATTCATTGCTGGATCATGAGTGCTGCCAGAATGAAAGAGAAACAATTTTCATATTCTGAGTGTAGTTTTAATTCAGATTAAATTTAACCCGTCTAATCACATAAGACGCAAATTTTCCCACACATTTAATTTAAAATTGTATAAATGCGATAAAAGTGACGAGTTTTATTACAAATTTTTGTAAGAAAAAGAATCTGTATTTAAAATTTTAAGTTTATTCTATTTTAAGTATTTTATTTGGAATATTTGCAGGTGTGTATTTTTGAGCCAATTTACATTTTCAATATCAAAATTTTAATTTTTAGAAACAAAAATGTTCTAATAAATACACAAATTATTTTATCTAGATTTTAGAACAATTTTGGATTTTGCAAAAGGGTCAAAAAAATAACCAATAAAAAGGAACATTTAAAACGCATTTTTTAATATTTTTATTTACGAATTTTTATTTTAATTATTTGTGCATTTAAGTTTACAAAATTTCTAATTAATTATAATATTTCATATTGCAAACTAAATTTTATGTAGCTCCTACAATACATCTTGAACTTTCCAATTTTTTTTTTTTTTTAAATTAACTCCACACAGGAGGCCCTGAGGAAAATAATTTCCCTCAGGGCCTATGTCATCTGGGATGCTGTGTGGAGGGTCTTTTTGAAGAGAGGAAGGAATGAACATTGGTCTTGAAGAGACCCATGTTGTAGGAAGGAGGAAACACAGAGGCCGGCAAATCATTCCACAGCCGAGCTGTTGAACACAAGAACGAGTCGAAGAAACGACCCGTTCTCATGTGACAAATGGTTCCATGACAGTTCATCCTGCGACAATTAATCCGGCGACAGTTCATCCTGCGACAGTTCATCCGGCCGACAGTTCATCCTGCCGACAGTTCATCCTGCCGACAGTTCATCTCGCCGACAATTCATCCGGCGACAATTCATCCTGACAATTCAACCTAACCTAACCTAACCTAACCTAACCTATAAGTATAAGTATGTCGTATTTTGTTATTCACGCATGCTTCTTCGGAGAGTCGAAAATATTGTTAGTAAAAATATTTTTACAGCGGATTTCCACTCAAGATACCTTCAGATATAAGTATATCGATTTTGGTTGTACGGCCGTATATCCTCTTTGCATACTTACTTAATAAAAATCTTCTAAATGATCAGGCAGGATGAATTGTCGCCGGATGAATTGTCGGCGGGATGAACTATCGGCAGGATGAACTGTCGGCAGGATGAACTGTCGGCCGGATGAACTGTCGCAGGATGAACTGTCGCCGGATGAATTGTCGCAGGACGAATTGTTGGGTCACCGTGACAAATGTCAACCGTGTACAAATATTGGGCACGCGTTTGGCGTGTTTCCCGACTATGCACCGGTGCCGAACGGATCAATGATGCTAGTTCCTCGAAGCATCTTCCATTGTAATACCGGTAGAACAAGGATAGCATTCCCACCCGACGCCTGTGCTCTAAAGATTGCAATAAGTCTGTTAAGAGAATTGGTGTGGATTTTAATGTTTCTGGTAGCGTATTATATAACTTCATTCCTTTGTACGGTAAACTGTTCTGCGTATTCGCCTTGTCTTTTTTTGAAGCCTGATTTCCTTGCACGTCGTTGTATTATGTCTGTGAATGTCTTTGTTGAATATAATTTTACTTGAGAAGTATTTTGGGAAAATGTTGTTTATTGTTTTATGTATAAATATCATCGTATTCAAGGTCAGCATTTGCTTCACAGTTAGCCAATTCAGTTCCTTTAACATTTTGTTTACTTTTGAAAATCTATTTCGCCGAAGTGTTTTCCCATTGCCCTGTTTTGGAGAATTTGAAACTTATTTTGTTCTCGTTCATTACATGGGAAAAGGATAGTTGAGCAATATCAGCGTGTTGCCACATACAAAAATAAAT
Source organism: Limnephilus marmoratus (assembly GCA_917880885.1). Classification (NCBI taxonomy): domain Eukaryota; kingdom Metazoa; phylum Arthropoda; class Insecta; order Trichoptera; family Limnephilidae; genus Limnephilus; species Limnephilus marmoratus. The sequence continues at coordinate 31,448,537 of OU862923.1, read as the reverse complement.
CAGTGTGGAATTTTACAAAATTAATTGAATATTATCTGAGACAGAACATTTTCATGGAGTGACGTCACGAGCCCAAATAACGTATTTATTGAGTTAAAAATAAAAAAATAAAAAACTGTAAATTTCTAATAAAATTGAGTTTTCGTAATCTCAGTTGAAAAATCTAACCACACGATTTTTTCCAAGTCATTATGAAATCCATGCAATTGGTCTATTAATTAATGTATAGAAAATGTAAAACTTGACATGATCTTACCCTAAAACAGTCTGATAGGTACTTACCGAACATAATAGGCCACTCGCATCACATTTTTTTTATTTTTCTTCCGGTTTAGGCAAATATTCTAAGACATTTTAGTATTTTTTTAATCGTATTTTTGAAACCTTGGCGATTTTTTGAAAATTTGATTCCTTAAAATCGGACCATTTTTTATAAACCCGAAAGACAGGACATAATTTTGTGGATGCGAAAAACGATAATTACGTAGTCGAAAATCATTTTAAAAAAACCGACGTTTTCCACACAAACGGCATAGGAGAATAACGAGGCATTCCAAAAATATTACATCGCATAAATATTTTTTTCTTTGATCCAATAAATAAACAAATTTTATAATAATTATTATAATATATTTTAAAATTTGGTTTTGTTAAAATCAGCACCATTACCATCACGCTTCTAAGATAGGTACAGAAGGCATAATATGTAAGGGGTTCTCTTCGTAACATCTGACAAAAATTCGCCGAAAAAAATGTGGAGCAAAAATTGATTTGTAGATAGTTATTGCAGTTTTACTAGATAGTTTTTGCCGAATTCTTCCCAAAAAAGATATTTATTTTTTCCCAATTTTCTTTTATATTGTGCATGCTTGTTGAATGTTAGTTTGGAATCTAATATAACTCCTAAGTTTTTCATTTCAGTAACATTTTCAATTTAATTTAAGCTAATTGATTTTTAGCCATCTTGAACATTATTTCGCTCATTATTTAAAATATTTATTAGTTCTTCATAGTTATCTCCAATTAAGTATATTAGTGTATCATCGGCAAATAGTCGTACTTTGCATTTGGAAAATATTTTGGAAAAATATTTTTAATATAGCATGGGAAGAACTAAGAATTTTGTGTGCAAACCTTGACAGGCAAAAGTTTATAGATATTTTTTTCTTATTATACGAAGAGTTAACCTGTTTTCAGAATTTAAAATTACAATTGTGGATTGATCTGCTGACACAATTATCTTATTCGAAGTGCAGCTATAAAATTCTAGTTGCAGACTCTATATGTGCTGAAGACTCAAAGAAAAAACATTTTCATGTTCTGAGTGTACTATTAATTAGCATACTTTTAATTTTAATTAAAACTTTTGTGTTGAAAATGTAAATTTCCTGTTGTTAATTCATCTGCTGACACACTTCAAAGGAAAACAATCTCTAATCCGAGGTGCGGTTATGAAATTCTAGATGAAGAGTATGTATGTGTTGCCAGAATCCGAGAAGAGAAACCCTTTTCACGTTCTGAGTGCAGTTTTAATTCGCCGCAAAGAGATATGATTTAAACCAGTTTTGAGTTCAGAATGTGAAATTTGTGTTATGGTTTCATTTACTGACACATTTCGAAGGAAAAAAATTCTCTTATCCTAAGTGCAGTTATAATATTTAAGTTGCAGACTATGTATGTGCTGCCAGAATCAAAGAAAAACCATTTTCATGTTCTGAGTGTAGTTTTAATTCAACGCATACAGATTTAATTTAACTGGTTTTGTGGAATCCTTAATTTAAATCATGGATACTATTCTCGATTTCTGACAGCAGTTATAAACTTTGTAGTTGAATTTATAAAATGTTATTATTAAAAAAAAAATCGGCTCGTATATAAATGGATTGTATTAAAAAAATGGGATTTCCACATACACCCCCCCCCCGCCGGCGCGCGGCGCTTGAAGTACCAAAATAAGGGAGAGGCGAAATGTTCCTCCGACCCGGGCGGCCGACACCCACGCATTGCCACTGCCCGATTGATTATTTACTTATAATTAACCCGTGTAAAAGAGGTTTTTGAAGAAATTTCTCTTCGTGAAAACTCTCATAATATTGATTCTAAGATTAATAGCTATTTTTTCGCAAAATCGTTAAGTAGTTTTTAGATTAGTTTATAAAAAAATCTCCAGCCTAAATTTGAATAATAAGCATAAATAATATTTTTTTAAATATCAACTATTCTTTTGCCACTAATCTTTCAATTAATATAAAATTAAGAGTAAAGGAGGAAAAAATGCTGTAATACCGTAAAACCGAGAACACAAACATTTAGTAATATAAGCAATAATTGTCAGCCTGAAACACTCATTTACATTGAAAAATCTTCCGAGAAAAGATACTTGCAGCCAACGGGACTTGAACCCGTGTCCTTCTGATTGCCGGTCGGATGCTCTGACCACTGAGCTATGGCGGCTTATCAAATACCCGCCAAATAATTCAATATATACTAGTGTTTCATTCAACAATTACTGCTTATTATATTTTTTCCACCTGAAAACAACCAACTTTATTTTTGCGAAAGAGACATTGTTAGTGTTAAATCCCTCGCTAGGTGGCGTCGAGACAAATTATGTCTGCATTTATTGGGGAAATACTTAAACTTGTCAAATATTAATTATTATTTTTTAATTTATAAACTAACGTTTAGACAAGATTTCTAAGATTTCAATCTTTTAAGATTTTTCAATGTAAATGAGTGTTTCAGGCTGACAATTATTGCTTATAATAATTGTTACCCTTTGTGCTATACATAAAAATCTTGTCTAAACGTTTGTTTATAAATAAAAAATAATAATTCTTTAGAACTGTTGTGATTTGAAACTCGACGAAAGGAAAACGAGCGACACACAAACACATACATCTACTGCGAGAGAATGAGATAGTAATAAAATAATTATTCATTTCACGGGTACTCGGTACCAATATAATACGATGAATCCAAGGTCCCATGTCCTTTGGTCTATTGGTATAAAACGCCTGACGAACCTCAGCGGCCAGATATTCAGCGAACCAAGGATTAAATCCTACAAAATCCAAAAAAAATTATTATTTTTTGTCAAAATCAATATCCAGTCTTCAAACCACTAAAAAATGAACAGGCAAAAGAAAAAACCATAGAAAGCGACATCTAGCGACTCCGAAGAAGAAAACACAAATACTAATAAGATGACCAAATGTTCTATTGATAAAATAAGTGCTTCATAGTCTCCTCACTCTTGTCCACTTCAGTTTTCCGAAGGTTTCACTTCTACCGCATGTGAATTGCACACTCTGATTTTTTTTCTCTTAGCTTAAACTTTCAAACAGGAAAGTATGTTATACTGGTTTATATGTATGTTCATAATATGTAAGAATCCTAGTAAGCAAAATTTGTACAGCCGCGCGCCTTTGAGGTGAAGTTTCTCAAAAACGGCGCTGTGCAAATTGTCAATTATTTAATTATATTTTCGTTATTTATTTTTGGGGTGTTATGCCGTGTTGCGCTACATCCTTCTTTAGCCAACGTTTCGGACATCGTTGCAGTGTCCATTATCAGGACAGATCCGGCAGATCCGGTAGATATGTACATCTACCGGTGCAACGATGTCAGAAACGTTGGCTAAAGAAGGAGGTAGTGCAACACGGCATAACACCCCAAAAACAAATAACGAAACTACTTTTGGCCGTGAAAATCTTAAAACGTAACTATTCAATTGTAGTATTAAAGATACCAGGCCGCAGTAAACAACATTCGCATAGCCAACATGATAGCCAACGTCCGTTGAACGGGCAGGGCATAAGAAGAAGAAGTATTTAAGATTGCCACTTACCACAACGTTGCATTTTTGATTCGTTAGCTCCAGATTATTAGTCAGTTTATCGTATATTTTAAAAACGCTATTCGCTTTCAACGCAGTGATCTGGAAATCCTTCGGATTACCAACATTATTTGTCATATTAAATTGAAGAACATTTTTTTTAACAAAAATCATGAAGGGGTCAAAAAAAATTTCATTGTTGATCTCGTACATTTGACATATTAAAGAGTTTAACACATTAGTGTAAGAGCTTGTCATATTTACCAAGATGCAAAATTGATATAATGAAAAATCTGATGCCAAATTGTCCACTAATCCCCAAACTGTAAAAAAAACTCCCGTCATTCCCGCCAAAAGAATTCTATCCCAAGAACATATTATATTAAAAATAAAAAAAGAAAAGTAAAACAAATGCAAAGCTATGCTCATTATATTATTACTACGTGGAAAATAATTTGCCTTGGGAATGGTGCGTTCCATAATGTCGAAATTATTAATAATTTTTAAAACATTTTTGGTGTTAGCGTTTGATATCCAATTTAAAATGAGTAAAGCCGATACCGTTGCATGCATCAAAATGAGGGTTATTTGTTTGATAGGTACTTTCCATATCACGTTAAACACGGGTGAGGTGTAGTAATAAAATACATAAATCTGAATGATGGATAAAGCGCTAACATAGATTTTCATCCGCCATTGTACTTCAGAATAGTGTGAATTTTCTTTTCTGTAAGATCTCAAACCCAAAATCAGATGAAGGGTTTTTAAAGGTTCTAATTTATCGTGAAACAGGTAACCGTTAGCGCATTCACGTCCATTATTTTGTTTCTCACACTTGGACGTGAATTCACAAGACATGCTCTGTCTACACGTCAGCCACTTGAATAAATTGGCCCTTATGGTGAAAAATACTTCATTGATATAATTAAATAGTAATGATAGAATAAGGAGGGTTTAGTCCTGAAAATGTGGCATAAGTGGATTAGCTCATTTTATTTAAATTATATCCTTATCAGTGTTATAGTTGTCAGTTATTTTATACATTTTTTCGTGGAGTGGTGCGTGATACGTTACATCCAATTCAGCCTTCCAAGTATTATTCAGCTGCAATTTTATGCCACAGTGGTTATAATTATGTTTGGTGATTGTTTGCACAATATCATGGGCGTAGCCAGGTTTTAATTTAAGGTGGGCCAAAAAATAAAAATCTAGAGCAGGTGCCGAAAAAAATAGGCTTCTATAACATATTCATGTTTTAGACTCTCTGAATATGAATGGAAGAAGGAAAAACCATCCCATGAAGTGCTGTAAATTTGAAAACGCGACTCAGTTTGAAACATGCATCGGCCAGTCAGCGTGGGACGACTTGCCCCACCGTGCCTACGACAATGCTACTGAATATAGCGTTTAATTACTCCACAACACCACGGGAAGCGGCCATCACTATAGTCACGTTACGGGCCACTGAAATAGCTCGGCAGCAGGTGTAAAAATTGAGAGGTTAACTCCTCGGACCCTTTGTGTAGGCGTACACTCCTTGCTTCATCCACATTTAAACATTGTTTTCTTTTCTTCAAATATTTTATTTATAAATATATATTAGAGTGTGTAATTCAAGTCGTTTGAAGATTGGATATTGATTTACAAAAACAAAAATGTTTATTTTTTTTGGATTTCGTAGGATTCGAACCTCCGTCCGCTGGATTTCTCTGGCCGCTGAGAGTTGCGACGCACTATACCGCTGCGCTATGGGACGCGCTCGGCGAGGCGCGAATTTACGCATTATATTCCGACGACCCGTAAAAAAAACAAAGCGGCCAATGAGCGCAGACCTATCATCATAATAATAATAATAATTGGATAATTTATAAAGCGCCGTTTTTGTGAAAAATCACCTCAAGGGCGCTGTACAATTTATTAGGAATGCTTAGGTTCTAACTAATTTTACTATTTATAAATGGATACAGAAACATACTTACCTGGCTGGTCACTTCCGATAAACACACTTTAATTAGAAAGTTTATGGAGAAGATACGGCTTTGCACGCGGAGGACATTACAGTTAACACACTGGACATTGCATGATTTTACTTTATTTGCTTCCCTATATTACATTTATGAATAGATTAGTTGCAAAAGTATCTAGAGTTGGTATTTATTTTAAAATACTGGAGAATTTAGGACTGTTAGAGATTAGTGGCAAAAGTATTGTTGACATTTAGGGCTCTTTAGGGCTGGAGAATGTTCATGAAATGACCTTTTTTTTTTTTTTTTTTTTTTTTTTTTTTTTTTTTTTTTTTTTTTTTTTTTTTTTTCTTTTTTTTCTACGTTTTTACAGGTTAGTTTCGTTTCCGTTTTATCTCCAATGGGACTCTGTATTGCGTCATTTCCGTTTCATCCGAATTTCAAATCACTAACGGGGCTAAGGAAGTTTCACTTCAAAAAAATTGTAGGCACACACTCCTCCCTTCATCCACATTCAAATATTAAATGGCGGAGTACTTACTTTTAAAAGCTAGTATAAAAAGCATGTATATTAATCATTGCGTAACTTTTGTAAGTAAGGGGCTATAAACGCGAAAACAATCGAACTGCCCCTCACGTTTCACCGACATTATGGATTATTTTCGATTGCAGCGTTTTGGTATATTTTTGTTCCTGAGTTTGAATGGAAAATAAGACAATTTTACGCAGTCGCGCTGAAAAACTGATGCAAAATTAATGGAATTAGTGGTCGCCCAATGGTCAAAATTCGACCATAATTAATTTAAAGTATATAGTGTGTGTAATGTTTTTTTATTGATTTTTTAAACATAATTTTTAAAAAAATATTAGCATTTTGCACTCCTTCTCTATATAAACTATAAGTGTGCGAAATTTCATACTCCTCCGTCCGCGCAATTTTCGTAAAAAGGGGTACAAAGTTTTTGCTTCACGTATTAATATGCCGATATTCTGGTGACGTAAACTGGAAGCGCTCATTGCTCACCGAAGAAATTCCGTAGCAGTTATATTTCCAGCCGAAAGGTTCGCCCGTCACAAAAGTTGAAAAACACGTTAATTATGGAAACTAGGTACCTTTTGGTACTGAAAAATTAAAACGTATAATATATTTTTTTTGCGGCTCTTCCGCTTCAAAATTTAACGTTTTGGGGGTGCCTCACGTAAATCAAGATGGCGTCGAAAACCTATTATGTCGACAAGGTTTTTCGATAATATCCATGACAGTAGGTCACAGAACTTTATTCGGTGGTCGTAATGGTTTCAATCCATCTTGCAATAACGTATTAAAATTTAGACATCTCGCCAAAAATTTATGTGAAAAAAGTTCCTGCAATGAAAGTTTATATGGCCAGATAAAGTGATATCGAGGTAGGTGCTGGTATACGCTAAATGCGTTCAAAACGCTAAGGATTGATGTATTGAAAAATACATAGTAGCTTACTAATAGATAGGTACTGTATGTACTCGTATGTACTATGGGTAGGTAGGCAATTTATTCAAAAAATACAATTAGAATTTTCTTTCATTTGCGTAGGGAAAAATGGCTATATATGATTTATTAAGAATTCTTTTAAAAAATTATTCTTAATAAATCATATATAGCCATTTAAAGGAACGTTTGTTCCGATTTACGCATTATATAAGTGGTTTATACAAAGTTGTATTGTTTCATTTTTCTATAATGGATAACCACAAAGTGATAGCTACATTCAAAAATATATAATTCTTTTAAAAGTTACCTGGATTTCGTGAGAGTTTTTTTTGTAATTTTTTTTTATGAAATTATGTTTGATATATTTTTTTTGCAATGATAATAATCTTTTCTTATAATACATTTGTAAAGCCCCGTTTTCGTGAAAAAATAATCTAAAGGACGCTGTACTCTCATTTAACAGCTCACGGAGGTAATATACACTAAAATATATATATATATATATATATGTATTTCGTAAGTACATGAAAGTGACAGTTCAAATTTGTCCTACGAATTTCAGTATTATCAACTGTTTATAACTATCATTTAAGCATTTACTCGCATGAAACGAAGTCTTTATATCATTCTACACATTGTGAATCAAAATTGTGCCCTGATCCTTGCAATCTAAACGTTAATTCATCGTTTTATAAGTGTTAACGGTTACTGAATATTGAAGTTTAAAAATGTCTGTCTTACCCACTATTGGCAGTAGTAGAACAGGCAACAAATCAAGACGCATTGCTGCTATGGATAACCCGTCGGACGTCACTGGCTAGACTTGAGAAATACACTAATTTCTTTCAAAGATGAAATAAAACAAGAAATTTTCAAAGTGTTTACTGAATTAAAAACACTGAATGAACAATCAAAGGTGTGTCATAATATTATTAATGACCTCACACTTAAAAATAAGGAACTTGATACAAATTATAATCCGGTTTTATCCAAATTAAACCGCCTGGAGCAAACCTCATCAAAAAACAATGTAGAAATTATTGGCGTTTCTGAAAAAAAGAACGAAAATTTAGTAGATGTCATAAAATTGCTGGGAACCAAGGCAGGTATTGATGTTCTCCCGATTGATATTGACGGTATTTCTCGTACGAGGGTCAAGGAATTACCTAGAGAAAATCCTGATTTTACTCGACCAATTGTAGTGAAGTTCACAACCAGCCGCTGCAGAGACAACTTTCTAGCTGCTATAAGGAAGAAAGGCGGCATAAACTCTAGCGACCTGAAGCTTCCTGGGGAAAACAACGTTTATGTTAATGAACATCTGACGGCTTCTACCCGTGCACTTTTCAAGAGAGTGAGAGACTTATGCAAGGAAAATAACTTTAAATTCAGGTGGATCAAGTTTGGAAAAAATTTTATCCGAAGAAATGAATCCAGTCCCATTATTCAAGTAGCTTTGGAATCGGACTTGATTAAGGTTTTTTGCTGAAATCTCTTTTAGATTTAGCAATCCTTACAATTAACTATTTTTATAATTCCAACATTTCTCTGTTTAATTTTTAATTTGTTTCTGCTTTACTATGTGGCGGTCACTTAACCCGTTCTGCGAAGTTTACCGCTGCGCCACTGACGTCCACAGAATACGCTGGAAGATACGGCATACCTACCTTCAGCGAGTACTCCGTAACGTAGTAGAAATAATAATCCGCCACCTACGCGAAAGAGCTAGAACGTCTGGCTGTACCGTTCAAGTGCCCGCAGAAAGTTCGAGTGATATCTCGCCTTTGCGTGAGTTCACGCATTACCTACCGGGAGACTAATTACTTGCCACGAGTATATAAGCCGCGCTCGCTTGCTCGGAGCCAGTCAGTCAATACTTTCCATTCATCGAATAAGGAACACAGTCCGAGCAGTGCAGTAACTCTCTACCTGCCGCGCGCGGGGCACGGGCCTCGTGCAGTCAACAGTGAACACCATTTATCCAGCGTGACCCAGGAACATTCCAGCACCTTCGAGGTTCTTTTCCAACTACCATCTCGCCATGAGATGGCAATCAACATCCTGCAACGAGCAGCAACAACAACCGGCAACGCGCCAGCATCCTCATCCTGCAACGAGCAGCAACCACAACCGGCAACGCGCCAGCATCCTCATCGCCTCTCAAGGTTCCTTCCTGCGTCACGTGTGTGCTCCGACCCACTGGACACACAGCCGCCATATCCCGTCAACACGACGTCGATCGACCGCCTGGACCAAGGTCACGTCTACACCGCCACGGTGTAGGGCAACACGCCGGCTTCCTGAAGACCTGTGATCTTCACCGCCGTAGTGTCCTGACCTTCATCTTCACATCATCGCGCAGCAGCATCACTACTGTCACTCCGCTCCCGCTCCGCATCGACCTCCGCTACGTAGCCACAATAAAGACTGACTCACACATCGACTGACGCCTATTATTTCTCGTCCCGACTCTACCGATATGGACCGCTCCCTCAACTACAACAACACTCTAATACTTACAATGTACTTCAACATGCCTACAACTCTTTTAACCTGTCAAGGGCCAGGGTTTTTTGGAAAAATTTTTGGAAATTACCTTAAGAACAAGAATGGAGGAAGCTATTCTGACTTTTTCCTTGGTACAGTTTCTTTATACAAAAAATTTAAAATCGCATCCAAATTATTTGAATTAATATTCTTTTTTGAAATTCCAGTCTCGCGCGCGGGCGCGTTCCTGGCCTTTGAAAGGTTAAAGATGTAATATTTTATATATTTTATGAAATGAATGAACCAAAATGTTTATTATTTATTTATTTATTGTGAAAAACAGTTAACATATATATCCAATTACATTTCACAATTTTTAGTTAATAGTGTAATACATTAATTATATAGGTACATTAATAATGACAGGTGCTAAAGAATACCTTTATTTCGCTCTTGACATTATTGTAGTTCGATCGAAAAATGTCAATTTCAGAAGAAAGGTTTAATAGTGAGGTCATTCTCCCCAGAGGCATAACCATTGGTAGGTTGGTCCTGCCTCTAGGAAAAGTAAAAAGTCTGTGTTGCCTTGCTCTGGTGAAGTTATCGGGGACATAAAGTGAAATCCTTTCCAGGACATCAGGATTACAAATGTACCCGTTTAGCAGCTTGTGTGCTACTAGTACCATTGCAATTTTTCTCCTAACGTCGAGACGATTTAGTCCCAGCATTCAGAGAAAATCAGAGGGATATAACAAAGGGTAGTACCCAAACTCTCGCATGTATAAGTACCGCATGAACTTTTTTTGCAGCTTTTCAACATCATTTGCGTATAGGGCATCTTGGGGTCCCCATATTACTGATCCACTTTCGAGAATGCTGCGAACCAGAGTGAAGTAGAGCATTTTTATGACTGCTGTGTTGGAAAAAGATTTTGCGTTGCAGATTACAAAGCCTAGCATTCGCATCGCAGAGTTGCACACCGAATCGATATGAGAACGGAATGTCAGGCGTGTGTCAAAAGTGATTCCTAAATCCCTCATTTGTGAAATATGTTTTAACGAGGTACCATACATTTTGTAGTTATAATATAGAGTACTCCTAGCCCTTGTTTAGCACATAGTTGTACACTTTCCGCTGTTAAAATAGAGTTTATTCAGATTACTCCATTCTACGATTCCGTCGATATCGGTTTGTAAACGAATAGAATCTGCTTTCGACATTATATTGGTATAAAGTTTAATATCGTTAGCAAATAACAAAAAATTTACAAATTTTATAAACAGTACTATATCATTTATAAACATTGAAAATAATAGAGGTCCTAAATTAGACCCTTGCGGGACCCCAGAGTTTGTGAAGTAAGGTTTTGAAGCAAACTAAATATTGTTTTCTGTTAGATAAATAATTGTGGAAGAACAGAAGCATTCTATATGAGAGACCAAAATATTCAAGCTTTTTTAGTAATATGAGGTGATCTACTTTATCAAAAGCTTTAGCAAAATCGTTATACGATACGTCTACTTGTTCGTTGCTATCCAATGTATTTGCGAGATGACATGTTGAATGTTTATTACCAGAATGTAACTGGACTGCGATCCAAAACAAAGAGTTTTTATTTTAATGTTACCAATAACAACTTTGATATTATAATGATAACAGAAACTTGGCTTTTAGATAGCATTGCCAGTGATGAGCTATTTGACAACCGCTACCTGGTATTAAGGCGTGATCGCAAAGAACAAAAACGAGGAGGAGGTGTACTGATTGCTCTGAAGAAGCGCCTCGTAGCTCACGAACGTAATGAATGGGTCACGAATGCAGAAGATATATGGGTGACTATTTCGATCAAGAATATCATAAAAATTCATTTATGTTGTGTGTACATACCACCAGAAGTCAATCACTCTCATAGCATTAATGAATTCATGAATAAATTATGTGAACTTAGAGCACTTCATCATGACGATCATTTTGTGATCTCGGGTGATTTTAACTTACCTATAATTAACTGGTCCCTTAATAATGGAAACAGTATGCAAATTATGAATTGTTATCAATCTGAAATTATCTCAAAACTATCTGACACTCCTTCATTTACAGATCTATCGCAGTATTGCACCTTTCCGAATAATAATCATAAATTCTTAGACCTTGTTTTTAGTTCGACCCCTCTTAACATATCAAATACTGACCAGTATTTCACCCCGGAATGTAAACATCATAAAGCCATTCTCTTTGACATAAACATAGCCCTGGAAACCCCTATGGTGAACAATAAACGGACAATCAATCTCTTTAGGAAAGCTAATTTTGAAACAATAAATAACATCCTCAGTAGTATTGATTGGGACGCTGAATTCTTTAATTTATCAACTAATAATGCCATTGATCGTTTTTATGTTATATTTTATGAAATAATTCGTTTTAACGTCCCATCAAAGGATGTTCATATTAACAACTCTTATCCCTATTGGCTCAGTCCAGCTCTGATAAAACTGACTAAAGAAAAATATAAAGTGTTCAAAACATGGAAAAAGTGGTTCAATCCTTTAGACTACCATGAATTCTGTATCCTTCGATCAAGGTAGAAGAAAATGTATAGGGAATGTCTTAAACAATTTATAACAAACGCTGAACTTAATATATCCCGTGACCCCAAAAAATTCTGGTCTCACGTTAAAGGAAAAAGAAATAATTCTAGTTTACCTCATGTAATGAAACTGGGCGACGTTACTGCTGTGAATCCTTTTGCAATATGCAACCTGTTCTCACAGCACTTCGTCTTCACCTTTAATTATAACACTACCTCCGATGTACACTCTACCAACCATCATATAAATAATCAAGTTAACATCTCTTCGGTATCAGTTTCAAAAGAAAAAATAGAAAAAATAATTGATTCTATTTCTAACTCATTGGGATTGAAGAGTGTTCAATTAGAAGAGTGCACAAGGAGAATTCAGGTAGTGATAAAATTCCAGCATTCTTTATCAAAATGTGTAGCAAGGTAATCTCGAAGCCCTTATTATTGCTCTTTCAATCCTCATTGAAAGAAGGTATCTTTCCGGATCGTTGGAAGTGTGCTCTTATCACACCAGTATTTAAGTCTGGGGCTAAAAATGATGTCCAGAACTATCGTCCTATATCTATGTTACCAATTTTCAGTAAAATTTTTGAAAAAATTGTTCACGAAAAACTTTATAACTGCGTCCAGTCTGTAATACTCGGAAACCAACATAGCTTTATGAAAAAAAGATCGGTTGTCTCTAATCTTGCCATATACATTGAAAATATTACGAAGTCAATGGATGATCAAATCCAAGTTGACGTAATCTATACAGACTTCTCGAAAGCGTTTGATAAAATTGATCACAATCTTCTTTTATCCAAATTACTGGCTTTGGGAATTCACGGGGATTTCTATCGATGGTTAGTCTCTTATCTTGATGGGCGCACTCAAGGAGTAACAATTAATGGTTTCATCTCTGAGTTCGTAAATATACCTTCCGGTGTACCCCAAGGATCTCACCTCTTACAATTTTCATCATTATAAAATGCTTTAATTATGCAAAAGTTCTACTCTTCGCTGATGATATGAAAATACATCTTCCGATTAACTCTATCATCGACTAAATTAAATTACAGGAAGATCTTTATAGACTTAATGACTATTGTATAATTAATCATCTCAACATGAACACTTCTAAATGTTATGTGATTACCTTCACTAGAAATAAAATTAAATTTGACCATAACTACCTTATAGCGAACCAATCACTCAAAAGGGTTACTCAAATTCTTGATCTAGGTGTTCTACTTGATAGTAAACTCACATTCGAGGCACATATTAACATGATTGTGAAGAAAGCCCTTAGAATGTTAGGATTCTTATTTCGTATTGGAAAAGAATTCAAGAACATTCAAACACTTTTTTTTTATTTTTATTATTATATATTTTTTACAATAATTAATTACATAATAAATGTATATGATGTACCCCCATAAATAAGCAGGGCTTGTGTGTATGGGGGGTGTAATAATATTGGTTCAATTTATTATTTTTTATTCAGTTCAAATTTTCAAGAATATCCCCTTAAATTTAGCTCTAAATTCTGTCGTCTTTGTAAATCATATAGGTCCTGACACTATGTATAATGGCCGTTTTACACCATCTCTTTTTTCAGCCCAATTCCAAAGATTCCAACAGTGGCCAAAGTCAACATTTTTCGCTTTACGCGACCGCTATTTTATCTCTATTTTCATATCTACGATTTCAGTTGGCATCATAGCAAACAACATGGTTCATGTGTTGTTTGCCGTCATAAATCGTAGATATGAATATAGAGATGAAAATAGCGATCGCGTAAAGGGCATAATGTTGACTTTGGTCTCTAATTGAAATCGGGCTGAAAAAAGGATGGTGTAAATCATAATTAGCGCATGTTAGTGTCTGGTATGCGCTTTGATTCCTTCCGATAGATGATTATGACAGTTTTGTTTTAAACATTCTAAAGAGTAGCGGTTACGTTGGTAAGGCTGTATGGTAGATACTTGCCCATAGTGGTGGAGAAGGCCAGTAGTCTTCCGATGATCACCCTGGTGTTTTTAAACTCGTCCACAAAAGCCTCGCACACGGCTGCCAGGGCCAACAGTTTAATAAAACTTAGGATCGACCAAATTAAAACCGAAATTAGAGTAGCTCCATCCTAAAACAACCCATTTTACTGAAAACAGAGTCCTTAACCATAAATCATAAAATTGTGTTTAGTGAGCAAGGGTTTTGCCAAAACTTGCCACAGGAATACAATGAAGTTCTTAATATAATTATAAAAATAGTAAATAGGGAAAACATTACAGATACGATTATTTCGAATCATTTGTGTAGACATGGGTTTACGGCACCAAAATTTACCTTACCACACAGAGGTGAGGTGGTTATTGAAAGGCAAAGTACTGACAAGACTTTTTGAACTTCGGGCTGAACTTTGTTACATAATAATTTCTTTAATTTTAATTTCCAACCCATATACGATGATTTGCGCCAGGTACTAAATACCTAATATTTGTTGTCATTGGCCCAGATTTCAGTGGGAGGGGTAAGCGTGGTCCGCCGGGGCTGGGGAGGCCTAGCTAGCTTCCTTCTTGGTTGTAACTTCAGACAGGCCATGGCTTAAGCGCCCGGGGCAAACCCTTCTGGGCCATTTTGAATTCAAATCGTTAAGTTTGCAACACGTATTTTTAAAATTAACATCAAAGCAAATTGATTAGAAATCAACTCAGTGACGTTTCCCGACGATGTCGTCTGCCGAGGTGTGACCCGGTGAGGGATACCTTACATAAACCTTATATAATTATGCATTATCCATTCAGCTTTTTGATTATATTTTTAAATCAATAACTTTGAGTCCACAAAGAGATTTAACTTTTTCCCTGGAAGCGTCGAGCCATAAATTTATTTATTTTATTTATTTATTTATTTGCAAAAACAGCATAAAACCAATACATTGCAAAAGCGGTTAGAAAAGATACATAATAAATACATTTAAAGTAAAACATTTAGTTAAAACATAAGTGTTATTTCACGCTTAAAATCGTTGTAGGAAATGTGGAAAATATCCACATTTCCTGCGAGGCAGTTAATTAACCTATTGAGTCTTCCCATGGGCATCACCATTGGTAAGTTAGTTCTGCATCTGGGAAGAATCAAAAGTCTGTGTTGGCGACCTCGCGTGAAATTATCCGGGACATAGAATCCTATTTCAGCTAGAGTATCTGGTACCGATATAAAACCATTTAGAAGCTTATAAGCCATCAGCAGTAATGCGATATCTCTTCTGGAACTAAGGCTGCAGATACCCAGCATTCCCGAGATAAATGCTGTTGGAAACAGCCATGGGTAAAAACCTAACTCTCTCATATAGAGGTATCGTAAAAATTTCTTTTGTATTTTCTCGACCATTAGTACATAGACGATGTCCTCTGGCCCCCATATCTGAGATCCACTCTCGAGAATGCTACGCACCAAGCTAAAGTAAAGCAGCCTTATAACTGTAAGGTTGGTCAATTCCTTAGAATTGTGTATGACAAAACCCAACATCTTTGTGGCTGATTTACAAATCTTTTCAATGTGAGCATGAAATGTTAAGCGAGCGTCATACACAATTCCTAAGTCCTTGCAAGTCACCACGTGTTTTAAAGACGTGTCTTTCATTTTATAATTAAAGTATACGCTTGATTATTGATAAACCTACTCGCTTGATTATACAACATACGCTTGATTATTGATAAACCTACTCGTATACAAGGAAACAAAAAAAGTATAATTGATCATATAGGTACAAATATACCAAAAAGCTCTTACACATGGGAAGTCACAGAATTAGCTGTATCAGATCACATGGCACAGTTAATGCACGTAAAAACAGAATATAATATAAACCAAACGTGGTATACAAAAAAACAATTATTTAACACAGAAAACACTAACATTTTTAACAATTACTTATCATGTATATGTTGGGAACCACTGAAATCCTTTGAATCCATTAATGATAGCTACGAATACTTCATTAAGGAAATAAATAATGGTATGAAGCTTTGTTTCCCATTTAAACTGTATAAATATCCCCAAAAACGCAAAATAAATTGGGTAACGACTGGTATTAAGATATCTATTAGACAAAAAAGACATCTGTACATGAAACAAAAAAACACAAATGACCTCACAATCATAAACAATTACAAACATTACAAAAAAATTCTTAGTAAAGTAAAACAGGTAGCTAAACGGAATTATAATAGTAAACGAATTCAAAACGCGCAAAATAAAACCAAAACATCGTGGAACATAATAAAAGAGAACTCAAATAATTCTAATTCTAAAAGTAAACCAAAAATCTGTCTTAAAATCAATGATACCCTGGTATCAGAACCAAAAAACATTGCAAATGAATTTAACATTTTCTTTGCACCACCGCCAACACCACAAAACACATCTCTACATCCACAATCTGCCAAAACAGTCGAAAACAAACAGTCGCGATCATTCTTCATAACGCCTGTAAACAGGGAGGAAATTATTAAAATCATCGTAAAACTGAAAAATAAAAGCAGTGTTGGTACTGACAAAATCCCTATAAAAATTATAAAAGCATGTGCAGAAGCGTTAAGTTACCCGTTGGAAATATTAATTAACAAATCTTTCGAATCAGGAACCTTCCCAGAACAATTAAAACAATCTATTATTGTACCTTTGTATAAGAAGGGTTCTAAACAGGAAATCTCAAACTACAGACCGATATCCTTATTACCAAAGTTTTCAAAAATATTTGAAAGAGCCATGTACAATCGCATTTATAACTTTCTCGAAAACTTTGAGATAATATGTCCACAACAATTTGGATTCCGTAAAGGCCGTTCAACAACACAGGCAGTATTCAATTTTTTGAACAAAATTCTAGAAAATATTAATGTTAGTAAAAAAACCGTAGGTATCTTTCTCGACCTCTCAAAAGCATTCGACAATGTTGATCATGAGCTTCTTCTAATTAAACTTGAACATGTAGGTATTAGAGGATTAGCATTAAAATGGTTTGAATCGTACTTAAAAAATCGTCAGCAGAAAGTTCAAATTTCAAATATCGATGAAAAAAGGGTCCAGTACATGGTAGAATCCAAATGGAGAAAAATAAACAAGGGTGTGCCACAAGGAAGCATTCTTGGGCCTCTCCTCTTCCTTATCTATATAAACGAACTTCCAATAATTGCTGGCACAGAATGTTCAATGTTCGCTGATGACATAGCTTTGTTGTTTGAATGTAATGGAGACGTTGACGAATTTAACAAACAAGTTAACGAGACTTGCCAATTAATAGCAAACTGGCTGTTATCGCAACATCTATCACTCAACACAAACAAAACCCAAATTTTAAAATTTTGTCCAGTGCAAGCTACACCAATAAATATAAATGTAAACATTCATAATAATATTATCGAACCTTCCCAAACCTGTTCACTACTGGGAATAGAATTAGATGTAAACATAAACTGGAAAGAACATGTCTCAAAAATTGTAGCAAAAATCAGTAGTTTTTCTTATGTTCTGGGTACCTTGAGAAAAATATTGAACACCGAATCAGTAATAGCCGCATACTATGGTTATGTATATTCAATAATAAAATACGGTATTATTTTTTGGGGAAACTCGGTAAACGCCAAAGATGTCTTCATCATACAAAAGAGATGCATAAGAAAAATTACAAACTCTGGTTGTTTAGATTCATGTAGACCTATGTTTAAAAATCTGAAAATTCTGACAGTCACAGACATATATATAATGGAGTTATGCATGTTAGTGCGATCATCTACAGAAAATTTCCCACTACAAAACTCAACACATAAATACGCTACAAGGCTCACAGAAAACTTACTAATACCAAAAGCAAACAAAACAATATTCCAAAAAGGACCATACTACATGGCCATTAAAGTATATAACAACCTTCCACATAACATCAAACAAATACAAGATACACACAAATTCAAATCGTCACTAAACACTTTCCTTGTTAATAAATGTCACTACACGTTGAGTGAATACCTCACGTAAATGAAACGCCTATTTTTATTGGTATATATATTTGTATTTTTTTTTTTTTTTTTTTCATTGGTATATTGTTATTTTATCTGTATAAACATTGTAATTATAATAAAACAAAGAATATTGTATAAACATTGTAATTAAATAAATGTGGTTAGCTGGAAGAAATGGGGTCTACCCATAAGCTACACCTTTTGTAATTTTCATTTTACAATAAATATTTTTTGATTTTGATTTTGATTTTGATTATATGGTTTTTTGTGACCTCGTAAAACACAAAACTGAACACTTTTGGAAGTTAAATTCGAGTTTATTATCGATACTCCAGTCAATAATTGAATTTATATCTTCGTGGAGTTTTCGACAGTCTTCTAATGATTTTATTCTCAGAAAGAGTTTAATGTCATCTGCAAAAAGTAAAAAACGGACAAATTTGATTTTTCCCCGAATATTGTTAATAAAAATTAGAAACAATAAGGGTCCTAAATTGGATCCCTGTGGCACACCAGAGTTTGTATGATACGTGTTAGAGTTAAACTCACCATAGGACACGAATTGTTCCCTTTCGTTCAAATAATTACTAAAGAGTTTTAGTAAGTTGTCGGAAAAACCAATTTCTTCAAGCCTACTTAGGAGCACTAAGTGATCCACCTTATCGAAAGCCTTCGCAAAGTCATGGTATGACGTATCAACCTGCTCATTGTTATCGAGTGCTCTCGCTATGTAATCTGTAAAAACCATTAAATTTGTAGTAGTTGATCGGCCACGTCTAAATCCATGTTGTTGATCGATCAAGAATGGTTCAACTTTGGCGTAAACATATTTATGGATAATTATTTCTAATAACTTGGCGGGTGCGGAAAGAATCGCTATAGGACGGTAGTTGGTTGCTTGACACTTGTCACCATCTTTGTGTAAGGGGGTGACTTTCGACAGCTTCCATAATTTAGGAAAAATTCCATTTTTAATGGTAAGATTAAATAAATGTAGAAGTGGCTTACATAGTGGTTCAGAACATCCCTTAATGACAAAGGGTGGAATTAAATCAGGACCAAACGATGTTTTTGGTTTCAATTTTTTAACTGCTAAGCTGAAATCCACGGTATTAACGTTTTCAATTGAGATATTTTGAGCATTTCTTAATCCAATCTGTCCCGGCACGTATGATTCAAAATCAACTTTTTCCTGATTATATACAGATTGAAAATACTTTGCGAAAGCTTCCGGTATGTCGGTTCCTTTGTACGTGCAATCATTTAGGATAATATGACTTAAGAGGCCTCTATCGTGTTTCTTATCAGAAACATATTTCCAGAATGACTTCGGATCGTGTTTCACATTATTTTCTACCTTTAAAATATAATTTTTGTGGGCTGTTGAAATATTACGTTTAATTCTAGTACGATAAGATTTGAATAACTCGTGTTCACTTTCCAAACCTGATCGTTTCCACCGCCGATGGTGTATGAGCTTCATCTTTATGTCCCCGATAATCTCGCGTGAAAACCATCTAGGATAGTTTTCATTTCGCGGAGCTTTTTTTCTTAGAAAACATTGATCAAAATACGCGTATAGGGTATCGTAGAAGTATTTAACTGCCTCGTCAACATCGGAAATCTCCAACATAGCCTGCCAATCGTGGGCACGCAGTTGGTTGTAAAGCTTCTCAAAGTCGCCTTTGTAGAAATTCCAACCACGGAAGTCATTATCTAAATGTAAACAACGATTTTTTAACGGTCTGTTGTGTTTAAGACTAAATTCCGTCAAAAGTGTTGGATGATAATTATCTTCTTTTACAAGATAAAAATCGGATTTTTTAGTTAACATACTGAAGTTACTCAATACTAGATCCAAGGTACGATTACATGAGTTCAGTACTGTATTAAACTGCTTCAGCTGAAAAAGCTCCATAACATACGAAAGTTCGGTATTCACTGCACGTGGATTTTGTGACGAATAGATATTAAAATCACCAATCACTAAAATTTTTTTATAAGCAAGATAGCTTAAGTTACTAACTAACATTTCAAAAAAAATCGTGTAAGCATTTGTTTTAGAACTGGGTGGGATGTAAACAGTACAAATTAAAAAACATACGTCGTGAATAATAACTTTAACCCATAAATTTTCATCTCCCGTTTCCAGGTGGGAAAGTCGTTCAGCTCGCATATGTTCGTCATTCAGCAATGCCAACAGTAGTCCACCACCTCGGTTTTGTCCGGTGCTTCGGTCTTTTCGGAATACTACGTATCTGCTATCGAATAATTGTGCATTAAATATTGAATTATTAAGCCAAGTCTCAGTGATTACGATGAACTTGTGTTCTTGGTTAAGGACATTTTCATAAAATTTGTTCATCTTTGATCGGAGTCCTCGCACGTTTTGGTATAGTAATAGTCATTTTGAATGTGGTGGTTTCTTCGTGGTTTCTTGGTACGAAATGTGTTTTTTGTAGAAACGAAATTGACGAACAACCACTCCTCGGGGCCAAAGTTCTTCTTTAAGTAACAGATCGATATTATGTTCATTAACTCCCACTTTAAACGTGGAGTATTCCTTCGAAAACGCCATGAATTTCACAGCATTGCAGTTAATATCTGCACTCGTTTTCACATGGGCAATTACTTCCTCCGTTGTTGTGTCGGGATGTAGACGGGACACAATAATGAATTTTTGTTTCAAAATCGCCTTAATTCCACTCGTATCGTTTGTTCCTGTGAGAAGTGTTTTGTTTTTACGTAAAACTGAGCTATAGGTCAGTGGAGGGCGGGCAGGCGGGTCGGTGGCGGTGTGCGGGGTTTGTTTATCGGCAGTAGAAGTGCTGGCGCTGGCGCTTGCTGTGTCCGACTCGGTGGCGGGCGCGGGGCCGGGGGGAACGGTGGCCGATATCGGCTGACCGCCTGTTTCAAGTGTAGGCGAGACAGCATCACTATCATCACCTGTGTTTAAGTTTTTGTATTTCTTCGTTTTAGAACGCGTCGTTATCACTTTGTCACTAGCGATGTCGGTACTTCGAAATTGTTCAATACTCCTTAGAAGCCGCGAAATCGTATTGCTTTGCATAGCTATTTCATCCGACAACTGTCGAATCAATTTTTCTTGCTCGACATTTTTAGACTTCATTGACGATATTTGGCTGTAGCAATCGTCTATGATCGCGGACATTTGTTTGTTCGTCATAACTGTGTAATTTAAATATGCGCGACGGAATTGCGTGCGTGTTGTCGTAGCGACCCGACTTAATAATAAATACATTCCCAAGACATTTCAAAAGCAACAAGAGATCTCTTCATTTAATATAACCATTCCTACCTTTATTCTATCAATAACTAAGCGAAAATTGTCTTGAATTGAGTCTGTGAACGAACTGTGAACACGAGACCCTCCGATCGAGCAGAATTGTGGATTTTTGTGGAGCTTTTGTAAGCATATAAATTGAACATTGTTTTGCTATTCTTTATTAATATGTCCATAAATCTGTAATCAGGCGGTTTCAATAACGTCGTTACGTAACAACTTTTTAGGTGATTCAATCCAATATTGTGTTTGTAAGCGTTTCTTGAAATATTTGTGTTTGTTTATGGTCTAAACCTAAACCATTTATTCATATTCACAATGTACAAACAATAAACCCATCTTAATATTTTAAATCATAACTTGTATAAATTGTTTTTTAAAATAATTAAACTAGCGCCATCTATGAGAAAGCAGATTGAGAATTCTTTCAAGTACCACCCTAATTTATGAATTAGAGTAGATACTAATTCAATTCAGAAATCTCGATAGGTAAATCATGAAGAGTCATGACTTAATACAGAGATTTTGATGATATGTTCCAGTAAAATCGGTTGGTGAGAGTTTATTTGCAATTTGGGAGGCGGGTATGGGTACCGCCGCCCCAAGACTCTTTCATTGGATAACTAACACCTCTGCAATAGGTAACCCCAAGTGGTTTGGTGTTTTGTAGGGGTGCCCGAGTTCAAGGGTTGAGGTTTGTCCGGGTCTTGGCGGCGGATGCGTCTGCCCACCAGCTGCATGGCAGGCCGAATCGGGAGAGAGTGGTTGAAGGAGTCCCTTTGACTTCTCCAGTCGTACTCTCTCGGAACATCGCCTTGGAAGGGATGGATTCCGTCACTCCTGGATACATTGACCCCCATATTCCTACCCACCCCTAATACCCTTTTCCTTCCCAGAACTTCCTCTACTTCCTATCCTAAAAAGACCCTCCACACAGTATCCCCAAAGGTGACATAGGCTCTGAGGGGTATTATTTTCCTCCTGTATGAAGTTAATGTAAAAAAAAAACCTTTACTTACTGAAGAAAAAATTGCAGATATACCCGTTATCATGTGAAGTATGAACGGAAATGGGCCAAACAGCATCTTAAAAATAATATCATTATTATTGTAAAATCAACGATTCCACGACTACTCAATAAAGTGGTATTTCAACACGTTAAGTTGTTAAAAGTGAGGAAATTAAAAAATAGCCCATAGTTTTTAATCACTTTTAATGACTTTTCAAAGGAGTGATAAAGTTACATTGGGAAGTTTATTATTAGTTCTGCCCTTTACATTCTTGAGAGGATATTGAAAAATGATTTTTATAATAAAGCCAACGGTGTTTCCAAGACAAACAATCTGTAAATTTCCACGTGTGTTTTTGTTTACATATTTTTAATAGTACGATTTTAATGATATTACAATTTTAAACTTTTTTGCACTTTTTTTTTAAAACTTTTACCATTATCGGATTCAGGCTGCTATGGCAATCTAAAGACTGAAGAAGTGAGAATTCCTAATTTGTAGCGTGTGCGCGTATGTTCAGTAATAGCAAATACTGTAGAATTATAAGGCCTCCAACTTCTGACGTTTCCCATAAATAACTCTGATGTTTGTACGTTCAGTAATAGCAAATATTTTAGAATTATAAGGCCTCCAACTCCTGACGTTTCCCATATATACTCTGATGTTAGTACGTTCAGTAATAGCAAATACTGTAGAATTATAAGGCCTCCAACTTCTGACGTTTCCCATATATACTCTGATGTGAGTACGTTCAGTAATAGCAAATACTGTAGAATTATAAGGCCTCCAACTTCTGACGTTTCCCATATATACTCTGATGTTAGTACGTTCAGTAATAGCAAATACTGTAGAATTATAAGGCCTCCAACTTCTGACGTTTCCAATATATACTCTGATGTTAGCACGTTTAGTAAAAGCAAATACTGTAGAATTATAAGGCCTCCAACTTCTGACGTTTCCCATATATACTCTGATGTTAGTACGTTCAGTAATAGCAAATAATGTAGAATTATAAGGCCTCCAACTTCTGACGTTTCCCATATATACTCTGATGTTAGTACGTTCAGTAATAGCAAATACTGTAGAATTATAAGGCCTCCAACTTCTGACGTTTCCAATATATACTCTGATGTTAGCACGTTTAGTAAAAGCAAATACTGTAGAATTATAAGGCCTCCAACTTCTGACGTTTCCAATATATACTCTGATGTTAGCACGTTTAGTAAAAGCAAATACTGTAGAATTATAAGGCCTCCAACTTCTGACGTTTCCCATATATACTCTGATGTTAGTACGTTCAGTAATAGCAAATACTGTAGAATTATAAGGCCTCCAACTTCTGACGTTTCCCATATATACTCTGATGTAAGTACGTTCAGTAATAGCAAATACTGTAGCCTACCACTGCCAACAATTACTATAAATTTTTTATTATCTAACACAAGGAATTGTCTGGAAGGAATGAAACTTGATACAGTACAGCCTCCAGCAGCCAGCGTTGCAAGCCAAGAGCCAACACAGGTAAATACCGCCAATATTTTACTACACTACTTTACTACTTTACTGGAGTTGGGCGTATTATAAATATTCTAAGTTATTTAGTAATAGTAATTGTTTATCAGATGTCACGGAACAACTGAAGATAATCATTTGAATCGTTGGCCAACCCAACTAAAAAGGTTTTTAGAAGTTGCGATATAAGTAATTTTTTAATTAATTTAAAACTAATCGGACGACGCATTCGCATCATCTGCTCTTATCACTTACCACGATGTTGTATTTTTGATTTGTTAACTCCAAATTACTCATTAGTTTATCGTAAATTTTTAGCATGGATTTAAATTTTAGTGAAGCGATCTGGAACTCTTCTGTATTTATATAATACGGCGTAACGTTTTGAAAGACACGACTCTTTACCAAAAGCATAAATGGATCTCGGTGAACATAGTTTCGGTCCTTTATTTTGTACATTTGACACATTTGACAGTTAAGAACGTAGGTGTAAGAGCTTATCATATTTAGTACAATGCAAAGTTGATATAATGTATATTCCGCCACCAAAGCGTTTGCTACTGCCCAGAGTTCAAGAACAAGGTTATAGTCTTCCATATTCAATGTCACAAAAAAATATATGGTTTGTCCCAGAACAATTATCAAGAAAACAGCGTGAATAGAAATGTTCAAAATGTTATTATTGTGCAAAAAAGTATTTGTTTTTGGAATGACGCGTTCTACGATGTCGAAGTTTTTAATGATTTTTAAAAGATACTTCGTCTTTGTGTTTGAAATCCAACTCGTAGCAATCATAATGGCTCCGGAAATATCAATCAGTACATAAGCTATTTTTCTGATAACATTATCGTCCTCAACATCATCTGTGGTTGGCATATACCGGAATAACACAAACAATTCGAAGAATAATAAACTATAAACATAGATTTTCATCCGCCAATGTACGTTCGAAAAATGCGATTTATCTTTTCTATAATTCCTTAAACCCAAAAACAAATGGAGACACTTTAAAGGTTCCAATTTGTTGTGAAACAGGTAACCTTTACTAATTTCATAGATACAGTCGTTAGTTTGTTTCTTACGCTTATCGGTTTTATACATAACTATCTTCACGTCGACTACTTGAACGAACGTACGCTGATAACTAATACTTGCGGGAAGGTTCAATACTTAATATAATAAAAAAAATACATTTTCTACGTAATTGGATAATCTTCGTTTGAATAATAATTTTTTTAATTACTACATATTCATTATTCATTCGATAACATCATTTCAATAGTAAATGCACCGTTCGTTTTAGGTACATACGAATTTAAGTGAAAGAATTATTGTGGTGATCGTAATTTGTAATGCATTGAAGATTAGTTTAAATGTTTCGATTATTTTTACTGGAAATTTAGTTCGAATATTATTCAAACAACATTTTTGATTTATTTATTTATTTGTATGAAACAAAAAATGATAATCTTACTTAAAATTATAGGAAGCATATAATCAAAGATATAATTCAAATTGATGATTTATGTAGAAAATGTTTGGCTTTTCCGGAAAGTATAGAACATATTATATCGGGATGTTCTGTATTAGCGCCGTCCGAGTATCGTATCGTAATGGAGTTTACGTGGTTTGTAGATTGGTTCCAATACATTATCAATTAGCTTCCAACCCCATTCTTCTGGGTCCAGTTGAT
This sequence comes from Limnephilus marmoratus, assembly GCA_917880885.1. NCBI lineage: Eukaryota > Metazoa > Arthropoda > Insecta > Trichoptera > Limnephilidae > Limnephilus > Limnephilus marmoratus. Next base: position 31,422,666 of record OU862923.1, on the reverse strand, counting down.
TACCAAGCCATACCTGAACCTGATAATATACTCGATAAAAATGCGAAACTGAACTTGAGTTCATTTTAATAAACATAGTAAATAAATATTTTTAATCTGATAATACATAGTTAATATAATATATAACAAAAAAATAGTTTCTATGTTCACATCTTATTTAAAGGATTAAAAATAAATCATATTTCTTGTTTTAAACCTTCCGTTAACCTCAGAGAAAAGATGTATTACTGTATTTTAGCCTTAGTATCCCTATTATATATTTAGCCCTATGTCTGTCTTGACGTAGGAATTTCTAAGTGAAAGGGGCATTGTAAAATCATAATTACATTTTTTCATGATATATAAATAAAAAAATAAAAAATTAATGAACATAAATGTCATCACTCTTGGCTCTACAACCCCTGGTGGGTCTTGGCTTCCTCAAGAGTCTTCCTCCACTCATCTCGGTTTTGTGCCAGCTCTCTTCAGTTTAGAAGCTCCAAGATAGATATATCTTTGAGGACGTTATCGCTCCAACTTAATCTTGGTCTTCCCAGGCTCCGTCGCCCTATCGGTCTTGATTTCAGCAGGGACTTCGGTGCTTGATGCTCGGTAAACATAAATAAAATAAATAAATAAAATATTTTAAAATAGGTAAAATATTTTCCCATAGAAATCGCTAATTCAATAAATGTAAAAATTTACAAGGTTAATCAAACCTTATGATAATTTTTTGTTATCTTCACTAGAATATAAAACGATAATGATGTAATTGGCCATGACGCCAATAACAGTGTGAATATATGCGAGATTAAAACAAAACATGTTACACGCCATTATCTTAGGTTTTCGGTTATTCATATATATTTGGAACCTTCGCAGTTTCTTCCTTTCTTCGCTTTCTGAAATGATAAAATAAGGAGTTTCATTAGGAAATTATTTAAACAAACTATTTAAACTTGAAAAAAGTTCCGCTAAGTCTGAATAGGTACTAGGAATATAAGTCAGAAATCCTTATAATTTATTTGAGTTTTGAAGTAGGTACCTTTTTGGTTGTCTGAGATGTAAATTTTGTTTCGAAATAAAAAAAAATATATTTTCAAACTACTCTCCAGTATAATAATAAAAATAAATATTATTGGATAACTTTCATAGCTTCGTTTTTGCGAAAAATCATTGCAAGAGGGCCGTAAAAATATTTATTTATTTATTTATTCATTCATTCATTCATTCATTCATTCATTCATTCGTTCGTTCGTTCGTTCGTTCGTTCGTTTGTTCATTCGTTCGTTCGTTCGTTCGTTCGTTCATTCATTCATTAATTTATTCATTTATTACTAGCTTTTTCCCGCGGCTTCGCTCGCATGGTATTAGGGGATTTCCACTCAGCCTGCTCCACCTTCCCTCTCCCCATTCCACTCCCCCATCAATCCCCCTCCCCCTCCCCCCCCCTCCCCACACTCCACTCCCCCATCAACCCCCCCCCTCCCCCTCCAACCACCCCTTCCTCCACCCTTCCCCTTTCCCTTCCTTCCCTCCCCGCTCTTCCACCCCACTCCGCCTCCTCCACCTTCCCTCTCTCCACTCCACTGCCCCCCTCAACTCCCTTCCCCTCTCCCTCCACCCACCACTCGCCTCACCCCCTACCCCTACCCACACCCTCCTCCATCCTCCCCCTTTCCCCTTCCTTCCCTCCCCACTCTTCATCCCCTAACCCCCTCCCCCCAACCTCCTCCCCCTCCCCTTCCCCCCTCCACCAACACCCTCCCAACACCCCCTCACTCACCTCTCGCATTCCACACATTCATTCCCGATACATTCAGTTTTCTAACTGCTCGCATGCCACCTATTATAATTTCTTACCTATACAAATTTCATAATGCCAGAACTCAACGGTAGTTTTATACAAAAAAACGAAAAAAAATTATTAACTAATTTGGTTCAGTCGTTTGCGTTTATACATTTCGCATACACACGTATATTTCGGTGATTCATTTTTAGAGATAGTTATTAAGTACGAATTATTATTCTTCTTTTTATATTCTACCAAAAATCCAGTACGGCCGTTTTATACTAAAAAATGCGATACCTGTTTATCCAATTAGAACAATTGTCAAAATTTAAGAATGACATTTTACAAAACAAAGATTCTTAAATAAAAATTCTATTAAAGTTTAATCAATAAACGGTCAGTTTTAAAGGGGAAATTAACAAGATTTGATCAGGTTCTAAATACGCTATCAGCTAACGAGATTAAATTGAGGTACGATAAGATCAAAGATTTATTAGACGAATTCGAAACAATCCAATGCCAAATAGAAAGTATCGACGATTCAAATGTAGAGGATAACGAAATTCAGCGTGACACCCTCGAAAACCAGTTTTTTACGGTTTTGGCTACTGCAAAGGGTGCAATAGACTCAGTGGAACAAACTAAATGTGAAATTAAATTACCCAATTTAAAGCTACAAGAATTTAATGGGGATCAAAACAATTGGAATAATTTTATAGAAACTTTCAAAGCATTAGTTAGTTATTAAAAAAAAAACTTTCTACTGCGACACATAAATACTTGTACTTGTCACACTTAATCATAAACACGTAAACACCTCAGCACAGGTTCTCCTAGTGAGGTGTTCACGAAACATACAATATCACCAACCAACAATTTCACCTTCTCAAACCTACCTTACACCCAATATAATGAAATGCATAATTAACATCTAAAAAGGTTTTCAAAATATATTACATGTGTAAAAATGTTATTAACGAGGTGAAAACTGTAATATATATAGATGCAAAATAAATAAATAAATAAATTAGTTCACAATAACAATTCACTGAATAACATCCAAAAATATTATTATTTGCAATCGTGTTTAAAGGGTGATGCGGCCAAGATAATAGCGAATTTGGAAATATCAGAATTGAGTTCATGGGAATTGTTGCATGAGCGTTTTACTAATCTCAGAACTACGGTACATAAACATATCCAGACATTATTTCAGTTAAAAGATATGAAGATGGAGGATCAGGTCGGGTTACGAAGATTAATAGACGCTACCAACGTAAATCTGAAGGCATTACAAAACCTTTCAGTTCCCGTAGAGCAGTGGGACGCTATAATAATTTACGTGATTTCAAATAAATTAGATTCAAATACGAGAAAATTTTGGGAACAATCGCCCATTAAGGGAAAACTACCTACTCTAAAGGAATTTCTAAAATGTTTATCATTACGAGCACAAACTCTAGAATTAATTGAGACGACGGATAAAAGGCCCTCGGTTAGTATTAAGCCTCAGATGGGATTTAATAACCCGAAAAGGGAATCCGTATCATTGTTAACATTAAAAACGGGGAAATGTATTTTTTGCGATAAGGATCACTTAGTATATTATTGTAAAAAATTCTTAAATTTGAAAATAAAGATAGGGTTAATGCGATAAAAGAGAGCCAAGCATGTTTTAGATGCTTGAAACCGGGTCATTTTGCAAGTGATTGCAAGGTAACCTTTAAATGCAGGCTATGTAACAGTGAAAAGCACAATACGTTACTGCATAAAAAAGTATTCGGGTCGGAACCCTCGAATATAGAGACGGATGCTGAAGAAGTATCTATCAAAAATTACTCTGCTGTGGGCAGTGCGAAAAAAATTGTGTTGTTGTCTACAGCGATGGTTGGCATCACTGGAGCAGATAACAATATATAACTGATCGACCAGGGATCCCAAGCTACCTTCCTGAGGGAAGGTTTTGCAAAAAAAATAAATTTGGAATTTGATCAAATAAACAATACGGTATCGGGAATTCACAATAATGTCACCCATATAAGAAAAAGTATGTCGGTAGAATTGAATTCTTTGAAATCGGATTATAAAAAGAACATTTCTTGCTTAATTTTACAGGACATAACCGCGAATATACCGCAGGCGACCATACCCAGGAGAGAATTAAAACTGCCTTCTGGATTGGAACTAGCCGATCCAAAATTCAATATATCCGCACCCATTGACATGCTCTTGTGGGCTGAAGTGTTTTGGGATATCATGACGAATGATAAAATGAAGGTCTCCGCCGGCATAACCATCCATCTTACGCAGCTGGGGTGGATTGTGTGCGGATCAGTGGAACCCCATTCCGAAATAAGGCCTGTATCCGTTTTTTGTGGTTTATCTTTAGGTAGAGAATGTCATCCGCATGCTAGCCGTGGGCTAAGCAAAGTAATTTCTACAAAACCTTCGGGTTTTGCAGAAAATACTGGCGGGTCAAGCTTCAATACATCCCGTGCAAAGGAGCTGGTAATTAAAACAGCGCAAAGAGGCGCTAGAAATAAAAAAAAACATCCAGAGAGATGTAGTGAACGTATGTCGTGCAGTATGAAAGAGACATGCGTGTATGAGTGAGACAGCATGCGGAACGTATAAAAGGCGTGAATGTTGTCCATTCGTCCTCTCTTGTGATCCGCCTCCTAAGAAGAAACTTGTACAGTAATCTCGGATTAAATACACAATAGACTACCTACGCATTATTATTGCAATCACCTTAAAACTGAGATCAACCTAATCAGAGGAATCTGGATCCATCAGCAGGAGTCCAGGAGTAATGTAAGAGACCGGCCACGGTCATCACATTTGGCGCAGTCGATAAAGGAACTAATTTACGCAAAGCCAAAATCACATTTGGCAACATCCGAGATTGAGGCTACAGTGGACAAACAGGTGATCAGGCAGCATCAGGCCAGATCACATTCAGGAAGAGCAAGAGCAGCAGAATTGGCATCCGAGGAACATCAAGGCGCTGGATAGGGTTATTCAGTGCCGAGAACCTGGAGGAGCATACACGTAAGGCGTGGATGGAGAAGTCCGGGTCTTCAGATCAGAGACCAGGTGCAGACCTCACGGAAGGCGTGCCGGGGCATTAGAAGGACGACCAGGGTACAGGAGCCAGGAGACGGTCCGCGGAAGGGCGAGATCGGAGCAGCAGCATCAAGTCAACAGAGTCGTGAGTTGAGTGTTGTTTGTAAATTTTCTGCTTATTGATTGTATCTGTGTGAAGATGGAAGGGGGAGAACTGCCCAGGTTTTGTCATTTGAGGGACAAACTGGAGACGTTCGTGTTGCAATACGAACAGTTCATCCTCGTCAATGATGACAAGTTAAATTCGGTAGAAAAAAAGAGAGCGGTTTTAATATCTCATTTACACACAGAGACAATAGATTTATTGATTGATTTGTGTTTTCCTAAAAAAATTACAGATATTACGGTCGAAAATTTATTGTTATTGTCAATAATCATGTAGGTATCAAACGAAATGTGTTCAAGGAGCGCGAATTTTTTTTTGCTACGAAACAAAAAAGTACAGAATCGGTTAATGATTTTATAGCACGGTTAAGAAATCTCGTTAGATTTTGCAAATTCGAGGACAGACTTGAATATAATTTAAAAGATGTTTTTGTCACCGGTCTTTGAGTGGGGCGTATTAAGGAGAAATTATATGTAGAGGCTGAAAACTTTTCATTAAAAAAGGTTATAGAATGTGCTACTGCTATGGATTCGTTCGAGGTAATTAATTAATAAGCAAATTAAAACGGAAAGTGTAGATATAGTAAATAAATTTAAAAATAGAATGAACAATTTGTCACAAAAACAAAATTCGGCGGGTAAACATTTTTCTAGACCTACGGACAAGAATGTTAAATCGTTCAGAGCGAAATCAGCAGACCGAACGAAATTTAAACATTGTGGGAGTTATCACGATTCAGTAAATTGTTAATTGAAAGACGTGTTTTGTTATAAATGCAGAGGCAAAGGGCATATTGGCAAAATATGTCGAGGTTTAAATAATAATAATATTTCTTCAGTGTTCGTTAATACGCAGGAACATAAAAAAATGTTTCGGATAAACTCAGTATATTGTGAACCAATATTGTGCAAAGTTTTAGTGAATAATGTGGAACTAAACGGGTTATTAGACACAGGAGCGGCAGTCTCGATTTTAACAGACAAAGATTATGTTAAACATTTCAAACAGTTGGATTTAAAATCAAAGGATTTAACCTTAACGGGTTACGCTAACTGTAAGTTGAATTTATTGGGTTGTATCTTATTAACAGTTGATTTTAACGGTTATAGGGAAATTTTAGAATTTTGCGTAGTAAAAAATGGAACAACTACTGTTCTAGGGCGTGATTTCATTAAAAAGTTTAATATTGGATTTACGGGGTTACAATCTACTTTATCCCAGGAGGGAAGTTAAAATTTTTCTCACAATATGGTTGAGAATAATAGTAGTGTAGTGGATAAATTAATTCGGAAATTCCCGGAGGTTTTTTCGGAGAAACTGGGCAGATTCAATAAATATAAAGTGCATTTGAAATTAAAAGAGAATGCGGAACCGAAATTCTGCAATCCGAGAAATATACCGTTTGCGTTAAAAGCAAAGGTGGAAACGAAATTGGGCCATTTACAATCGGAAGGTATTTTAGTGCCGGTAAATTATAGTAAGTTTGCATCACCAATCGTTCCCATAGTAAAAAGTAATGGGGAAATAAGGATTTGCGGGGATTATAAGGCAACAATAAATCCACAGCTAGTGGTAGATAAATATCCCATGCCACGGATAGAATGGTTATTTTCTCAAATGGCGGGTGGAATAATTTTTTCCAAGATTGACTTGCGACAAGCGTACCTACAATTAGAACTAGATGAGGAAAGTCAAGAATTCACAACCATATCTACTCATTTAGGATTGTTTAAATTCACGAGATTAGTGTTTGGAATTAATAGCGCGCCGGCTTTGGAACGATAGCTTCGTGTTTGGAAGGTTTGAAAAAAACAGCTGTATTTTTAGATGATATTGTGGTAACAGGAGATTCGGAAGAAGAACATAATGAGAATTTAACAGCAGTGTTAAATAGATTAAAAGATTGTGGATTTAGCGTAAATATTCACAAGTGTATTTTTAAGGCGTCATCAGTAACTTTTCTAGGGTTTAAAGTTTCAAAAGAAGGAATTAAACCATTGAAAGACAAAACTATCGCTATTAGTAAAGTATCGCAACCTAAAGACATTACTGAATTACGAAGTTTTTTGGGGTTAGTGAACTTTTACAGGTCATTTGTACCTAATATGTCAGTGCTATTAGATCCATTACATAATTTATTGAGGAAAAATACACATTTTGAGTTTAATCAAAATTGCTTGGAAGCTTTTAATAAAATTAAGTCAATTTTATGTGATGATAGAGTGCTAGCTCATTATGATCCGGATGTAATATTGAAGATTGTCACAGATGCCTCAACAAAAGGGCTAGGGGCGACACTTTTACATTGTTACGATAATAATTTACAGAGACCGATTTCTTTTGTTTCTCGAAAATTAACTGAAGCAGAAAAGAAATATTCAATTTTGGACTTAGAAGCAACAGCTATTGTATTTGCGTTGAAAATTTTTTTTGAGTATATTTATGGAAGGGAATTCATTTTAGAAATAGATAATGAACCGTTATGTAGAATTTTTGGTGATAAGAAAAGTATCCCAGTATTAGCGTGTAACAGACTTCAACGTTATGGTGTAATTCTTTCGTCATTCAAATATAAAGTACAGTACGTGAAATCAGCATTGAACTTTTCGGATTATTTGTCTCGCGTTCCTGTCGAGGAACCAGTTCACGTAGAGAATGACTTTGATACTCAAATTCTAAGTTTATTAAAAAATAACAGAGATTTACCTATGATGTCGAGGAAATTAAATCATAATCAAGTACAGATAAAATTTTATTGGAAATTAAACATTATCTCAGAACAGGGTGGCCAAATAAAATTAATAAGGAGGATTCAAAATGGATTTACTGGATTAAACGGAATGAATTATCCATAATTGATGATTGTTTTTTCTGGAATCATGGGCTAATAATTCCAGTAATTGTAAGAGAAAAGATTTTAAACTTATTACATAGATCTCATCTAGGTATAGCAAAGATGAAAGGTTTAGCCAGAGGTATATTTTGGTGGCCAGGGATAGATGGAAATATTGAACTTTTAGCGAGAGGATGCGAAATTTGTTCAGAGGTTCAACCTTCTCAACCAAAGAGCGAATTGACTCCGTGGCCTATAACTGAAGAAATATGGAGTAGGATGCATATTGATTATGCGGGCTCAATTGCAAACAAATATTTTCTTGTGATTATTGACTCAACCTCAAAATGGTTAGACTGTGTAGAGGTAAATTCTCCAAATTCGTATAACACTATTAAAATATTAAAGGGTTTATTTAGTTATTTCGGGAGTGTACAGACAATAGTTTCAGATAATGGAGCCGCTTTCATGTCAGCGGACTTCAAAGAGTTTTGTGAGATGAATAACATCAAACATTTAACTAATCCGGTAAATCATCCACAATCAAACGGTTTAGCAGAAAATGCGGTTCGAACGTGTAAAAATAAAAAAAAAATGATGATAAGAAATAAGTTTCAGTCAGGTTATGAGGAAAAATTAGGAAATTTTTTAATGGATTACAGAAATGCACCACACTGTACAACTGGCTTAGAACCTGCAGTTGTAATGTTTGGAAGGAAACTAAGGTCTAACTTGAACAGTTTTGTACCGAGAGGGGGGAGAGATAAGGATAATATAATTAATAAAGAAACTAAAATTAAAATGTCTAAATGTCAGGAAAATCAGAAATATTATTATAAGAGAAATAATAAAGAATCGGTGGGTTTTTCGATTAATCAAAAAGTAATGGTTAGAGATTTCAGAGACCAAAACAATGATAAATGGGTACCAGGGAAAGTATATAAACAATTAGGAAAAAAACTTTATATAATTGAGGTAAATTTAAATGGTAAACTTATGTATTGGAAAAGGCATTTTGATCAGTTGTCTAAATTATGTGTATCATGGGAAAAGAAACACAGCAATCCTTATATCGCGTCTGAGACGAAGAGACTGTCGTATGACGATTACGATGTCTCCAGCTTTGTGCCGGATGACAGACTAATGGGTGCTTCTCCTTCTCCTTCCAGCTCCAGTGATCCAGTGGCTTCCACATCGGGAAATTGGAAGGACCGACTACGACCACGGATACACAGATGAGCCAATGAAGACAGGACTCAGCTCTCGACTCAACATGAGACAAATGAATTACATACAATGTAAATATTGGAATATTGTATGTATACTTACAAAAAATAATATTGCTGTCCGCAAAAACAAATGTATAAATACCGAATAATAACTCGTTAGGTATAGCTGAACTGGAACACTTCGTGAATATCCAAAATCGGCCAGCAAGGCATAACGTGAGAAAAATAATTGCGCATCAACGTAATTTTAAATATAAACCAATGTTCTACTAGTAGAAATCGAGTTGACCTTCAATTCATTGACAATTTATTTAAATTTCATAAAAAACTTATTTAAATTTTCAATTTTTAATCTCAATTTTCAATTTAACTTGACTTATTTAAATTTAAATTCAATTCGGTTTATTTAAAATGGTTCTACTAGCTGACCCTAAAAATATAGGTTATTTTTGAAAATGTTAAAAAGACAATTGTTATTAAAATATATTCACGATTTGGATTACTGTTACTTGCCAGCGGATAATAAGACCTATCATGTTAAAATAGGTATTAATAATTGAAGACAACACTCGGTGAAATCAGTTTTTTTACACATTGTTTAGTTGTATTTTTTATTTTTATTTGTTAATAAATGGCGCACTGTAACTAGTGCTTACCAAAAAAGTATTAAATTATAAATGGTTCGCTTCACATAAGGGTGTAAGCTCAGATAAGAATTTCTGACAATGGAATTAAAAATTAAACTGACTCGAGGAGTCCTTTAGCAGTTTGAAGGAAAATGTTGACAAGGTTCAAAAATTTAAGGAAATGTTATGAGTTATATTGTTTATTATATAAAAGTGTAATTTTATTTTTATTATAAAAGTGTAATTTTATTTTTATTATATAAAAGTGTAATTGTGTAGGATGCTTTATGAAAGATCAAGTTTGTTTTTTAAACACTTAACCCTTGCATCCAATGATACTATTAACCATAACCCTCTCATTCCTTACCCTCTCCTTGGGCACTTACCTGGTATGCTTGAAGAAGATGAATGGGAGACGCTGATGACTTGACTGAATTAATATAAATTCAGAGCTAATACAATGTTTTTTGGTCCAGGTGAAAAAAGGATTACCTCGGTGAACTTCAGAGAGGAAATAAATGGCAAACCAGTAGTCAGAGGTCTTTACAGAAGGATGACTTGGTAATTTTAAAAGAAGACAATCTGCCGCCTGCATTGTGGCGGATGGCTCACGTTCTATCTTCTCATCTTGGGTCTGATGGCATTGTGAGGGTGGTCACCCTCAGGACTCCACAAGGAACTTTCGGGCTTTCCATAACCAAATTCTGTTTACTACCCCTGAAGGAATAATATGCTGCCTACTGTATAGAAGATGGCCCGCGTTCGATCCTCTCTTCCTGGAGCTGATGGAACGGAGAGAGTAACCACTCTAAAACTTCAAGGGACATTCGTGCGGCTTACAACCAAATATGTTTGCTGCTCCTGGATGGCGATCTGGAACCGGCCAGATGAACCCGCCCCCAGAAGATGAAGGAAGATCCCAGAAATAGAAGTAAGAAAAACCAATAAGAAGAAAGAAGTTCCCAGAAGAAGATGAAAAAGGTCACTACAAAAAAGGAAGAAACATAATGACTCAACCCGGCAATCTTGGGATTTGCGATGCGCTCCTTAGTCTCTACCCTTGACCAGCTAGATGATTTTGTCCCTCCAATGATGAAAAGAAAATGGGAGGTCCTCGGTGCAGCTTCTCATAAAGGATCAAGCAGATGCCTAATCTCGGACTTCAAGACTTGAGTGTTTGTGTTGTTAAGAGTATTTATTATGAAATTATTATTTGCATGTTATTTTAGTTGAATAATTTATAAAGGTTCAAATTTATTGATAAGTTTATTTTAGGTGGAGGTTATTTATTCTACAATATTTTGGTCTATGAGTTTATTTTTGTGTTGATTTTTTGATAATATGGAATATTCTTTAATTATGTAAATTAAATGTCAGTTATAGCATTTTGTTTAGGATAGTTTCTTAAAAAAAATGATGAGAATAAGCTAAACTTTGCAATTAAAATGAATAAAGAGAATTTTTTTTTTGGCTTGAGACACACATTGCTAAATATTAACGAATAACCTTACCCTAGGCGAGGTCCGGGCCAAAATTAGTTACAAAAAGTGTTGATTTCATTGTTACTCAAAAGTGTTTGTAAATAAAACGACTCTTCATTAAAAAACGGTTTTACAATAAAAAAAGTCCACCACCCCAGATGAAATGAAGTGACTTAACAATATGTATAAAAAGGAAAAATCAGTATACAGAATTACGATTGCTAATTGATGCCATTTATTTTAAAGAAACTACATGTTTTTTTCTTACTGGATTTGTCGAGAGGGGACAACAGGAAAGTAGTGTGTAGGGGCAATACATCCATACTGATGAGGTCAGGGATTAAATTTTATAAAGTTTTTTAAAGGTTATTTATGATTAAATCTTATAAAGTGTTACGTTACAAAAGATAAAGAATAGAGTCCTTTATTCCTGTTGCGAGGAGTTAGTGAATTGGGTCCCAGTGCACAGCTCGCCGCACCGCCCCCCTCTCCGCCCCCCTCTCCGCACGCGGAGGTCCGTGGCCCGAGTGCCGATCGGCACCCGGCATTCATTCCCCCGCTGGTCTCGGGCTTGACAACAGTGTCCACAGTGATTGCGCCGCGGCGCTGTTCGAGAACCTAAAAACTCGACTCGTGATTGTTTCTATAATGTGTATTGTGCACGAGAAGGCTCCAGCCCACCAGTAGCCTGTCTGACGACTACCTCACTTCCTGCTTTGTGAGTAAAATGAATCTTTGCCCCTCTTGTGTGCTACATCCCGCGTTTAAATTCACTAACACGTGTGGAGAGTTGAAAGAGAGAAGTTCCCCGCCATGTTAGAATACTAGTCCTAGCAAGTACCCATGTGTAGTTTGCCGAGGCTGGCAATTGTAAAACCCTGTCTCCTTCTAAATGAATAAACCCTTTACATGCAAAACTGTGTTCTGATTGAGGAAAGAGACCTGGAGATTGTGAGGAAAGGAGGAGGAGGAATTCACAAGCGAACCACAACACTCGCCTTGGTTTTAAGAGGAACCTTGATTGCGCCGGCTTCCTGAGCTAGTTCAGTTGACCTATTTATTGCGTGTTCTTTCCAGGTTTGGTTTAGCAAAAGGCCGTAAGTATGCGGCAATGCTAACACTGGCGTCCAACTTAGGGGCAATTTTTTTTTCTTTCCTCCCTCTTCACGGTCCCACAGTCTCGTTCTTCAATCAGCAATTGTTTAAACTTTATAATGTATAATGTTTTGTCTTGTTATTCCCAATTTGTCTAGCATTTCCAACAGGAACCCCGGCGCGAACGTAACTTCGAATCGCAATTTAAATTATCACGGGCACTATCCCTTCATTTTCGAGTCGTCACTCGACAAAACATTGTTACCGGTATTCCTACGTATAGTGCTCAACCAAGAAAGTTGTCGCCGTGAATAATATAGTGTTTACAAGTGTCGACCGACTAAATTTGCTAGTTTCAAATACAAGTTAATAGTGGAAATGAACACAAATATTTAGAACAAAGTTATTCAACAATTAAAATCCTGTATATGATAAACCAATTACCCGCTTCGTTTCCCGAAAGTTAATAAACCTATTATTTTATAATAAACCTATTTCGCAAGTACTGGTCTGTATTTATATCGACATATTTTGCAGCCTAGGGAACAAGTGGATTAAATTCTTTCTGCCATTTAACAATTGGGCATTTTTTTTACTTCTGCCGTCCGTTTCTTCTTCTTTTTTCTTTTCCTTCTATTATAAAGAAACATACGACATAATTCGAAAAATGCCTAGTTCGCGTTGACGTCGATTCCTCGAAAGCTAACATTACATCCTTATGCACACTATCTGCATATAATCCTTGTTATGACGAAAGGAAGTTGGCGTGTAAATACCAATAATTGGTGATGCTCAAATCAGGCTACAGTTTAGCCACGTAAATAAAAAAACTATTCCCCAAGACATTGTTGAATTTTCAAACAAATACTTCCACGAAAACTTGTATAAAAGAAAAAATATTTCTTTCTTTTTCTGAAGAATCCCCCTTTGGAAAGCTAATGGAAATATTCTAAAAACATGTTCGTTTATCGTTCCATATCCGGACTTTGAAAATTTCAACAAATTTCCAAAACATCTGGATTTTTTCACAAAATCACTTTTTTTGAGGCAAACCGCTGCCCAATTTTTTTTCATTTTTTGGACTTTGAAAATTTTCAACAAATTTCCAAAACATCTGGATTTTTTCACAAAATCACGTTTTTTGAGGCAAACCGCCTCCCAAATTTTCAAATAATCCAAACACTTATAAAGAAAAACGCGTTTTTTTTTGCAAAAAAAAAACTTTTTGTAAAAAATACGTCCCCAGTGGTCAAATCTCTGCCCAATTTCTTTCCAATTGCGAGTCTAGTTCTCACTTTTTCCAACATAAGGTCACTCTGACACGATCCTATACACCATGGAAGTTCCTCAAGTTACGCTGGGTATAATCCCGCACATTTTTACTTCAAGAAAGGAAGAACTACTACAGGCCCTGAGAAATAGAAAGATTTCTCCTAGGAATAAATCCAAAAAATGCCTTACTCTATATGCTTCTTTCTACAACAAAAAATACATCAGGAGGTTGCAATTTCAACCGGAAGTCACCTCTCACGGAATCAGTAAATTCCATCACATCAAGTCCTCAGGCGTTATCAAATTGGCAAAACATGCATCTTCTTAACCCTGATCATTATTACGCCCCTGACCACTCTTGGCCAGTCGTCAATCAGTGCGTTGCGGTCTCTTTAGAAGTCTTATAATTCTTGTCATAAATGACGTGAGTTACTTGTAATTATTAAATGTAAATAATCACACATATGGGCATTCGTAAGGTAATCCTTACACCCGAAGGCACATTAATGTCAACGGTAGCCTAACTCCTGTACATTCTTTTTCTTTTTGCATAATTTTATATGTTCTTGTACATCCTGCGTGCCTTGCCTGCTGTACCACAAGAGCACCTCTTGGGGCACCGTTTTCATACTTGTATGCATCCTCTTCCTGAAATTGATCACTTCGGGAAAGGGCCTCCTTTTCCTCCTACCATCAACGGTTCCGAAAACTCTTGCTCCGAGACGTCGCTTTCATTTTCACAATTCTTGCAGCATCCGCGCGTTTTTTTTCTCACCTCATAGTCTCATCTTGTCATATCACCTTTTTTTATTGTTTTGTGTCGGGTTTTTGTCGTACCAGTACGTCCCTACCCTAATGTTGTAAATATAAAATCATAAGTGCAAGTCTGTATAATAACCATTGGTTTCAGACCATTGCCGCAGCTCGCTACTATGGTCACAGCACCATATTGTAAGAATGTCGCGACGATTTCTGTTATAATAGGAAATCCTCCCGTTTTTTTTCTTTCTTTTTTTCTTTTTTTCCTCTTCACCCCATCCTACACATTCATAGTAATGTTGTATATTGGGGATCGTTTCGAATACACCAAATGAACACACCTACCAGGTCACATTTGCTGGATTCGAAACAATTCAAGAGCAACCTTGTTGCTACTTGTGGTTTTTTCTTCTTTTTCCAAGAATTAGAATGGCGCTCAACCCAATTGCTCTATTTTTTTTCCAGAATCGTATTTTGTCGGATTCTGAGAATTTTTTTTTTTTTTTTATAAAAGTGACAATACGTTTCGTCCCTTCATTAACATTGTTCTTTGTACATATACAACTTCATTATGAGGTACAATATTTTATCATGACATCAGTTTCTTTTGTCCTTTATTGTACCATTATTCTTGTTTGAAGTTTAAAATCTTGGCCAGATCTTCAATAAAATTTGTGTTTATCGCCTTTTGGCAAGTCTTGTAACGTATGCTAATATGAATTTATTAAGCTACAGCAGTGCCGTATTAATTACATGATTGCAACCCGCCGTCTGTATTGAATGGGGACCCACCTTTTTGAACGTAAACTTTTGTAACATTATAGGCGCGAGCCTTACAATATCTACTATTATAGGTGTGAACCTTACAATATCCACTGCTATAGATGCGAATCTCATAATATCTTTGTGTCTTTACACGTCACGGGGAGTCCGTCATAACTACTCATTGTTTGCTCGTCAACACAGGGTTGTTGATCGAGAGGGTGATTTATCTCATTAAATTGTTTTAAATACCTATTGGGTTACTGTCTTTCAATACTGGGCAAAATTTGTTGTAAATCGTTCATTCCTGTCACGTGAGACGTGAAAACCTGACAATATTCACCACGAGTCGTGCGAACGAAATAATATCTACCCCCATGTTTGTGTGACCTACCAAGTGTAGATCACACGCCTTTTATTTTCGGTTATCAGAAAATTATTGCTTTTGCAGCAGAGTACTCATTAACATGCCCGTGGAATTCCTGTCACAAGAACCCAGGAACTATCCACTATCTCAAAAGGACTAATCATACGCTTCACTCATGATTATGGGGCATCGTGTCGTGGGAGTTAAGTCGATGGACACAAAAACACCTAACTCGTTGTCTGGGAGACGAACAAGAAAACCCCCCAGGTTTGTGAGATTTGAGCAAGGGTCTGTCATTTCTCGCAAACAAGTAGGAGAATAAAACGACCCTCTAACCTTTTACCCAATACACGTAGAGGATTAGACTCTTTTATGTCAGTGTATTCTTTTTGTCCTACACTACCAAATGGTATTGTAATGTGCCAGGATAACTGCTGTAGACCTTGTTTCACCTTCCACTCAGAGGTCGAATTTCGGAAATAGCCGAGTCCTCGGCAGTTTTCTTCGTTCAAATGTTCCCAATTGTCACCCTGTCCCTTCCTCGAAATTATCCGTGAATGGGAATATATGCGTTACGCACTTGGCGCTTCGTTTGTCAAATGGGACAACCTTCATACACGGATCCTTTCAACTTCCTACTCCTTTCCCACTTTTCATAACTTATTTGTACTCAATGTTTTTGTTCTTCGAAAGTAGAAAAAATGCTACCGTATAGACGTGAGCATAGGTCATGGAAGACCAACTTCTTTCGAACGGGGCATTTTGTCATACGTACAAACCCTTACCCACGTGTTCTTGGAAATGTATTTAGTTTTAAAAAAAAAAACTAAATGGGTTAAACAGAACCTTCCTTGAATACGTACCTGTAATATGTATAAGTCTGTAGTTGCATTTAGTTAACTCTCTCTCCGTCTCTCTCTCTCTCCTCTTTCTCTTAAATGTTTTTTTTGGCACAAGTGCTAGAAGGGTAAGAGGATTTCTTAGCCCTGCTGCTCCATTACCACGTCGCTTTTATTGCGGCGAGGGGGGAAGTGTTACGTTACAAAAGATTAAGAATAGAGTCCTTTATTCCTGTTGCGAGGAGTTAGTGAATTGGGTCCCAGTGCACAGCTCGCCGCACCGCCCCCTTCTCCGCCCCCCTCTCCGCACGCGGAGGTCCGTGGCCCGAGTGCCGATTGGCACCCGGCATTCATTCCCCCGCTGGTCTCGGGCTTGACAACAGTGTCCACAGTGGTTGCGCCGCAGCGCTGTTCGAGAACCTAAAAACTCGTGATTGTTTCTATAATGTGTATTGTGCACGAGAAGGCTCCAGCCCACCAGTAGCCTGTCTGACGACTACCTCACTTCCTGCTTTGTGAGTAAAATGAATCTTTGCCCCTCTTGTGTGCTACATCCCGCGTTTAAATTCACTAACACGTGTGGAGAGTTGAAAGAGAGAAGTTCCCCGCCATGTTAGAATACTAGTCCTAGCAAGTACCCATGTGTATTTTGCCGAGGCTGGCAATTGTAAAACCCTGTCTCCTTCTAAATGAATAAACCCTTTACGTGCAAAACTGTGTTCTGATTGAGGAAAGAGACCTGGAAATTGTGAGGAAAGGAGGAGGAGGAATTCACAAGCGAACCACAACACTCGCCTTGGTTTTAAGAGGAACCTTGATTGCGCCGGCTTCCTGAGCTAGTTCTGTTGGCCTATTTATTGCGTGTCCTTTCCAGGTTTGGTTTAGCAAAAGGCTGTAAGTATGCGGCAATGCTAACAAAAGTTAATAGGGCAACTAAAAAAATGTGATGGAAGTCCTCTTCAGCAAGATGACATTATTAACACGTATTTTTGTCGGGTGAATATTGTGGCAGCAATGCCCTATCCGTATGCGGCAATCGACGGATAAATCTAATCCTCTAATAAGAGGATATTAAGAATTTGTTCATGGAAAGAAAATAATTGCCTTTTATATCACCGGGTATAAAAAATATACAAAAAAAACTTTCCGGAAACAGTGGCATCTTTCGCCAATGAAATTTCCAGAATACCACGGTAGCTAAGTATTTAAGCCAATTGCCAAATTAGTTCCTTTAGGGCTAGATTTAGCTCCAAAATGAGGCCGTCAGCTCCAGTTTAGCTTCTTAGCACATTTTTTAGATAATCTAGCTACTTTTTGTGTATAAAACTCATGAACGAAAAATGACAATTTAAGAGTTATTTCTTAAGAAACCAGTTACTTTTGTATTGAAAACTTAGTTTTTACCTCAAAAGTATTCTAAAAATCGAGTTGGTAACACTGAATCCAATACGATTTCTTTGCCTGTGTCGATTAATTTATGAATTAGAGTGCGGATTCCAATACAGAAATCTCCGTATACCCGATTCATCATGATGTGTCACGACTTAATACTGAGATTTCGATGATATTTTTCTAGTAGTTTGTACTTAGATTGATGATAATTAATACTTTACTTACTGTAGTAGAAATTGTAGATGCACCCATAATCATGTGAAGTATGAACGGAAATGGGCCAAACAGCAACTAAAAAATACATAAAAAATGAAGGCTGTTTATATGTAAGCATATTACATTAAAAAGTATATTTTATTGAAAAAGAAGAAAACACTAATAATCTAAACGAAAATATGAAAGAGAACAAGACATAGACAAAGATAATGATCGCAACTGGGACTCGAACCAACAACATCGCGTTTTTCTTTTTTTCTGTGTCTTGTTCTCTTTCGTATTTTCGTTGAAATTATTAGTCTTATCTTCGTCTTCAATGATTTATTACATTGATGGGAATAACCTTCAAAAGTAATAAAAAGAGAGAGAAGACTGAACTAATAATGATATGTATATATCATTATTAGTTCAGTCTTTTTTTATTTTTTTATTTCTTTTATGTATTCTATAATATTATTAGAAAATTAAAAAACGGTTTAGTTATAATCAAGTTCTGCTGTGTAATTATTATTACACATTATCAAATGATAATGCCTTCAGAAGGCGAAAAATTATAAAAGAAATAACAATTAAGATGGAGTTCTACAAATTAAACTTGATAACAATAAAAAAATATATTAGTTCAGTCTTTTACTTTAAATGATTTTTGTAATAAAGCAAAAGCTTAAGATGTGTAATGCATTAAAATGTCATTTTTTTATTAAGTTTGAAGAATATATATGTATTTTTAATTTGTTTTCATGGTACAATCCCGTTAAACCGAAATAAAGCAGTTCGTCAACAGGATGTTAATTTTCAATTACAATTTAAACATACATTCATAATATTATTACAATAACTGTACAGATTGATAACTATACTATTTAATAACTATTGTTTCAGCATTTAATAAATATATCTATTTGTAGAATCGCAATTTTTTAAATTACTTGGTAACATGATTAATATTTTTGGCACGTTATATTCCAGGGTTCGCCGTCCGTAGTTATTATTATATTTTGGAACAAGCATTCCTTCTTCTGAACCATGATTCCGTTCTTTGTGAACCTTGTATTATGTTCATGTTCCACTTTCCTCTTATAATCAGACTCAGATATATGCTGAATCAAAAAAATTTGTACCATATTAAGGCTTGCACTCGCAATATTGTTAAATTCTGATAGAACAATGATATGTTTCGACTCTGTGAAAAAAAAAAGTTTTTGAACTAATCATTTAACCATAGCATTTTGTAGTGATTGTAGGTGGTTTAAATTAGTTTTGCAAGAGTTTCCCCAAGTGGTTAATCCATATCGTAAAGTTGATTCTGCTAGTGATAAGTAAATAATTTTTTTAAATATTCACCGAAACGAAACATTTCAGTTTGTACAGCCTACCCACTATCGCCCTCAGCCTTTTACACATTTTGTTTATTTGTATATCCCATTTGAAATTACAATCAACAGTCACTTCCAAATAAACGTGTTAATTTACCAGTTCAATGCTATCACACATGCAGGGCTGCAAAATGTGTTGATGAATACATATAAGTCATGAGATATTATTTTAGGCATAATCTGAAATGAAGTACGTGGAGATCGTATGTCCATCAATTTAGTTTTCTTGGTATTAATGATTAGATCTGCGTCATGCGACCATTTTATCAAGGACGTAAAGTCATGTTGCATACATTTAATCGCAATGGATAATTGTTCATCAGATATGACAATTGCAGTGTCGTCAGCATATATACAAAGTGTTTTACATATAAAATATTTTTCTTATTATTAATACAAATATAATATATAGCGTGGGTCTCAAAATCGACCCGAAAAAATGTTTTTCCTTCCACGCATTTTTTATAATATTTTTACATATATATATATATCTATTACTTAAATAATTTTTAAACAAATTAAGTAGGTTTCCTCTAATTTTAAATTGCTTCATGGACTTTCAATAATTTTAGTGGATCAATTGTATCAAACGCTTTGGCATTATCAATAAATAGTACTAAAACTTGTCTTTTATGGTGTAATTCATTATTTATATAATTTGATAAATCCTGTAATAAATTTTCTGTGCTTTTTTTCTTTTGAAATATTGCTTTTGGTCTGTAATGCAAAATTTTTCTAAGTATTTCTTTAATTTAATGGAAATATGTTTTTCAATTTTTTTTTCAAGGCAGGTAAGTTACTAAGATAGGTCGATAGTTTCATATTTCGGAGTGCTTTCCTCCTTTGTAGGACGAATTAGCACATTTAAGATCATCAGGCAATTCAGCTTGTATAATAAGTCTATTGACAAAGTGCGTTATAATGGGTCCTAAAATATGTACATGTCTTTTTATGTCGTATATTCTTATATTGTCCATTCCCAAGGAATTGGAATTTTAAATTTTTTAACAACGTTTTTTTTTATCTCAATGAGAGTTGCCTTGGGTAAATATATACTGTGAGGTAGTTCTACTGGATCGTCATTAGATGCTTTAAAATCACACACCTTGGCTTATACTATCTGAAAAATAATTTACATATTGGTTTATTACGTTTTCCACCGTTTGTCCCTTTATTCGCATTGGAAAAGAATTCAAGAACATTCAAACACTTAAAATATTGTATTTTTCATAATATGTTCGCAGTCATCTTGAATTTGCTTCTCAGATATGGAACCCTCAATATAAAATTTATATTAAACGCATTGGAGCCATTCAAAGAAAATTTGTCCATCATTTAAATTTCAAGTTAAATATTGGTTATCGTGACATAAACAGCTCGTTGGACCTTTATGGACTTAAACCATTAAAAATTAGAAGAGACCCTGCAGATATAATATATCTTCATAAAATTATCAATGGTTTTAATGATTGTTCGCCCCTTTTGGCTAAGATTAATTTTAGAGTCCAAGGTGTTAGAACCAGAGAAAAATCACTTTTTCATCTTCAAAAATGTTCTACCAATCTCAGACAAAATGCATTTATATTCAGAGCATGCAATGTATTTGATAAGAATTTTAATAATATAGACATATTCTCATGTAATTTAAGTACCTTAAAAAAGTATGTCATAGCCAACATTAAATAATTTTTTGACCGTATTGCAAGTTACCATGTTATTGCTGTGAATCCTTTCTGAATACTTCTTGTTTGAAATTTAGTAAGCAGATTATTATTGTTTGTATCGTGTTTTTATATCTTTTTTTTTTAAAATTTTCATAATTTTTATATTTTTGTTCTTACGGGTACAGGACCCTTACTTTTTTGTATTACTTTTTATTTATAATTTTAATTATGTGAAAATCTGTCATTGGATATTATGTATATTATTAATGTTATTATTATAAGTGTAAAATATCTGTTCATTTTCCATATTAAATAAAATAAAAAAATAAAATAACAAATCTCGAGATGACTTCATCACAATTACTTTTATTTTTTCTTCCCAACATTTTATTTATTTCATCCCCAGGTATGGGGATGAAATAAATAAAACTATATTTAAATTTATCTTAAAAACAAGTTTTTCTTTTAGTAATTATTTTTTTGACATTATTTCGCAAGGACCTGTAATCATTTTCATAATTTTTATTTAGAGGAGAATTTTTCCACCTTAAAATATTTTTTTTTTATTATCTCTAAAAGTTATCCATTTTTTGATTGCATGAGGTCTTTTTTTAGTTTAAAAAAAATGACTCAGTGCTTTTTTCGTATAAATTATTAAAATTATTTTTAATTTGCCGATACAAAATATTACATTCCTGTTCATTAATTAAATAATAATAACGTATTTCATATATTTGATTATCAATACGTCTTTGGGAAAAAATAGTTGACTTGTTCGTATTTTTTAAGTGTTCTTTTAAGTTTGCAAAAGCAAACTTCAAATTTCTTTTAATTTTTTTAATTGTATGAACAATACACAAGTAACGTGACTGTTTTCTTCAGAAATCATTAAATAAACTGACTTTTTAATTCTGTGTTTTTTTTTTTAATTTCTCAACCTTTGATTGAAAATGTTTGTGGTATGCTTTTTTTTAAAATTCTTGTTTAAATTCAAAATACTGCAATTTCTAAACGTTTAATTTTATTTCAAATACAATCATATAAAACGTAATTTTATGTTTTAATATTATTTTATTTATTTTTACGAAATCTTAAATGGAAATATATCAGGACGACGGAGCTAAACTCAATAGTTCTTGGTATCCGGTAATTGACGGTTACATCAAGGCTAAACGCAAAAAAAACATGCTGAAGTATATTGTAGCGCCAGCTCGTAGAGGAGTGGAGCTGGCGACACGGTATCGCTCCTAAGTAGATAAGTACTAACATCACGAATTTGGGAAATTTAATGTATTAGGTGTAATTCGAAAAGTGTAAGTTTAGTTAATACTTTATCAGCCTTACTTTTAAAAAACTCTTCCCAATCATTAAACGTGTTTTAGTTACGCATTGAAAAATGCTAAATTTTAAATTCCGAATTATTACTAATACAAAAGTCTTTATCTTACTGCGATAGAAATGACAACATTGTTTTTTCGTGTACTGACCAATACTGGCGGATGCGTCGTGCGCATTTAGTGCGCATTTATATAATCGGTTAACTTATTACCTATACGGCGTACTGAAATAGTGAGATAGCATACTTACCACAATGTTGTATTTCAGATTCGTTAAATTCAAATTACTCATTAGTTTATCGTATATTTCGATAACGGAAGTAATATTTATCATAATACTCTGGAACTTCTCTGTGTTTCCAAAACATGTCGTAACATACCGAAGGATATTATTTTTTACCAAAACCATGAAGGAGTCACGGTGAATATAATTATATTCCTTGTTTCCGTATTTTTGACATATTAAAGTGTTAAGGACATTGGTGTAAGAGCTCGTCATATTAAGCATGATGCAGAGTTGATAAAATGCAAAATCTCTCACAATGGTAGTAACTATTGACCAAAGTATAAGGATAACCGAGTATGCTTTGACGTTCTTTGTCAACATTAAATATATTATCTGTCCCAGATAAATACACGAGAATGATGCATGAATTGCTGTGTTTAAAATATTACTATTATGCGGAAAAGAATTTATCTCTGGAATGGCGCGTTCTATGAAATCGAATTTTCTAAGGATTTTATAAACTTGCTTTGATTGCGTGTTTGATATCCAAGTCATGGTAATTAAGATGGTTGCTGTTATGTACACCAATAATTCAGCGATTTCTGCAATGATATTTTCCCGTACAACAACAAGCACGGATGAGACGTAATAAAACAATACATATAATTGGATTAATGACAGAGCATGAATATAGATTTTCATCCTCCAATGAACGTTGGAAAAGAACGATCTTTCTTTTCTGTAACACCTTATTCCCAAAAATAGATGGAAGTTCTTCAATGGTTCCATTTTTTTGTGAAACAAATTACCATTAATCAGTTCACTGCCATAGTTAATTTGTTTTTGTTTATTAGAAGATTTATTGCATTTACGAGACATGTTGTCCACTTTGTCTACACGAATGAAACTAACCGAAAAGTTTCACATTTACTTGTCTCCGAAAGTTATGTGTAAAAAGAAATTTAGCCGGCACGATTCATCTTAACATATTAAAACCTTAACACCAATTTAATTGTCTTCGTTTGAATATTACATGAACTAATCAATATTGATTGAATTATTCGATGAATTGGTTTCGAAATTAATGCTGTGTACACACACAGCGATAATATATGTGGCTTGACGTATTTCAGCATATCGCTCGCCATAATATATTCCAATTGGGAATTAAAAGTTAAAAGTTCGTGCGCGTTTACACGCGGACAATGCGGCTGGACGGGTGATGGGGGTCAGACATTGTCCTACGGAGATAGCCTACCCGTTTATCCCTAGGATAATATCGTCGGCAGAAAGGCTAATTGACGTAACCAGCAAATCCTCTACTTTCGGGAAAGCCGAAAAAACCAAAAAAAACAAAAAAATCGGAAAATAGTAATGGTAACCCCTATCTCGTTGATTTTTACAATGAACAACAGAGTAATGTTTCTATAAATATAATTAGATCTATGTAATTATTTTTAAAAAATGATGATTTTGGTGGTTACATCCATTCTTTTTTGTGAAAATTTTACGATTGCTTGACTGTAACCAACAATATCTAGTAGGTCGGTGTGCGATTAATTTACGGAAAGGCAAAAGGGCGTAACATCTTTTGTGTTATTTGTAGCTCCTAAAACCATGGTGTAAGCCTCTTCGAAGGGAATCAGACTTACAATTAGTTGATGTAACCGAATTTAAATAAAAAAAATATTTTTGTAATGGGAGGTACGGCAAAATATTCTTTTAACAACCGTTTTTTCATATCGAAGGCAATAAGTTTTCAGAAATAGAGATATGAACATAATTTTTTTTTTTAATATATTTTTTTTAAATAGCAATAACTCGTCAATATATCATAACTTTTTTTATATGCATCACTTATTTTTTTAATTATGGCAATCGAAGTTTTTAAAAACATAATTAAATAATAAAAAAATATGTAGGAAAAATTAAAAAAATATATATTGAAAAAATTCAAAACTTAAAAAAATCGCACACCAAAAACGTCCAGGCTGGTGGTCGGCCGATCAAAAAACTCTTCAATGGGATGATCTAGATGGGATGGGTGGATGGATGGATGGACGGACGGACGGACGGACGGACGGACGGACGGACGGACGGACGGACGGACGGACGGATGGATGGATGGAAGGATGTTTAAAGTTCTTCTAAATAACTTACAGTTCTCAGGGATTTCAGAAACCCATTTAAGTGGACGTCCATCGTGCGCCTTCAAAAGGAATTTCCGCAATTAACGTAGCTTTTAAGTTGTGCAGTTAACTGTAACTTTTCTCGTGGGGCGTCAAATATAGGCCTTAAAAATGAGGTTTCCGCAATCAGCGTAGCTTTGAAGTTGTGCAGTTTGCGCCTCGGGGGCGCCAAGTATGTGCCTAAAAATGGATCGTTCAAAAACTGAGTAGCTAAGCAGTTGTGCAGTTTACGGAGTCTCTATTCAGCAGGCGCCATTTTAAAACGGGTTTAGAAGTTGTGCAATTTGCCACATCTCTTCTCGGCAGGCGCCAAATATGTGTAAGTAGCTTTGCAGTCGTGCAGGACTTAAGATACAACATTGTATGAAAGCTTGAACCAGAGAACAGTATACAGATTTGATGTAACTTTGTTCTATATATGTCTTGAAGAAGTAGGCTAGCTTTCGTATTTTATTTGTCAATATAGAAATATGACTGATACATTTTAAATTTTTATTAATAATTAAGAAGAAGATGGTTGAGTTACAGAGGAAATGCTAAAAGTAATAGGAGTATGCTTAGTTTAAGTTTATTTTTTCATTTAAGTTTTTTTTCCAGCAGGACTGGTAGGATAGTACAATCAAAGTCTGCCATAATGTATTACATAAACTTTAATATAATAATATTTTACAAAGTAAATAAAAAATCTAAAAGAAAAAAAAGAAATAAAGCATGACTGAAAATTAGGTAGGTAAATGTGATTGCTAATGAAAACATAAAATGAAAATGAAATTCGTCACATAAATAACAAAAAAAAAAAATTAAATTAAACAGAAGTAAAAAATAAAAAAATGGATTTGGATCGTCCATTAGGGAGGTCGCCTCATTATTTGCATCCGTCGCTTAATGTCAACAAGTTTTGATCAAGTTAATTTTTGACTGCCTTTCATCCTGATTCGCACTTAAGATAAGTTTCATCCTAAGTAACACCAGCTAACACCAAAACACTGTCATCTGCAAATACAATTCAAGTACCTACCCGAAAACGGCAGTTTGCAGAGGTCATTAATCTATATACATATACTAGTATATCAATGTATGTTTGTTTGCTTGCTTGCTTGCTTGTATGCATGTACATAATCTGTTTGTTCCTTAAGCGTTGCTAAACCATTTATCCGATTTGCAATGAAACTTTGGGGATTTGCATGCCCGCGATGGTTTCTATATTTAATAGTGGGCACTGGTGTCACGAAATTATGCTTTGCTAAACCATTCATCCGATTCGATGAAACATTGGTGATTTGATGTGCGCAATGCATGCTCGCGATTTTTTCTATATATGATAATTATTTCCTATACTAATTTATCCAATTGCGATGAAACTTTGGTAAGTTATTGTGCGCACGCCAGCAAAGTTTTTTTTTTTTTTTCTTAATTGCACAACATACTTTTATTCAATTACTGTACAATTTTCTCATTTTGACAGTCTTAACACCTAGGAAGATGATTATTAAACAAAAAAATCTTAAGGCTATCTAAAGAAGAGTTATATATTATATCTAGTGTTTCCGATATTTCGTTCAACAGCACCATTCCTCTTGTCATGCTATGCTGTGCTAGAACATCTGTTCTGCCGTATGGTATTTTGAACAAGTCGTGTCGACGACTACGGCTGAAATTTTCAGGCACGTATAAGCCATAACATTCCAAGTGGAATGGGCTATCAATACGATTATGGATTATGTTAAAACTAAGAATTGCAAGATTTGCATAACGTCTAGTTTCCAAGCTAAATCTATTTGTTGCCTCAAGTAATTCCATATGGTGCATGAATCTCGGGTCCGTTCCATTCATCCGCATATAGACATACCTAAGGAACTTTTTCTGAATTTGTTCTAGCATATTAATATATTTCGCTTGGTGCGGAGTCCACACACCACTGGCATACTCCAGCTTACTTCTTATGACTGCATCAAACATGGCTATCATTGCATCTGGGTCATCAAATTGCTTACATATTCTAAAGATGAAACCCAGGAGTTTGTAGCATGCTGGAGTGAGCCGTGATATATGATCCGAGAATGTCAGTTTGGGATCAAAGACGATACCGAGATCTTTAAAGCTATTGACTCGGCATAATGTTTTCCCTTTAATGTTGTATTCAAAAACTATGGGCTTCTGGGAGCGAGTATATGTCATACTTACACATTTTTTATATTGAATTCTAAAATGTTTTTTACTGACCATTCTGCAATTGCATTTTTAAGCAGTCATAGTAACAGATTATTTCCATCAAAAGTTTGAGGTCATCTGCAAATAGAAGACATTTGCAATATTTTACACAACCCTGGATGTCATCTATGAGTATAAGGAACAGCAAAGGACCAAGGTTTGAACCTTGGGGAATACCTGATAACGCCGGGAATTGTTTAGATTCATGTCCATTTATTATTACATATTGACTTCTGGCTTTTAAATATTATATATAAAATATATAGCGAATAATATAAGTGTTTGTTGATCGAAATCAAGTTTATACATTTTAAGTAGTAAAATATCATGATCAACTCGATCAAAAGCCTTGGCCTTTCAGTATATACGGGTGAGCTCTTGCATTATGTATTATAATTTTAATGAAAAATTTGCAAAAGGTGGCGCGCGTAGGGTTGCCATCTGTCCGGCTTTAGCCGGACATGTTTGGCTTTTTTAGGTCGTGTCCGGCTAAATATTTATATGTCCGGCCTGTCCGGCTTTTATTAGGCTTTTTTGGTTTGCGCGGGTTCTGTCTTCCGAACTTCTGAAATTGGCGGAATATTACTTTCAAAGTTTTCTCTTTAATAAACACCCAGTGGACCAAGGAACGCAATAAATTGCAAACAATTGCTAAGATGGTGTACACATTGTATAATTTAAAAATGACACGTCAAGGATTTTATTAAATGATTTCCAAAGAAAACGACTTTTGGATAAAGTAGGTGAAAACGCCAAATGTACAAAATGTAGATTTTTGTAATTTTTGAATAATTTGGAGAAGTCGAGATTTCATTTTAATTTATGTTTTTCTTTTTTTGTCCACAAAGATAAATATGTTTCATTTTATATCTAGGTATTTAACAAAAAATTATAGTCAACTGTTTAACCAGAAAAAAGTTATGTTTGTTTGTTTTATAAGTTTAGTATGTCTACAGACAGAAGACTCAATATTTTTTATTTTGTTATTGACATTATATTCTATACAAATGTCAACTGATGACAAGGATAAGACGGATTAATGATTGTTGTTATTAAATTGGTTAATGCGTGATTAATAAAGAACTGTAACTTGTAACTGTTTTTTTATTATTATGGATAAAAGTTATGTCCAAAATCATGTACGTACGTCCGGCTTTTAGGGTAAAATGTCCGGCCTTTCAGAGCGCAGAGTCAGGCTTTTTTATTTTAGAAGATGGCAACCCTAGGCGCGCGAGTTGTTTAAAAAAGGAGTTGTTTATCAAAAAAATGATATTTCATATGGTTTGTCGCTACATGGAGGGAAGGAGGGGAGGGGGAAGGGGAGGTAATCCCGTAAGGGCTAAGGAGGGGAAGGCGGAAGGCACGAAGGGAATGGGACGCAGGATAGGAACGGGGGTGGGAACGGGTTTGCATGTGAAAGGCCACGCAGGGGGAAACAATTTCAATCTTTGAGTGGTATTGCAACGTATGCCGGGTACTCGCTAGTATGTAATACAAATAAAATTGCACCTAGAACACTACCCTGAGGAACACCATTTATGATTGATTTATTTGAAGTAATGTGATCATTAATCATTTCTCTCTTCGTTCTGTTTCGAAGAAAAGATCTCAACCAATCTAAAGCTTCATTAACAACACCCTTTGAACTGAGTTTTTTTTAATAGTAAACCTTGGATAAGGTATCAAAAGTCTTAGACAAATTTAAAGAGACAACTATTGCTACATCTGTGGTGATCATTTTTGATGCAGAAAAACTGGCACCCATATTAATTTGGAAGCCAAACAGATTAGCTGACAGTAATTTATATTTTTTTACATGTCATCAACCTAATTTTAACTAATTTCTCTATTATTTTTGATAATGTGATTAGCAGGGAGATTGCTCGATAGTTATTAACATCTTGGTTATACCCTCCTTTAACCCTAAAAAGATAATCATATTTTGATGTGCGGTAAAGATAATCATACTTAGCTGTAATATTTTATTTTGTTAATTGATTTGAATAAACCAATCGGTAATAAATATTTTTACAAACAAATGATATAAAAATACAACAATTCGTGAATACATATTTATTTATTTTTATTTTAACTTTATGAGCAAAACCTCAAATTGTAATAATGTCTTAATTTAACAAACTATTACATATTTATTTTGTAAAATGGAAAAAAATTAAACATGAAA
Source organism: Limnephilus marmoratus (assembly GCA_917880885.1). NCBI lineage: Eukaryota > Metazoa > Arthropoda > Insecta > Trichoptera > Limnephilidae > Limnephilus > Limnephilus marmoratus. The sequence goes on along the minus strand of OU862923.1, from coordinate 31,393,604 downwards.
CTTCTTCAATAATCAACAAAACAGGAATATTTTTTTTTAAATCTCAATCCACTTATTTCTTATTAATAATCAGCCATTTTGACTGATGTACTAAATAATGAAGATATATTATATATAATGATAACATAATATGTTACCATATAATAGTAACATACTTATATAAAAATCAATCATATACAGTTTTGGAACGTATCAATATTATACTTTTTGACTCAGTCGTTACATTATAACTACCTCAGTGACGCGCGCGCCCCACGTAAGGTCCAAGCAGCGAGTGAGATGTCTGAAAAGCACAGCGACGGATTCGCACTAATTAGAACGAGAGAGCAATAATTCTAACACGCATGCGTAAATTTTACGTAGACTATCTTTCCAGAGTTAATAAAAGGAGTAACTTCGGCACTGCACTGATTTAGAATTCCGGAATCTCTTCTCAGCAGGCACTAAATATGCATATATAAAAATATGGTTTCCGTGATCGGCGTAGCTTTGAAGTTGTATACTTTTCGGAATCTCTTCCCTAAAATAGAAATTCAGCAAACGATGAAAACCGATATTTTAGCATTTAAAACAGAATAACGACTACATCAAAACTAAACGCAGAAAATCATTGGATTGGAGCTGGAAGTATACTATCGCATCCACATGCATGAGCAAACACTTCACCATATTCCATTACGCATCTGACTTGATCATGGACGCTGCTATGTTGTCCGAAACTTTAGCTAAAAAAGATAGTGCAACACGTCATAATTAATTAAAAATATTTACGATAATACTTTTGGTGCTTAAAATCTCAAATCATATCTACATACATATTTGTGTAATTAAAATTTTGTGATGATTTCTTTAAAAAATATATTTGTTTTACATTTTCTGTCAATTTGCTTTACATTAACCAAAATAACGTTGTTTTCAGTGGAAAGAATTCTGATTTTTTTTTGGCAAATTGTGTATTGTATATAGCTTGACTCACTTAACTTTGCGGCGACAAAAACACACGAACGATAATTTTTTTTATTTTTATTTTTATATTTATGAGTAAAATCTCAAATTATAATATGAAGACAATATTAGGGAAACTCAATCGATTGAATATTTATTTATATGATACAGTTAAAAGTGACTACATTAAATATCGACACTAGCTCAGTTGGTAGAGCACTTGCCATGTAAGCAAAGGGTCCTGGGTTCGAGTCCCAGAGGTGCCAATATTTTTTTCTGATATTTCTGTTTTCAGATTTTCGATTGAGTTTCGCTAATATTGTCTTCATCATTAAATATTATAATTTGAGATTTTACTCATAAGGTTAAAAATAAAAATTCATCCTAGACTTGCAGAAAAGTCAAAAGATGTCGCGTATTAAAAATAAAATGGATAAAAAAAATTATCCAGACACTCTTTATAGCATTTAGTTCGAGTTGAATCTTGCAATCATATATAAAGATATCAGCCAATAATATGTGCGTTAAGAAAATGAACTGTTGGTAGTTCTTAGTCGAAGTATGATACAGTTAAAAGTAACCGAATTGAATGTCGACACTTTAGCTCAGTTGGTAGAGCACTTGCCGTGTAAGCAAACGGTCTTGGGTTCGAGTGCCAAAGGTGCCAATCAATATCTTTTTCTGATTTTTCTGTTTTCAGATTTTCGATTGAGTTTCGCTAATATTGTCTTCATTTAATTAGATAAGTACAACAAAATAATAATAATATAAAAAATTGTTGGTCACCGTTTATGTGAAAAGTCACATGGTTATGAAAATGTAATTCATAAACATTTCTCAATTTCTTTCATTAAATTATTTTTAACAGTATTGCGATGGATCAGAACCAAAGATATTTAAATATAAAAGAGAAATGCTATGGTGTCCGCGGAACTGTCGGCGGACTACGCCCTAATTAGAGTAGTTTGCATACAAAAAGAATTTGTTCATTTCGTTGATTTTTTGAAGATGTGCATTAGTATTGGTTAACAATATAGTTGGAATACGGAAAGAATTCGTTAATTTAGTTTATTTGTTAATTGGTAAACAATATCGGCGACACCCGGAAGCACAGTCCCACTAAAAATTGCAAATAGCACATCTACTTATATTTCAATATCTTTGATCAGAACGGATATCAGAATGACATGACTGTTTTAACTGTTTGGCATTTTTTTGAAAAAATGTTGAGGTCCGGTAGTAAGCGTTCCAAAAAAAAGAAGACGGTTTAAAAGGGAGACTTGTAAACAGGAATGTAAGCTAATATTACAAAATTATAATAAATTAGCGAATAATGTAACATGTTAAATAACAGAACAAAATGTGTATGTATTTAATAATTTTTGGAGCATGGTTATCTATTTTTTCTAACGAGGGAATTTCATATAATTACCATTTCTGCTCTACAAATGTATAGATATTATCTTAAAAAATAACATATATTTTTTGATTTCAAATTAATAATAATAATAATAATAATAATATATCTTTATTGAAAGAAATTTGCAAGATTATAACTAAAAAGTACATATTCAGTGTTATGTTTACAGTGGTTTAAAATTACACAAGGACAAAAGGATATCAACAGAAAAAATATATAAATATGAACAGTAGATAAATGAAAAATAGAAAGTAGTTATAAATTTTGGTTTTTCAGTAATCTGCCTCACTAGGCTAGCCTGTGTTGAGGCAGTAATTTTTAAATCAATTTATAAGACTTATAGACATATACCTACACTTTTATTAAAAAAGTAATCACATAATAGATTGGTTACATTAATAATAAATTTAAATAAAAGCAACCAATACATTGTTTGTATATTTCCACTGTATAATACCAAATCATTAATAATTTCGAATTTGGGTGAGTGCACCGGTAAAGGCCCTATCATTATTTTTGATCCAAATTTTTATGTTATTTTTGAAAATTTTTTGGGAATCACATTTTTTTATTCTATCTGGAAGAATGTTGTAAAGCCTTGTTGCAAGGTATCTGAAATTTCGTTGACCAAAAGTAGTATGCGTTTTGGGGATTTGTAGTAAGTCTTTGTCATTATTTCGAGTACAGCGAGAATTTAATCTTTTTTCATAGTATTTATGTATATTTGTGTATAGATGAGTAAGGATTGTTTTTGCATATATCTGCCGAACGTCAAACACATTCATAATATTGAAGATTAAGTTCGAGTCTGTAATTAGAGGTAGTCTAAGAATCAATTTTATGATAGTTTTCTGTGCCTTTATGATTGGGTCTAGTGCTGATGCAGTACCGCCTCCCCATGCAATGATACCATACTCAATAATAGATTGACAGACTGCAAAATAAATCATTTTCAAGTGTTGTAAGTCGAGAAAGTTTCTTATCGTTCTGAAAAAGTGCATGGTTTTTCTTATTTTGTTTGCAATTATTTGAGTGTGTATATTCCATTTGAGATATGGATCAATTGTGAGGCCGAGATACTTCATCTGTGTAGTGCGCTCAATGTAGGGACACTGACAAGATTCATCGGAATTAAAACATTTGTGTATTCTAATGGAGACATCATCATGAGGCTGACCTGTTATATTTATGCTTGATGTGACATATTTAGTTTTCTCGGTGTTCAAAGTGAGCGTATTTGTATCTAACCACTTTTTTACAATGTTTATATCCGTTTCAGCTTTTTTGTAGACATCTACCCAAGTGTCAGCTTCAAACAGTAAAACAGTGTCATCGGCAAAACTAACTATTTTTCCCTGAATATTAATGTTACATAAGTCATTGATATATAAAAGGAACAAAGACGGTCCTAATATGCTACCTTGTGGTATGCCATAGTTAGTTGAGCACTGATTGCTAAGAGTGTTCAATATTTTAACTTGTTGCTTGCGCTCATCAAGGTAGCTCTTAAAGAAGTTAAGTTCGTTGCCTAAAATACCGATTATTTGAAGTTTGTTTATTAATTTACTGTGTGATATTGTATCGAAGGCTTTAGAAAGGTCTAAAAATATTGAAATACATTTTTTGCTTCTATCAAGGTTTTTTACTATGAAGTCAGTTACGGCGGCAATAGCGTCTGAAGTACTCTTGTTTTCTTGAAACCCGTATTGATTTTCTGAGAGTACTTTATGGCTAACCAGAAATTTTACCAACTGGGCATTGATAATTTTTTCAAATACTTTGGATAGAGTGGTCAGTATAGTTATTGGTCTGTAATTGTTTATGTCTGTCTTGTTACCTGTTTTATGTATGGGAATAACAATACCTTGTTTCAGGTTTGAGGGGAAGTGTCCTTGACTGATACTAAGGTTAATTAGGTATTCTAAAGGCAATGTAATTTCCATAGCCAGCGTTTTCAATATCTTAGTTGTTATTCCATCTACCCCGGCAGAAGAAGTGTTTTTTAGGGAATTAATTATTTTTAGAATCTCTTCCCCTGACACAGTTTGAAAATTGAATCTTCTTTTGGGAAATTGAAGTTCTGCTTCAGCAGGTAGAGCATTCGCACAATTTGGTAGACGAGAAGCAAGATTTGAACCAATATTTGTAAAAAAATTATTGATATAATCCGCAACGAGCTTGGGGTTTTTTGAGGTGTCAATAATGTTTCCGTCAATACAAAGTTTATTTATGTCCTGTTTGTCTTTAGTGTTTTGTGTATTTGTGGCTTCTCTTAGAGTTTGCCATATTTTTTTGGGATCGTTGTTACTTTGTTGGATTTTGTCTCTGTAGTAGATTTCTTTCGCCTTTCTAATGACTTCGCCGCATGTATTTCTATATCTTTTGTAGATGTTTAGTGAAATAATTAATAAATAACGTTGTATTAACCACTTAATTATTTACAAAAACCGACATGTTTCGTCAGCAAAGCTGACTTCCTCAGGGTTTTTATCAAAATTTTTTTGTCAAAAAACCCTGAGGTAGTCAGCTTTGCTGACGAAACATGTCGGTTTTTGTAAATAATTAAGTGGTTAATACAACGTTATTTATTAATTTTAATTTAAAATGTTACTACAAAATAATTTTGCACTAGTAGAAGAAGTGAATATATTTTTTGAGTGAAAAACTTAAAGAGTTCATGAGATATATGTTATAAATCGATAGAAATTAGGAATGCGGAGGCTTAAAAGATATTTTTTTCCAGGCGACGCGACGTCTCCTGCGTCTAGTGTGTTGATTATGATTATTTTGTTAACATTAATATAACAACGTAGTTGACAATGACTCCAATCAAAGTATATATATATGAAAAGTTAAAAGACACCATCTTAAATACTGTAACGTTGAGCCTTCGTCTACGGGATATTTCGAGAAATTTTCCTAACTGTCGTCGTTCGTTTTTATCTGAAAGAAACATTATATCCTTATATAAGATAGTTTATTTCATTGCAAAAATGCCTCAAGTCAATCATTGCCGTTGGTTTCTAAACGATGGCTATTTTTAATATTAGAGTGGATTGTAGTATTTGGTTCCACAACAGAAGGATGATCAGATGTGGTGTTGAATATAGATTCTATACCAAGTACCATAAAAATGACTCACTTGTGGATAATTTAATGGGTTAGGTTTAATAGATGAGGTAATGCACACTGTAAAATAAAGAGTTTTCCCCTTTTCCGGAAAAGGATATCTTTAAACTTTAAATTTGACTTTAAATTTTGAAGGGTAGTTTTTAAGCGAGAAAAAAATTCAGAAAAAGTTGTACTGGCAAAACCATATCGATCTGAATAGAAATATATCTTTAGTATACTAGTTACTAATTAATGTTCCAGAGCTTTACTGACTATATCCCAATATACCTGTAATTGCATAAAATGCTAATAACTTAGCTGAGATGAGCGCCGTATTGTTGAATTCATCCCTTACACATTCGCAAGTTGCGGCCACCATCAAAAGAAGGAGAAAATTGTGGGTCCAATCCATTATCAGGAACGCCAGTGAATATCCTTTCTGAAAGTACATTTCGGAACAGTTTTTATTTTTGCCTGGGAATGAAGAATAAAAATATGCAACACAACATTATGGACTTTGCCATAAGATACTCTGAAGACAGGGTTTTTAATTGTGTTGTTTTTAATTGTAATAATGAGATTTATAAGAAATTAATCACCCCTCCTTTTTAATATTTTGTCTTTGTTCTTATTTGTCTATTCTTGTTTTTCATTTATTTTTACATTAACAACTTATCCTGACGAAGAAAACGTTATTTTTGAAATATGTCGATTTTGTTAATAATATAGTGGTTATGTGATGAGTAATTTGTTTACGTTATATAAAGATATTTCGTTTTGTGAAAACTTATAACACAATTGTTGGTAAAAGGTTATTTATTTAAGAAAGTAAGTTCACAGATCACATAATATGGTAAAAATAGTCACAATGTATCAATTCACTAATTAACTGAGCAAGGGATCGGAGGGAACCTTGCCGTTAGGCTTTGGGAACAACAAAAGCTGACTGTGGTTCTGCTTAGAGGGTCGTACCATAGGACGAAGCGCAACTAAGGCAGCAGTCGGGGATCTGGTTGGTGCTTTACTTATGGTAGTAGAATACTCCTTAGAGGGTCGTGCCAGAGGACGAAGCGCAACTAAGAGAGCGTACTAGCCAAGAGCGAGCTGCAGACGAACTGACTAATTTAGGGCGCGCAGCCTGTTATATAGCCCATTCCTTGTTGCGGGGTGTGGTTTATGTAGCGGCTCGAGGGTGGGAGATGCGCAGAAGGCGTCGGCGCATCCTGGTTTGCTTAGGGGTGGGTGAACAGGATGGCGCTGTACGGGGGAAAGAGATGGTGTAGTGGCAAGCGTAAAATCGGCGAGTTACATCCTCCCCCTCTGGATCGAGGAACGTCCCGTCGAAGATCCAGGTCTGTAGTAGCGTGGCGGCTACTTATTCTTCTTTGGTCGACCTCGTTTGCGTAGAGGAATAACCGGAGCGGGCAGCGGTGTCAAGTGCCCGTGGTATGGAGTCAGTGCTGAGGTGTGGTAGGTGCCTAGCGAGACATCTGGTGCTTCCATTGAAGCTATCTCGTAGCTCGTTGGACCATGTTGCTTCAGGATCAGGTAGGGGCCATCGCGTCGTGGTCCTAATTTTGCGCTGAAGCCTCTTGCGGCTTTGCTAAGAGCGTGGGAGTGGACAAAGACGTGATCTCCGGGCTGGTAATGGGGGTCTTCTCGCCTCTTGTTATCCACGTAATTCTTTTGTTTGTCTTGTTTCTCATCATTGTGGGTCCTGACAAGACGTAGGGTATCGGCTAGTTGTAGCAGATGCGGCGTTATCTCGGGGATGAAGTTTTCCGATAAGATAATGCTTCTCAAGTCTCTTCCGACGTCATCGGCTGACCTTAGCTCAGGGGTGTTCCAACTTACTGTTCCAAGCCATCGATGACTACCTCTCTGATCGTACCATTACGATCAGTTTCGGTGAGTTTTGTATCCAGAGGGAAGCCGACATGGGATGCCCGCAGGGCTCCATCCTTGGACCCGACCTGTGGAACATCTCCTTTGACGACTCCTCCAGGTTACCCTTGCCTGAAGGATGTATCGCTGTCGACTACGCGGATGATAAGTTGTATCTGGTCGCTGGGGACAGCAGAAAGGAAGTGGAGAGTAAAGGCAGTGAAGGTTTGCAGATGTTCCTGGACTGGGGTGAAAGAAACAAGATGACCTTCGCTCCCCACAAGACCAAGGGCCTCCTGATGAAGGGCTCTCTTAGTAGAGCAAGAAATCCTACCATCAGAATGGGAGATTCTAACATCCGCTTTTTTGAAACAGTGAAATATTTAGGAGTTACTCTAGATCGATCGTCCTCTTTTCTGGCTCACGTCAAAGAAGTATCCAGCAAGGCCCAGGCTCTCTTCTTGAAGCTGAGGAGACTCTCCACAGCTGAGTGGGGATTGCGTAATCCGGCTCTGCGAACACTATATAGGTGCGTGTACGTGACGCAAGTCTCGTATGCCGCCTCTGTGTGGGAGCACCGCCTGGACAATTCGCTGATTCTCTTAGCTCTCAGGCGAGGCCAACGAACCCCCTTGCTGGCACTCTCTGGTGCGTATAGAACCGTTGCTTCGGACGCTTTACCCGTTTTGGCTGGCATTTTGCCAATCGATCTGGAAATCAGGGAAGTGCTCACTAAGCAGAAATTAACCAGAGGAACCCCGGCCACTCACCTAGGCGTTGTTCTGACACCGGGCGGGCCGGGGACTCTCCCTGGGCTGCTTCGTCAAATGAGGGATCTGTCGCTCCAGGAGTGGCAGGTCCGTTGGGATAGAACGAATAAGGGAAGATGGACTTTCTCCTTCTTCCCATCAGTTAAAGTCAGAATGGAAGGGGTCTTTCTCAAGTTGGACCACCACATCACCCAGCTTCTATCCGGCCACGGGGAATTCAGGGGGAGACTTCATGCCCTCTCCCTGTCCCCTCACCCCAACTGCGCCTGCGGGTGCACGAACCAGTCGGCGGAGCACATTCTGTGGCAGTGTGAGATAATGACGGACGCAAGAGAGGAAATGCTCGATGGTTTGGACGTACCAATCAGACCAGTGTGGAACACTGATCTGGTTTCGAACAAGACGAATTTCGAGTGCCTGAGGAACTTTACAAGGATCTGGGTTGAGAGATGGCCTGAGCTTAGAGTCGCTGATTAGTAGATTTTGACACCAGGTGTACTTGTTCCTGACTTACCACTGACTTTTCTTGCTTCTATTCTTTTACAAACTCTGCCCAGGATGTACAGTTTTATTTATTTATTTTTTTCATTTTTATGTTTATTGTTTGCATTTATATTTTATGTTTTTTATGCTTTTACATTTTATGTTTATTTTTTTCTGGATTACACAGGCCCTGCGTTATTCAACGCTCATGTTTATTTTATGTTTTCTTTACTTTACATGCTTATGATTTATTTTTCGTTATTTGATGCAATTAAACGCCTAGCGATGACTCCCACACGCTCTTGTTTATTTATTTTTTTTAATGTTTTGCGGTTTTCTACGCTTATACATATACATTTCTTTTTAGTTATGCTGTACTATGAGAACTGAACTCCGTTGTTCGTTTTTGTACCGTCCTTCTCCCCATATAAGGGGTTGGACCCTGGACCGTGTCCCCGCCTACGTACCATGGCCGGTCATCTAGAACTGGTGGAGCTGCACCTGTTTGCCGCGCCACACCCCGTGACATGAAGAGGCTGGGGAGAAGGCTGAACGACATCCGAAAGCTGTCCGTCCCGCCTCCGGCGACCCGACGCTTCTCTCCCTAGGGTCTTCTTCATGTTTTCCACTTACTGTCGTCTAGGCACCACCGGCTAGCTGGCTTAAGGACGACGCTGCCGGTTGTGGGGAGGCCGGACAATCAGCCTCCTTCACTGTCTCGGGGACTGCCGGCAGCCAGGTTGCGGTGACACCGGTTCTTATCTGTATATATGTTATTTTACTTGTTTCCTTCTTTTTAACGTACAGTGCTCGGTGCCGCCCGCCGGATTATGTATGGTCATGTCTCCCGCTGTCATGAGCTAATTACTCATGACGGCTGCTGTCATTTTGATTACTTTATTTTTTTGTTGATGTTACTAACAACTTGTTCGACTGTCCATGAGGCTCACTGCTTTTGCATTGACACCTCCATGGGCTTTAGAATTGTAGAGATTGACCATTACAGTACAGTCCTGTAGGCGCGCCCGCATACCGCCACCTAACACAGTATGAGGGGACATTGAAGGTCTAGATTCGTTACATTAAAAGTAGAGCCATTTATTCAAAAAAATTAGATTCTTGCGAGAACTCCGAAGGGGCGACCATAAGTTGCCTATACCGGGGTGGGACAGTGGTGGGTACTTCAATGACCTTAGCTCACGTCCAAATGTGAGATAGGCAGCGGAGTATCCGGTGCTCTGACAGAACGTGGTATTCATGGCGAAGCGTATTGATGGAAGGCTTTCGGCCCATTTTCGGTGTTCTGTGCCAACCAGGATGGCTAGTTGGGGTTTGAGGTCTCGATTTTTCCTCTCGACAGGATTGGCCTCTGGGTGGTAGGCTGGTGTGAAGGTGTGCTTGATGTCCAGGCAGTAAGTCATCTGCTGCATCACGGCACTCACGAACTGGGTACCGTTGTCGCTTATCAGTCGGCGTGGGGTCCCGTAGCGTAGGCATACTTCATCAATCAGGGCGCGGGCGCAGGTCTCGGCAGTCGCGTCTTTGAGGGGAATTTTTTTTTTTTTTTAAGTATGTTTATTCAGTTTTTTTTAATTTTACAATATTTATCTTAAAAATCTTACAAAACTGATCAATCAGTTTGATGCTCGTCAATAGTTCTATCCAGCGTGTGGCCACGTCTTCGATGATGAAGATCCAATTCTTCCCATCCTCGGAAGTTGGGAGTGGTCCGAAGAGGTCGAAGGCTACTGTTTCAAACCTCTGGTTCATTACTAAAGTCTGTAGGAGGCCGGAGGGTTTTAGGTTTGATGGCTTGTATCTCTGGCACTCCAGACAGTTCTTGACGTATTTCTGTATGTAGGTCCGCATATTCTTCCAAAAGTATCGTCTGGCAATTCGTCGAATCGTGCGTTCTACTCCGTAATGCCCAGCGGTAGGGGCATCGTGATAGGCCATGAGTATTTGGTGTTGCTCATGTTCGGGGACGACTAGTTGAGCGTCCTCTTCTTCGATATCAGGTGCATATCGGTACAATACACCGTTTTGCATCAGGTAGCCCTTAGTTGTCCAGTAACTAAGGTCTTCGTTTGGATTGTTGGCCTCAAAACACTCGATAATTTTCTTCAATGCAGTGTCTTTCAATTGTTCTCTGCGGATGTCAGCCGCGTTGCGTACTGGAACGTCGAGGGTTATCGTGCATAGTGCGCAAATAGAGGGTGGGTCTTCAAGTAATGGTGGTCGTGATAGTGTGTCCGCCACCAGGTTTGAGCGTCCAGGTGTGTATTGGATTTTCAGGTTGTAGGGTTGAAGCTGCAGGGCCCATCTTGCAAGGCGACCTGTGGGAGACTTTAACGTCATTAACCACTTCAACGCTTGGTGGTCGGTAACCACGGTGATTGCTGTTCCTTCAATGTATCCTCGGAACTTTGCAACTGCCCATACGACTGCTAGGGCTTCTCGTTCTGTGGTAGAATAGTTCCTCTCCGCTGGTAGTAGCAGGTGGCTCGCGTATTCTACCGGATGTTCTTCTAGTCCCTCCCCCTGGACCAAAACTGCTCCTATTGCGTAGCTGCTTGCGTCCGACTTTATGATGAATTCCTTCCTTCCATCGGCTTGTCGTAGTATGGGGGCGCTAGTGAGTAGTGCTTTCAGGGTGTCGAAAGCATTCTGCTGTGGGGATTTCCATTCCCAGGTGGCGTCTTTCTTTATCAAGTCGCTGAGTGGCTTGGCGGTTTTGGCGAACTCGGGTACAAATCGCCTATACCAGGAGCATGTCTGAAGAAATGTCTGTAGCTGTTTGACATTGTTTGGCTCCTTCATTTTAGAGATCGCCTCTATCTTCTCCGGATTGGTGCTGATTCCTCCGGGGGTTATTACGTGTCCTAGATATTTTATGCTTGGACAGCAGAAGTGGCATTTAACTCGATTTGCAGTGAGATTAAATTCTCGTAGCTTGGTGAACACCTGTTGTAGATCGGCGAGGTGTTTATCGAAGGTGGGCGAAAGTATGATTATATCGTCCAGGTATGCTAGGATATTGACTTCATCTAGCTCGATCTTAAGTCGGTCAATCATGCGCTGGAACGTCCCGGGCGCATTGCGAAGTCCAAATGGCATCTTCAAGAAGCGGTAGAGTCCGAATGGGGTTATAAAGGCCGTCTTGTCACGGTCTTTTTCCAGTATCTTGATCTGCCAGTAGCCAGATCGTAGGTCTACTGTAGACATAAAGTTTGACTGCTTTGCCGAGTGTAGCAGGTCATCCATTCTGGGCAGGGGGTACACGTCTGGTTCCGTTATCGCATTGAGAAGGCGAAAATCAATACAGATGCGCTTGTTTCCGTCTTTTTTGGGCACCATAACCACAGGTGCGGCCCACAGTGAATCTGCTTCTTCTATAATCCCTTGGGTTAACATACTGTTAATCTCGGCGCGGAGTTCTGCTTGGCGGGCTGGCGAGAGCCTGTAAGGGGCTACTGAAATCGGCGGGTGTTGTCCGGTCTCGATTCGGTGCTCAATTTTTGTCGTAGATGACAGGGTGGCTGAGAAGACAGCGGCGTTGTCGCACAGCAGGCGGTCCAGCTGGTCCCTCTGGGTAGGTATAAGGTAGGTGGCTTCATCTGATCGGAGGCTTAGTATTTCGGCGTCCAAGGCACAGAGCTCCACTTCATTTCTGGGTTTTCTTGGGGAGTCATCGAAGAGCCGATAGGAGCGTATCATTACCTCCCTTAGGGCGTCTTCCTCCATCGCGTCCTCGGGAAACAGCTCATTCAGGGCTATCATCTTAGCCCAAATGTTAGTGCGAGGCGGTGTCTGTGAGAGAGGGCTCATGAACGGTGGCACGTAGATCTCACATTCATTGTCCTGTACTGGTGGGGCGGGCAGACGAACCTTAGGCGGTGTCTGTGGGAGAGGACTCATGAACGGCGGCACGTAGATCTCGCATTCATTGTCCTGTACTGGTGGGGCGGGTAGGCAAACCTTAGGGAGTTTGTGTGCTCTCACTTCTCCCATCTCGCCAGTCTTTTGACGTTGTCGAATACCTCGGTTTGGTGGTATGGCGTCATTTTCCATATGCAGCATATACCGTACTTCGGGGCTGTCCGTGAATGCCCATGCGCGCTGGGGAATGTTTATATCGATCCCCGCGTCTTCGATAAAATCGACGCCTAGGAGTGTTCGATTCTCGTGTCCTCCTGGGAGCACGATGAAGCTGGTGGGTATCTGTCGGCCTCTTAGTGTCAAGGTGGCGGCTATTGTCTCGACCTCCTGATGTTTAGGGACACCATCTGCCAATACGATGTCCATGATGGTTCGCTGGGTTTTGAAATTTTGAGTGATTAGCCGCCGGTGTAGCTCAGCTGACGCTACGCTCAATTTTGCTCCGGTGTCTACGTGAGCAGTGCCCAGGAAGTTTCCAATCCCGATGTGTAGTATAGGTCTCGCTCGGGGAAGGCCTATTTCATGTATCGAGCAAAAATCGGCTCGTGGGTGAGGGGTGTCTATTCTCCCTTGGCTGCATTGCGGGCACTTGCTTCTTACCACGCCTGGTTTACCGCAACCGTAGTATGCGAACTTCGCATCACTGGGTATCTCCAGCTTCTTGACTGGAGGAGTGTACTTTACGTGCGCTCCTGTATCGTAGCGGGAACGGCACTCCTCGGAACGGTGCCCAAATCTGCGGCAGTTAGTGCAGCGTAGGCGGCCGTCTGTTCGGTTTTCCATCGCGCGTAGTGGGACGGTCTTCGTGCTCTCGTACAGGCTTTCTTCCGCTGCACGGGCTTTTTGTAGTAGTTCGGCGAAGGTATTGATCGCTTCGCGCGGCACTCTGTCTCGTATCCGGATATTCAGTTGTCCGAATATTAGGTCTATCTGGACCTTCTCTGGATGGCTGGGCGGTGGTAGCTCCGCGAGTAACATCCGCTGCTTAGCAATGAACACATCGGTTGACGTTAATGCGTCTTGCTTGCATAAAAATATCTCTGTGTACACTTTGTACGCTGGCTTCTTAGGGGCGAAAGCATGCCTGAGGAGGGTCGTTGCGCTCTCCCTGTCTCGTACTTCTCCTTTTATGCCGAGCCACCATGCCGCGGCGTCTTTCGTAAGCAGCAGTGGTAATCCTTCCAGAGCGCTTGCGTCTTCGATGTTCTCAGCGCACTTGAAGATGGATGCGGCGGCAATAAAACTCTCGACCGCACTCCTGTCTCTGGTACCATCGAAGCGTGCCGTACAGGTGGTGAATGTACCCGTACGTGTTGGTTCCGACTTCATCCGCTTCATGGAGTTCATTAGTTCCGCGAACTGCTCCTGCGTGAAGCAGATGCCAGCACTTTCCTTGGCCTGCATTGTGAAACGAGGACTTCGACGTGGTAGCGACGAAATTTTGTAGATGCACTGATTTTAATTTTACTTTATGTGTCTGGCCACTAAGTTGGGCGCCAGTTTTATAACACAATTGTTGGTAAAAGGTTATTTATTTAAGAAAGTAAGTTCACAGATCACATAATATGGTAAAAATAGTCACAATGTATCAATTCACTAATTAACTGAGCAAGGGATCGGAGGGAACCTTGCCGTTAGGCTTTGGGAACAACAAAAGCTGACTGTGGTTCTGCTTAGAGGGTCGTACCATAGGACGAAGCGCAACTAAGGCAGCAGTCGGGGGTCTGGTTGGTGCTTTACTTATGGTAGTAGAATACTCCTTAGAGGGTCGTGCCAGAGGACGAAGCGCAACTAACAGAGCGTACTAGCCAAGAGCGAGCTGCAGACGAACTGACTAATTTAGGGCGCGCAGCCTGTTATATAGCCCATTCCTTGTTGCGGGGTTTGGTTTATGTAGCGGCTCGAGGGTGGGAGATGCGCAAAAGGCGTCGGCGCATCCTGGTTTGCTTAGGGGTGGGTGAGCAGGATGGCGCTGTACGGGGGAAAGAGATGGTGTAGTGGCAAGCGTAAAAACGGCGCGCTACAAACTATTTTTTTCTTCACCTTTGTAAATATTTCGGTTACGTAAAAATTCGCAATGTTCGGCTTCTTTTAAAATAAATTTGTAAGACTTTTCACAAATTAATTTCAGTTTCTTATTTTTCGTCATGTTTAAGGCGGTACGCAATCCTAATAATTTTTATTTGCTCAAAACTCACATTTTAATCATTTCCGGCGAATCCGTAACTATAGTAACTTTTTTTATTTCCATGAGAAATGCGAGTTATTTATATATTAGATTAATAAAAACAGTACCTTACCATTAATACATTTTACGTACAACGATTTTACAACTTTATAACCCGTTTTTTCAACTATAAAGTTAGCGGTAAGCACCAGGTTTTATTTTTCTAGACGATGAATAAATAATTTCGGGAGGACAACATGGAGACAAATTTTAAAAAATATTTATAACGCGTTCTTCAGAATTAATTAAAATGAACGCGGCAGAAAGGTCGAATCTCCAGGCCTGCTAGAGTGAATTCGACCGTACGTTCGTGCAATACGCCGTGCCGCGGCGTATATTTGTTTACACGCTTTCTTCACTTACGTCGTTAAGATTTCCACATTATTTATCTTCTTCTTCTTTTCTTTGATACGGCAAATTCGACAGTAGTTCCGTCCAATACACGGGTCGCGAGTTGCAATTTGAATACACGGCTTCTTTACTTACGTCGTTAGATTCTGAATATATTTTAGGGATATTGTTATCTTAACAGCAACTAAGTGCATATAAAGATTATCATTTAAAATGTAGACCCCGAGTCTTCACTTAAAGCAGTCCCACGGTAAAAAAAGTTTTTGAAGATATTTCTCTTTGTGAAAACGCTCCTCAATGGTGATTATTTATACACCCCTAGGGTTCGAACAATAAAAAATGTAGTTTACTTTATGGTCATTGTCATTACACATCTGTTCATTCAATTCTGTTTTTCTTCATCTCTCTCGCCAAACGCATAGTCGTATCATGTATCGTGAAAAAAATGGCCCATTTTGAAATAATGACAGTTTGAATACAACTTTGAAATTTGATGCATTGTTCAAATTTTGTATAACAACACGTACAAAGTCTTCTTCAAAAGTGATCTTCGTGTACCTACCTTCTTTCACGACTAATTTACAACCTGCTTATCTCATATTTCAGAGCCATTCTAAGCAAAGATAATTTTGAAGGTTTAACGTATTTTTATTCTGTTATAAAATTTTCGCCGTTATTATAACATTTTATAACATTCTATACCTTAAGATGACTTTTTATTTAGTTTAACCCATTAGCGCACACCTAAACTTTTTTTTGAAATCACGATATTTTTAAGTGACTATGTATTCTGTAGTGTTATTTATAACAACATGTATCGATAAATTTTTCAAAAACGTGTTATTTTCCGAGAAAATCCAAAAAATGTACTGGCCAGTATACTGACCACTGACCGTTCTGCCCTAGTAACTATCCTTGTATAATCACTGGCCTGTAAACTGGACACCTATAAAACTCTGTTATTTTTGGTGTAAATAACATAGTAAAATAAAACCATTGTGTATTCCGTAATCAGTATTTAATTAGTCTTAAAGTGTAACAAAATTATAGCATCAATTCAAACCAAATCATTGAACTTGCTTCCGTAAATTCTATGATTTGAAACATAGCCTAAAAAAAAAAACAAACAAAATAAACAACATTTCTTCTCTAATTATCATTGAATTATTATTTAATCAAAAAACAATTAAAGTGTTGGCAATAATTAAACTTTTTTCTTTTGTCCTGATGTGTGGAAGGGAACAAAACATTCAAGGCATAAGGCCACATCACACGAAACGCATTCATATTTACTGCATTTGGGTTTTGATGCAGTGTTACAATACCTACATCTACGTAATTTTTTTGATTTTATGAGCCTATGATCATCATCTTCTTGAACAGAATACAAAGTTTTGGGCTCGCCTATAAGCTCGTTGGCTAATTTACTCCTAAAAAGCAAATGTGTCATAGGTTTTGTTCCTCTTGGGTTGGCCTTTTTCCAGGGTACCTAGCATGGTCGATCGATATAGGTTTTATCAAAAATGTCGGTAACTTGTAATCGCTCCTGAGCACGACTGCAGGCCGCTAACGAACAAATAACAGTTCATGTCGAATAAATTAGGAACCCTTAGTAGTTCTGAACTGTTATTTGTTCGTTAGCGGCCTGCGCAGTCGTGCTCGGGAGCGTTGAGAAGTTACCGACATTTTCGATAAAACCTATATCGATCGACCATGCTAGATACCCAGGTGTCCTTATAAATTATGAAGGAGTTGACTCGGTCGTCGGAATCGCCACCAATATCAGAATCGATAGCTTGGTCATCACTAATGGCCATAATTTCTTCCCATTGGTCGTCATCCATCCCCTCCAGATCCTGATAACTGAATTTATTTCTAAAACAACAGAAAAACAACACTGAAAACCACATAAACTCAGGATTATTATAAGTTATAACTTATAACTCCCGAACCCGTTTATGTGTGCTTATTTTGTTATTATTCCATAAAAATATACTATGTATTTCATATAAAATGATATAACTTATATGTATCAATCAAAATATGCACTTAGGAGAACATCGCAAACTCACATGTGTAATTTCTAACCCACCTTTTTTTCAACACACCGGTCGTTTTGAATTGCAGAATTAACATGTTTGTTTTACAGTACTCGATTATATTTCCACATAATAATAAAGTATATACTACAACATAATCGTTTTACTCACCTTTTATTCGAAGACATATTAAATTTAATGTAATCACTGGGAGAAATACCTAACGTCTGCTTGCGTTGTTTGCAAATACTAGTGCGGGATGCGCAGTGGCCAGTTGACAGGCCACGGCAAAAAAGGGCGCGAATTTTTGATTGCGCGGCACGTCCTGGAACGCTGACCAGTTCATAGGCCACTGTGCTTTATCGGCTATCATATATAATCATAAGGTTCGACATTGTTAGAAAAATCGTTGAATTATCGACTTCAAGGTGACTGTCCAGTTTACAGGCCACTTTGTATGGGCCGTCCTATAAAGGGTTAAAACATGTTTGAGTTGTATCCTATACCTAAATACCAAATTTTACCATACGTACATCATACTTTGTTTAATGACAGGTCTGGTATATTATTTAACTATTAGACGAGTACATATTTGTTTTGTACCTCTTTTCAATATTATCTCATTGTACTTCTATTAAAAACTGTATCACTTCAGCGATATTATTCATGTACAGGTACTCCTACATTCTTATTTTATTTATTTAATACAAACGGCATAAGTATGCCATAAACACTAATTACATATCACAAATTCATATTTAAAATATTAGTAATGATAAAACAGTGTATGTATAACAATTAATTACGACGTTACATTGAGAAGTGACACCAGAGATACATTTACATGCAAAAATCTATAATACAAATAAAATTACTAGTGATTAAAAAAATATGATAGCATAGCCTTCTTGTACCTATGTTCCGTGCAGTTAAATAGATCTATCACATCAGCATATCTATTAGTAACTTCATGCAAGGGTTATTGTTGCATTTAAAAAGGATTTTAGAACGAGTGGTTCTCGTGGGAATATGAAATTCAATGAGCTTAGTTAAATCAGGACTGTCTATTCTACCATTTACAATTTTGAACATAAATATTAAGTCGGATATAATTCTTCGATCTGAGAGTCTTAATAAATTTAATTCTTTCATCAAGTAATTGTAATTTATGTTTTCAATGAGAATACCGAGGTTAAAATTAATGTGTCTTAAGAATTTGTGTTGAATTTTTTCGATTGAATCTGAATGTATTTTAAAATGGGGGGACCTGATCGAGGAGTTATATTCGAGTTATTTTTTTTTGTTCTAAATATAATACTGATACCCTCCTGTGTACCCCTGTATACTTATAATCTCATTTAATAAATATTTGAAAGTTAGATATTATGATAATTTTTAGTGTTATTCCAACAGATATTTTTTACTTACCATTCCAATGACCCCTGATATTCCTGTTATCGAATGAAAAAGAAACGACAGCGGTCCGAAAAGTAGCTGAAAACAATTGGTTTTCACAATTTTTATCGTGTTTAAAGAATCAAACACGACTTGTTAAAATATAGATACAATAATATAGTATAACTTACGATGATATTGAACCTGTCATTGATAATGGAGAGGCTTTCTAAAAACTTTTCATTAATCTTCACAAAAGTGTTGATGTTCTGAGTTTTAATAAGGGTCGCGTTATTTTTATCGGGTTTTTCAAACGATTCATATTGGAAAATGTATTTCTTCAGTACATAAAAAGTGGCGTTCCTTTTTTCAAGTAACTGGTCAGGGAGCTGATAAAATTTGCAAACTGAAGTATTTAGAACATTTCCATATGAACTTATCATGTTCATCATAACACAAACCTGATAAGTTGAGAAATCAGATGCAATGTTAAACATTAACAAAAAATACGTATCAAAAGAAAACATTTGTTTATGTTTAACTAATCTCGGCGAAAGCCGAAACAGAATTACGAACAAATGCATTATCACATTAACAATATTTGAATTGTAAAGAAATGTATTCATCCTTGGTATCGCTTTTTCTACATAATCAAAATGTTCTAAAACTGATATTACTTTCAAAGAGCTAATATTTAATAAACAATTCATAATCAAATGCATCGTAGATGTTATATACACGAATGTTGATGCTATGTTGTGCAGAGTTACTTCCTGATATTGAATTAAATACTCAATTAGTGAACGGGTTACATATATTACAAATACGATTATAAGACAAATCAAATACAGCGAGGCCCACCAAGCTCCTTTTGTGAAATATAAACCTTTCATTCTATAACTTCTCAATCCCATTATAAGGTGGATCCATTTCAAAGGTTCTAACTTATTATTGAATAAAGCGCCATTTTCAATTAGACGATGTGTGTGGTTTTTTTTTAGCTTTAAACGTTTTACTTCTACCATTGTTGTACTGACGTCTACACGAAGTCAAAATATGTTATAAAATTCCACCTTGTCAAAACATTTCAGGTTTAGGTTTTTATTTTTTTATTTAATTAAAGAAAACTTGTGGCTTCGAATGATAACAATCCAATCATATTTCTTTCGGTAATGTTACATATTGAAAAGAAAATACAAAATAAATACATTTTTTGGTAGGTATAATAATATAAAAGCTATTCAGAAATAATTACTTAATCAATCATTTCGAAACCTGTCAATATTGAAATGCTTGAAGGGTATTCATGAAAAATAAATTTAAAAAAATATTTGTCACGTGATTAAAGCCAAATTTCGAAAACTCCCATTTAATCTTGATTTAAACTCAACTGTATGTACATATGAAATGAGCAATTTTGTCATGGTACTCTCCACTGAAATATTGCGAAAACAAATACCTACATCGGTTGTGGGCAATTTTCAAAATTTTTGTACAAGTTTTCGAATTACGTATTTTACAACGCATACCAAAAATTTCAGTAAATTTTTACAGAAAAAGATTCCTTGCATATTTTATGTTATTAAAATAACCAAGGGACCATTCGCACACCTAGATAAAGGTTAGCACAACTCGAAATAATCTAAAATCGAGTTATTGCGATTTTCGGAATCAGCGTCGAAAACTACACAAGCAACAAAGACCCCCGTGTAAAAATCTCCATTAATAACAATGTAGAGGGCGCTTAAGTCAGTCTTTCTGAGTTGCTCCACGAAACCCTCCCGCAACAACAGTAACCCATCACCAGTTACGATCTACCAGCCGTAGGGGAAGGTAGTGCCAATACGCACGGAGACTGGATTATTTCGACTTAGTTTTGTATTCGTGATTAACAGCAGTCATAAAGCGTGAGTTATTTTGAGTTGATTTGGTATTTGTGATTGAAATTGTCTTATTTTTTGGGCGTTCTAAAAATTAATTCCATTTATTCCGGTATTGTTTATAAAATTAAGTAGTTTTATTTTACTAATTCATAATAGTTTAGTGTTGGTGAAATTTTTTATAACATTTGAGTTGCTCGGGTGTTGTTGGTTAAATTAAAATTGGCTTTAATTCTAAAGCAATAAACTCTATTGTTTATTTAGAAAGAGGCATATTTAGAGTGGTCCTTGTAGTTCTTAAATTGATTTTAATAACTTTTAATTCTTTGAAACACTGCGATTTATAAACATTTTTTGAGTTAGTATAGTATTCGTGAATTTTAACTAAGTACTTCGCATTTTCCTACAGATCATGAAGGGCCGTGGGCTATTACTTATACAGAAGGCGATGAAGGCTATCTCAAATGAGCCTGAGAGCAGTTTTATGGAGATGGAGCTTCAAGAGAACTCAACAATACCCTCCACGAGCACCAAGGTGATGAAAGAAATCTCGAAAAATGACACTATGGAGTTACGAAAAAACTAACAACGGTAGCATCACCATCAACCAGCACCCAGGTAAAACCACCACACTGTACTTCACAGGTTAACAGCGATTATACGGAGATGAGCTTCGAAAAAGCTTAATAAGTCCTTCGACGGGCATCAACGTGATAGAAAAAATCTCGAAAAATGACACCACGGAGTTACAAAATAACCCAACAATGGTAGCATCACCATCAACCAGTACCCAGGTAAAACGCGCTTACTACATCTCACCGGCTAACAGTGATGGTAGCGATTTCGACGATTCGGATGAGGATCCGCTCTTCAACCCACGGTAATACACCGTCCATTACTCGTCGTTCCAAGAATAAAGTCTCGTTCCTCCAGTACTAACTCCTCCTCCAGTACTACCTCCTCCTCCAGTTCTAGCTCATCATCTAGTAGATCCAGCAGCAGCTCTTCAAGCGGTTATTATACAAAAATAGGTAGTAACTCTGTGCTATCTGCCACGCTGGATTCTGCCAATCTTTTAAACGAGAATCCGCTTGCTGAAGCTTCCACCTCTCAACCGATCATAGAGCAGTCTGCTGATCCTGAAAGCCTTCAAAGGGGTAAGAAAAGGATAAAAAAACCCTGCCGGTTGGTCCTCAAATATTAAGAAATCTCGGCGAAATACCGGGAAGGCTTATTTGAGTTCAAAAAATAAGAGCGTCCCTGAAAGAGCGGTCAAGCCTCCATGCCAAGATAAGTGCAAATTGAAATGCAAAACTAAAATAGGTGAAACATTACGCAAAACCTTGTTCGATAGATTTTGGGTATTAGGCCATCTTCAAAAGCAAAGAGAGTTCATCGTAAGGCACACTCAAGAAATTAAGCGTAAATACAGATACAGCAGTACCCAAAATTATAGGTCACTTAATTCTGCATTTTTCTTTGAGGTTGAAGACATTCGTATTAGAGTCTGCAAGACTTTTTTTAAAGCTACCCTAAACTTAAGCGACCAGTTCATTAGGACAGCTCATTTGAAAAGAAAAGAAGGCCATTTCATAGAAGGTGACCTAAGAGGTAAGCACGGACAGCATTCAACCATAAATAATGAAATAAAAGAAAGTGTCGTAGCTTTCATCAAGTCTATCCCCAGAATAGAATCTCATTACCTTCGTGCACAAACAACGAGAGAATTCATCCCAAGTGAACAATCACTTGCTGATCTATACCGAGATTACAAAGATCTACGTGAAAATGAACGTTTATCGATTGCTTCGTCATCAACTTTTAATCGTATTTTTAATACAAATTTTAATATTTCTTTTTACATCCCGAATATTTTATTATTCAAAGTTTAATAGTTTTCTAAATAAAATAATGTAAGTGTTCATTTTATTTTTCAAGCCATTTCCTAAACAAGGGCTGTGTTTTTTTATTGTCTTCATTTGTTTGTTACTTTAATATTTTATTATTCAAAGTTTAATAGTTTTCTAAATAAAATAATGTAAGTGTTCATTTTATTTTTCAAGCCATTTCCTAAACAAGGGCTGTGTTTTTTTATTGTCTTCATTTGTTTGTTACCTTAATATTAAATAAAGATGTCTTGCGACAATAAAATGTTTTATTTTATGCTTATATTATACAAAATATCCAAAACATAATTTAGATACACTACTCTTTCTTTGAAGATTATAGAACAAAATATAGAGAATAAGAGTGCATTAATTCAAAATTTATCACTAATATGCAATCAATTTGAGTTGATAAAATTATTAAACAATGATTTAGTCACGAATACTAAAATAACACAAAATTGATTAATAAACACGTGATTCGTAGATTTAATGGTTGGTAATTGAGCAAATAAATATCCTAATAAAATATCATACAACATCATCTAACAATATTTTTAATCGGTCAAATAGAAATCGAGTAAAACGTTTTTTGCTGTTCCTGAAAAAAGAGGAATTTTGAGTTGTGCTAACCTTTATCTAGGTGTGCGATATATTTTAGGGTATTTTATGAGACATCTTTGTTTTTTATCTAAGACGCCAGAAAACATTTGTCCATTAGGTGACCAGTTAAATGGAACAACCACGATTGATGTATGTCCATTAAATTACTTTTTAAATAATGTACATTCGACGGATTGGAAACCAATTTTGTTAGAATTAATGTATATTTCAATGAACTTCTATGATTATTATTTGCTCTATTTTCTACCGTTTTCAACATTTTAAGTGTAAATTGAATGGAATGTAAATTTTTAAGAAAGGTTTACACGTACGTACGCACATGTTAATCAAGCACATTTTTACTATTAGCACATAATTACTATTTTTTTTTAAATAAATTTATTTGTAAAATATATATAAGAGAGGAATAATTACACGTAGATATATGAAACAATTTATCTTTCCATTTTTGTATCCATGTATTTTTTTAAAGACTCATTTTCATTGAAAAACATTTAATTCGAATTTAACTTCGGCAAACATCATCAAAGTATGATTTAATGCATGTGATCTTACAAATATATCCTGCTATTTTACGATAAATCGAGAAATCAGATGCAACACTAAACATTAACAAAAAATACGTATCAAAAGAAAACATTTGTTTATGTTTAATCTGTTTAATCTCGGCGAAAGTCGAAGCAGAATTGCGAACAAATGAATAATCACATTAATAATATTTGAATTGTAAAGAAATGTACTCATACTTTTGAATGTAGCTATAACTTTGTGGTTATCCATTATAGATAAATGAAACAATTTAACTTTGTTTGAACCGGCTTCAGAACGTTCGAACTTCGTTCTGAAACCGGTCGGATTTACTCAAATATAAAAGTGGTTCAAACAAAGTTAAATTGTTTCATTTATTTAAATGTATTCATCCTTGGTATCGCTTTTTCCACATAATCAAAATGTTCTAAAACAGATATTTCTTTCAACGTGCTAATGTTTAACGCTATTTTTCGTTCCTCTTTTTAATTAGGTATTTTATTTAATTTAGTTGATATTTCGTGTTTTCTATTTAATGGATTCAACTTTCTTCGTATGCACTGAACATGGTTTTGTTTTTGCTTAAAACTCTTCTATTTGATGTTTGAGCGGGTTTCAAAAGGTGACAATGGATTGTAACAGGTCTTCAAGTTTTATTTTCTCTTTGATTGTTCTTTTATATATCTGTGATTATTTTTCTATATTTTTTTTACACTCTCCAAATTCTTCTTTTATAAGCTTCATATTTAACTGGCTTACTTTTTATGTTTTTTCGGTACCGTCTCATCTTTTCAGCTGATTGAGCGGCATGGTTGCAGCCTGGAAAAAGATTGTTCTTAATAGGCATTACATTAAACTTATTAATTATTTCTTCGTTAATTTATGTACTCACCATACTGCTACTACTCTCGTACTCTCATTCGCTCTCTCAGCTCGATTCTCTATATCAATAGTGTAAGTAAAAAAGGACGATTCTAAAACAATTCATGTAAACGTGCCTTAATATATGTCCAAGTGTCATGTCATCAGCAGACAGTCACTTAATGGCAGTAACTTAATCAGCATGTTCCTTATTTCAATAAGGATTTCTCGAATTTAGTAATGAAAACTCACTGAATTGTAAAATGGTACAGCTATGGTATATGCAGTAATAAGACAGGTACCTTTACTGAATCATGCAGGAATAATCTTGAAAGTCTCAGTACTTAACGGGTCTCCACACCATCCAATTTCTAGTGACTGCGGCAGTGACTGCAAAGAACGTGGAGTTGAGCGAACTAGCGCTGTCTCGTTTGTGTTAAAGGGCCGCTAGAACGAGTCAGTGCTAGTTCGCTCAACTCCACGCTCTTTGCAGTCACTGCCTGCTGGCCAACATGCAGTGTCGTGTGTAGAGTCCATTACCTTGCAAACCCGGTAACTCGATTTACACATTTTTAGGTAAACGAGCGCTGGTCATAAACATCTTGCTCAACTATCTGGCGTCTACTAACAGTTCCACACAAGTTTTGAAGGCAGTAAGTTGATGATTGATTTTACATCACTCCAAAAAAGAAGTCACATTTAATATTGACTAGGAAACCTAAAAAGATGGTAACTTACAGGACATTACGAAAGTGGACATTTTTAGGAACAAAAAATTTTTCAGAATTAAATGCATACTTATAATACTGTAATAATATTTTTTATTTAATAAAATGGTATCAAATACATGTTTTTATACAAATAAAGTTTTTCTATAAAAATACATTAAATATTACGTTTACGTTTACGTATTATTTAATGTATAAGTTAAAGTTAAAAAAGAGGATAAACGCGTGTTAACCACAATTTAGCAAAGGATTTTTTTTCTTATATATTAAACAAAAAATAGATAATTAACAGTAAATAAGAAATAATCATATTTATATATGTATACTAGCTGATCCGGCGAACTTCGTACCGCCTCAGAATCAAAAACTGTTGTCAACTTATTAGCTGAATTGATCTAAATTGTTTCTCCCTGCGTATCCTTTCCCCTCTCGCGTTCCCTCTCCCCACTCCACTTCTCCCCTTCCCCCGTCCCGCTAACCCCCTTCCAGAGTTCCTTTCCCCGCTCCCCCTCCCCCCTCCCTCCCCCATCCCCCCTCCCGCTCCCCCTCCCCCCCTCCCCTCCCCCCTCCCCCCTTCCCCTCCCCCCTCCCCCCTCCACCCTCCCCCCTCCTCCCTCCTCCCTCCCCCACCCCCTACTTCCTCCCCCCCTCCCCTCCCCCCTCCCCCCTCACCCCTTCCACCTCCCCCTCCCCCTTCCCCCTCCCCCTTCCCCCTACCCCCTTCCACCTCCCCCTCCCCCTTCCCCCTCCCCCTTCCCCCTACCCCCTTCCCCCCCCCCCCCCCCCCCCCTCCCCCCTCCCCCGGTTCACAGTTCAATATTATACCCCTTACAATATTGCTGCAGTTCTTTCAAAATAGGAGAATTCGTTCCATACAAAATGTATGGGGAAAATAATTTTCTTCGGAGTGGAACACCCTTTACTTTTAGGGGTATGAAAAATAGATGTTGGTCGATTCTCAGACCTACCAGATAAGCACACAAAATTTCATCAAAATTGGTCCAGCCGTTTCGGAGGAGTGTGGTAACAAACACCGTGACACGAGAATTTTATATATTAGATAATTTTTTTTTGAATTTATATACAAAACAAATAATATATAAGCAATACAACAGACTATAAATAAACAGGAGGAGACAAAAAAGAAAGGAAAAAATAAAGAGAGAAAAAAAGAGTTGATCTATGAAAGATAAAGATTTGATTAACAACATGTGCCCTTCTCCCTTCTCCCTTCTCCCTTCTCCCTTCTCCCTTCTCCCTTCTCCCTTCTCCCTTCTCCCTTCTCCCTTCTCCCTTCTCCCTTCTCCCTTCTCCCTTCTCCCTTCTCCCTTCTCCCTTCTCCCTTCTCCCTTCTCCCTTCTCCCTTCTCCCTTCTCCCTTCTCCCTTCTCCCTTCTCCCTTCTCCCTTCTCCCTTCTCCCTTCTCCCTTCTCCCTTCTCCCTTCTCCCTTCTCCCTTCTCCCTTCTCCCTTCTCCCTTCTCCCTTCTCCCTTCTCCCTTCTCCCTTCTCCCTTCTCCCTTCTCCCTTCTCCCTTCTCCCTTCTCCCTTCTCCCTTCTCCCTTCTCCCTTCTCCCTTCTCCCTTCTCCCTTCTCCCTTCTCCCTTCTCCCTTCTCCCTTCTCCCTTCTCCCTTCTCCCTTCTCCCTTTATATTTAATAACAAAATTGAAGACAGATTTACCATTTTGATTTGGGGACAATTCTTTTTTCATACATCTCGAAATTGGTAAATTTATGTTTTTATATTAAAATGGAGGATGTTATTCATTTTTATGGTAATAATTATGTAAATAAAGAATTATAGTATTGTATTTTAGAATGAAAACTTTGATTGAGAATATAATTTCATTAAATATTACTGATATAAGTTCTGGGAAAAGTGTCAAGTGTAAAAGGACCAATATTTTAAAAATTACCCTTGTACGATTATACGAATAATAAGTGTTTCAATTACGTCAGCAAATGTTGTTTTATTAACAAATTTTAAATATTTATTAACAACTTATAATTAACATTAATAACTAACCACAAAAGCACGGAAAACTTATTTTGTGGCACCATTTTAGTTCAAAATTGTGGATTTCAAGAAAATCTTTTAGGTGGTGTACTATTAAATAAAAAATAAACGTTTCTTCTTAAAATGTTCTTGGTATGCTTTATTACAATGCAAACATTAGAAACATTAGAAACGTTAGAAATATAATTACAGGAACTTTTCAGAAAATTAGACACTCGTAAAAAAATAATTTGTCTTCAAAAATATTAATTGCATAAAAATTAATTATAGAATTTGGTTTTACTTAATTTGTACACATTAATATAACACTATAATTGACAATGACTCCTACGATCGTAAAAATGTAATTGAAGTTAATGGAAACCATATTGAATACTGTGATATTGGGCTTTTGTCGACAAAATATTTTGAAAATTCTTCTTAGTTGCTGGACTTCGCGTTCGTCTGAAAGAAATACTCTTTGTTATACAACCACTTCAACAAGTTATTAGTAGTGTGGTAGTTGATAAAACGTATATTTTCGCTGATATACAGGGTATAACAGGACGTACCCTACGGATTTTAACCAGCTTCCGGAGCACATTTGGAGTAAAAAATGTAGTTGTCATTTTGGTATCCGAATTTATTTTTTTCTATTTAAAGCAAAAATGTTTCGTGTGGTAATATGCTGTTGTGCAGTGTGGTGGAAAAATATTTTTAATGTTTTTAATAGAAAAAAATGTTATCAGACAGCAAGACGATATCCACATTTTTTACTCCAAATATGCTCAGGAATCGCTGGATAAAATCCCTCAGGTACGTGCTGTTACACCCTGCATAATACAATGTTTTCAAAATTTTCTTGATCTCATAAAATCCAGTGCACAACGAAGGTCAAAATCAAATTTTCAAACAGATTGAAAATTCTCTAAGGGTAACGCAAGGAACGGTTCCTGGACTGATATTATTTTTAATTCTTTAATTAACTTAGTTTATTAATTTTTACAAAATGAGTTAAAAATAATGCATGAAATGTAAATTTAACCATTTTTAGGCAACTCAATAGCTGATGAAAATAGCTGTTTAATCGGGTTAAAAATATATAATGATTTTTTACCAATTCAAAATGTCTCCTTAATAAATTTTTTTTTTTTTTTTACAGTGAATACCGCACAAGAATCTCAACTGTTCCCGTCTGGAGCCAGTGAGACTATGGCATCCCCAATTGGGGTATGTTGTGAGGCTGAAGGTAGTGGGGAGGGGAAGGAGGTGGGGGAGAGGAAGGTTGGGAAGTACCTGGCTATTCAGATCTGGTCACTAAACACGGCTAAAGCCATTTTCAAGCAACGTTTCAATTCTGAATGGTGGTCTTACACCAGGGCGATACTAATAGTATCTTCCACTCTGGAACATGCCGCAAATATACTATATATTATTTTAAATGAATTAATTGTGAAATAACACAAATTAATCAAATAAAATTTATTTGCGCATGCCGGGTTCGAACCCGCGACCTCCGGAATGTGAGTCAAGAGTCTTAGCCACTGGACTACGGAGGCCGTCAAAAATAAAGTAATAACATGATTATGATTATGTCCGGGAATTGATTATTTAAAAAATGTTTCAAAAATTGTTATCACTGTTTTTGGATTATTATTATTTTTCATTCCATAATATTATTTCAATGGGTACATTGAAAATTCGTATTCGCTAAGCTACTGCAAGTAGCTTTTCAGAAGATATTGTTATATTAGAGTAGGTACATTAACAATAAACCCCACTGTCATATAATAATCTTCATCTTAATTAGCGAATTTGGAACGAGTTACGTAAAGTTTTGGTAGAATTAGTGAATGGAAAGTTTAGAGGTTTTTGTAAGCGTTAAACCATAATTTACCTTGAACATTAGAAAATGCTAATGCTTTTGCAAGAATTAGAGACGTATTATTGAATTCTTCTATTACACTTTCACAAATTGTCACTATAGTTAAAAGATGAAGAAAACTGTGTGTCCAAGAAACTAACTTAATTGCTAGTTGAACTCCTTCCTGAAAACAATGAAAAAACACTATTCATTTAACATTTTTGATTATTTATTAATTTAATTTTAAAATCTTTATTTGTATTCATGATGGGATTCAAATTTGATGACCTCTTTATGACTTTCTTCCACATTTTTACTAACGACTTCAGACTGGTACAAACTTGAACTAAATCTGTGGTTGGTACATACTTTATTTTGCAAAAACAATTAAAAAATCAATTTATTGCAAAATCAGAAGAGAAAATCACAAAAAAAAAACGTTTTGGCATAATAAATTCATTTACATCTAGGAAAATATTTTACACCCAATTAAAGCTAAAATAATTTTACGCTTAAATTCGTTTTGGACATGTGGAAAATAACCAAAATTTCTGCGAGGCAGTTATTAAACTAATGAGTCTTCCCAGGGGCATTACAATTGGTAAGTTAGTTCTGTATCTGGGAAAACTCAAAATCCTGTGTTGGCGGCCTTGCGTGATATTATCCGGGACATAGAATCCTACTTTAGCCAAAACGCTTTGTATTGATAATAAACCATTCCGAAGCTTACAAGCCATCAGCAGTTCAGCAGTAATGCGACATCCTTTCTGGAACAAAGGCTGCAGATACCCAGCATTCAAATATGCGTTACGAAGGTTGTTTGGCGGTGAAGTTCACCAATTTTTGTAGGTTATCCTTTAAGATATTATGATGATAGAAGTTTAAAAAAATTGTTTTTTTTTTGAAAAAAATTTATACCACGTAAGAATTTTTCCATAGCTGACAGGTGATTCATGCGTGATGGTATAAATCGAAACGTTTCATTACTTTTTTCGAAATTCCAACGTAATAAGGTGGTTTTCTGATAAAGAGTTAAATTGTTAATATGGAAAAGACAAAGATATTCTAAGTATTGCTTTGACATCAGTTTCTCTAAAATTTCTATTTTCGACTTTGATTTACCCATTGGTAAAGACCGTTACACACAAATTGTGGGACACAATCAAGCTTACTATCCAATTTTCGTGATCAAGTCGGCAGGATCAAAAATCGATTCTGTCTTCAAGGACAATTGTCATGAAAATTCGAGCGCTCCGCACGGTCAGTTTACCTTACGAAGCCTCAACTGTCATGCAAAATTTGACGGTAAGCTTGATCGTACGCTGCGGCCTTTGTAGATTCAGAAGATTCCCCTTACCAAATCAGTCACATGTGATATTCCAGTTATCAAATGAATTATAAAAGACAGCGGTCCAAAAAGAATCTGAAAAGAAAACATGTTATACAAAAAAAAACCGGTAATGAACGTGGAGAATTTTAATTATTAAAATATAATGTACTTACAATAATATTGAACTTGTTGTTCGTTATTTGGAGAACATCTAATAATTTCTGATTTACCTTGACGAAAGTGTAAATATTACGAGTTTCAGTAAAGGTTTCTCCGACCTTGTTAGCATGACTAAATGACGTAAATCTTAAAATATGTTTCTTAAGGATATAAATAATGACATTTTTATTTTCTAAGCCGCAATGGGACAGGTTGTAAAAGTTACGCAGATAAGTATTAAGAACATTTCCATAAGAACTTATCATGTTCAACATATTACAAAGCTGATATACCGAGAAATCCATTGAAATGTTTAAAAATGTAGAAAAAAACTGTTCCACATTAGGTGGCGTCGTGTTAAAGTAATTTTTAACCACCGGGATAATCATCAATAATATTTCTAATGCATGAACGGACGTGTTAAGAATATTTGAATTGTGAAGATAGGCATTTTTCTTTGGAAATATTTTTTCTACGTAATCGAATTTATGCAGAATTTTTATAACTTTGTTCGAGTTCATATTCAACAACCAATTGGTAATCACATGTAATAAAGATGAAATGTATACGATCGTTAATCCGATTTTGTTAAGAGAAACCCCCTGAAGCCGAATGAAAAGTCCGATTACTTGTATACTTATGTATACTATTGCCAGGATTGTCAGCAATGCCAGGTAAAGCGAGGACCACCAAGCTCCTTTTTTTAAGTACGACCCTTTCATCCTGTAACTTCTCAGTCCCAAAAGAAAGTGAAACCATTTCAGAGGTTCTAATTTATTATTGAATAAAACACCATGTTCTATCTTGCAACTTGATTGACTGATTTGATTTTTAGAATCCTTTTTGCCAGGAGCCAACATTGTATTGTTTTTCCTAACGTCTACACTAATAACACGGCGCTGTTAAAACCATTATATTTTGCTTATGTATTTTAGATTCATTGAAAAAAACTATTCATCATCTAAAGTAGATACACACGGACCTAAATAATGATAATTATTATGAGTTCAGAAAAGTGGGGGAGGTGCCTCTAATCACATAATGCTTGAAAATTACTTCCCGACCGACGCGCGACCTTAACAAGTTAACAATTCACTGAAAAACTATTTATTTATAATGTGATAGAATTTTCGAAGGTCAACACAATAATAGTTTATTTTAAAGAAACTAAAGAAACAGCATATTACTTGTAGGTTTGAATATTTATTTGATTCCTCTTTAATACTATTAACAAAATCAATTTGCCTGATTGAAAGAACGTGGAAGGCACACTACAATACTTACGTGTCACCACGCCTTTCAAATAAGCTGCCCATTAAGGCTCCGAAACCGGGCTAGAAAAGAAGAAGGTGGAGAGATACGAAATTACGAATGTTACAGGAGAGCGCTAACATTTAGCGACAAAATCGATGCGTCAATTGCGAACATGTTTAATAAAACACGACTCGTTTAAAATAGAGCAAAAATCTCGCGGGGATTGTCTTAAACAGCATTTAAAGAAACACTGTGAATTTTTTCATACATATAACTTGTAAAATAACTGAAACAAACGTGTTGATAATTTTTGGAGCATACTTTGCGATTTTTTTTCTATTGAGGGAATTTTATATAATTTGCGTTTCGGCACGGGCAATGTCTAGATATTATCTTAAAAAATAACATATATTTTTTTAAGAACTTTCAAACTTAACGTGTTTAGGGGAGATATGTAAGAAATCGGTAGAAATTCGGGTTGCGGGCCCTTAAAGAAAAAAATTTGCGCTGTGTAAGTACGAGTACTACTAAAATCGCATTTTTTTACGTGAGCTCCACACAGGAGGCCCAGTGGAAAATAATTTTCCTCAGGGCCTATTTCATCTTTGGGGATGCTGTGTGGAGGGTTTTTTTAAATGAAAGGAAAGAGAGGAGAGTTCTGGGAAGGAAAAGGGTTTAAGGGGTGGGTAGGAATATGGGGTTCAGTGTGTCCAGGTCATCCGCTTCCAAGACCTAGACAAACCTCACCCCATGGACCCGGGCACCCCTGCTAAATCACCAAACGTAGCGAACCACTGGTAGTGAGTGACCTGTGGCAGAGGTGTTGGTTATCCAATAAAGGTTCCCGGGGCGGCAGTACCAATTCTCACCTCCCAAATTGTAATATTAAACAATATTTTTAATTGCATCTATGTTTTGAGTCATTATGGAAACATAATACCGAGATTTCATGTCATTAGTGACTCATCGTCATTGCAAAGGGTCAAATTGTGGAGAATGATTTTTTTATAGTGTAAAATGATTAAAAATTATGTAAATTATGCAATCATATATTTAAGAATTATACATCGTGTTAGAGCTGTAGACCGAAGTTCTAATATGTTACAAAAAGGGTTTTATAGATGTATTTTCCCATATTAAATTATTTTTTTAACAGCTCTATAATAATCAATGCTCTGCCCTGATTTTGGATGGAATAGGCCACTTGCATCACATTTTTTTTAAAAAATTTTCCGGTTTAGGCAAATATTCTAAGACATTCTGTATTTTTTTTTTTTTTAATCGTATTTTTGAAACACTGGGGATTTTTTGAAAATTTCAAACCGAAAAATCAGACCATTTTTTATAAACCGGAAAGACGGGACATAATTTTATAGGTGTGAAAAAACGATAATTACATAGCCGAAAATCATTTTAAAAAAAAAGAACGTTTTCCACACGAATGGCACAGGAGAATAACGAGGCATACCAAAAATATTACATCTCATAAATATTTTTTTCCTTGATCCATCTTATTGATCATAAATCATTATAATGTACAGCGTCTATATTACTAAATTCAATGTAATATTCTTGAACTTGTAAATTGTAATAATAATAAGAATATTATAAAATTTTATTTTGTTCAAATCAGCACCATAATCATTATACCTCTAAAACATGTACCGACATCATCTTCACGTTCTGAAGAGAACCCCGTACTCATTAATTGTACGGGGTTCTCTTCAGAACATCTGTCAAAAAATCAAACCAAATGATAAGTTCGCAGAGAACAAACAATAAATCTAGTGAACGAATTCAAAAATTCGCCTGAAATCAAAGTGATGCCATATAAAAAAATAAATCAGTGTGGAATTTTATAAAATTAATAGGAACATTTTCGGCGACGGGACATTTTCATGTAGTGACGTCACGAGCCCAAATAATGGATTTATTTATTTAAAAATAAAAAAAAACTGTACATTTCTAAAAATTTTTACTAACATTTTCGTAATCTTAGTAAAAAACTCTATCCACACGATTTTTTTCAATTAGTTATGAAGTCCATGCAAGTGGCCTATTGGGGGGTCCTAGTTTTTACATACGACATACACAAACGTTTTGTGATTCCGTATTGGCTGTGTACTGTGTACATTAAGCTAGGAAGATTTTATTGATATTTAATGAAACACCTGATGAGAGTCATTTTAAGTTCATTGTTTTCTTTTCTTCATTATTTATTTATTTATTTACGCCTATTTAGGCTTTTACATATGTATAACAATATTTACAAAATTATACTGGTAAATAGTGCAGGAAACGACCGTTTAAAACACTTGCACAAAAATAAATATAAAGTAAAAATATTATTGAATTTGATCCACACAGTATATAGGTACAAAATATAAAAAAATCCAAAATATTTTTTTTCTTTCAGCCGACAAAATACTTTTAATGTGTTAGTCAATTTAAATAGCTTTGTTAAAATATTCCCCTACTTGATGAAATTTTTTTTAATAAGGTATGCTTTTTTATTAAAATTGATGTACTAAATGTATCAACAACATCGGAGTATTTGTTTCCTAGCTGTTGAATCCGTCGCAAAGGAGTATAATATTGGGACGTTGATATCGAATTGCTACAATAATATGGTAGGTACTGTGTTGTAACTGACCTGCCTGGAATATGAAAAAGATTTCATATAATAAATCAACGGTATTGCATTGCATTGATGATTTTATACAAATAGGTTAAATCGGAAAAGATTCTACGATCAGATAATTTTATTAAATTTAATGAATGTTATCGAAATTTAGGCATTCTAAAAAATTTATTTTGGATTCTTTCAATCGCATGTGAATGAACCTCATAATTTGGGGACCAAACCGTGGAATTGTATTCTATATGACTCCTTACTAGTGACATATATAATGTTTTTACAGTATTGACATTATGGAAATCACTAGATACCCTTAAAATAAATCCCAACATTTTCAAAGCATTATTGGTTATTATTTCTATATGCTTGATAAAGTTAAGTTTCGTGTCAAACCAAATATCTGAGTCATTAATTTCCGAGATAGATACTATCGACATATTGTTAATGGAATAATCGAAAAATATTGGATTCTTTATTCGATAAATCCTCATAATTTGACATTTGCTTATGTTAAGTTGCAAGCTGTTATCATGACACCATATAATAAATCTCAACAAGTTATTTGACAATATACATATGTCATTAATGTTTCAGATTGCTTTGAATAATTTCAGGTCGTCTGCAAACATTAATGAAAATATATATATAACACCACTCGTAGCAGTGAATTTGTATGAAAATGTAACTGATAAACCACTTATATAGTGAACCATCTATACGAATTTATGCATTTTGTTCAGCATTAACTCATGATTAACTTTATCGAACGCCTTACTAAAATCGGCATAAATGGAGTAAACTTGACATTTATTAGACATGAAATCAGATATATAGTTTTAATAGTCAAAAAGTTAGTAAGGGTGGATTTTCTAGAGAAACCATGTTGTTTAGAAGAAATGACGTGGTTTAATCGGAAAATAATTGTTATAAGAAGAATTTTTCCAAAAATTTAGGAATTGTTGATAAAAGACACACCGATCTGTAGCTAATCACCTCGGGTTTATCACCTTTTTTAAAAATAGGCGTAAGGAAGCTGAATTTCCATTAAGTAGGAAAACATCCTGTTCATAAAGACTAATTAAACAGCAGAGATACGCCAGATTTGTAGCACAATTATTCAAACATACAGGAGGTATTTTATCTGGTCCACCGCTTTTGCTTTGATCTAGTAATTTTAGTTCACTCAATATATCATTATATTCTATGTGGACACAAGATAAATTAAAATTATGATCAGTTGTAAAATTTGATGCTGTACTAGCAGAAACTGGTGTATCACATTCATAAACGCTTTTAAAAAAATCAGCAAAAAGGTCAGCGATACTTTGAGTGTCTTTGGCCTTTTTTCCTGCATATTCCAAGTTGGCGGGTATACCAAAGTTGTTATTTTTCATTGATTTTGCATAGTTCCAAATATTCTTTACATTATGATTTATTGAAGTTTCCACATTATTAATAAAATAACTGTCGCAAATTTTTGATAAGATTTTGCAATTTTTTCTAAAGTTTTTAAATTCAATATAATTTGATAAAGACCTGTCTTCTTTATATTTCTTATGTAATTTTTTTTTGAGGGCAGTTAATTGAACAAGTTCTTTATTGAACCATCTAGGATAATTCGATTCTTTAAAATGAATGAGTGGGATGAGATCTGAAATAATTTTATCCTATTCTACAAATAAACAAGGCACCTACTTTGCCTCAACCTCTATTGTATCATAGATTAATAAAATAATAGAACCTGGTATTAGAACCTCATTTCCAATTTGGGAGGCGGGTATGGCAACCATTTATTGGATAACCAACGTCACTACCATTGGTCACCTCAACTAGTTCGCTAGGTTTGGTGACTTAGTAGGGGTGCCCGAGTTTATCGGGTAAGGTGTGTTCAGATCTTGGCAGCTGATGCGCCTGCCCACCAGTGCATGGTGAGCCGGATCGGGAGAAGCCGGTTTCCTCATGGGTCTCCCTTTAGGGGTTAATGTAATAAAAAGGATTAGATCACACCTGTAGCGGCTTCCTTCCACCAATCGCGTGTAATGCCCTCTGGCAAAGGGCAAACTGTCGCTTTACATCATCATAAAGGCGTGACCGAACGTTTTCCCTGTATTTTAACATTATCAGTTTTCTCAACACTTATTCACGAGTTGTGCCCCTCACACAAAAATAATTTATTTTAAACTTTTGAATGATCATAGTTTATTGCGTGGTCATGAATATAACGATGTAGTTGGTTATGATTCCGAGTACCGTAAAAATGAATCGATAATTGACGGAAACCATTCCGTATATTGAGACTTTGGGGTTCCTGCGAACAACCAGCCGGGAGAGTTTTATTAATTGATGTCGTTCACCTGAACAATAAATTCACAATTGATTAGTAAATAGTTACTCAAATAAAATAAACACAATTGATTCGGATACGTTTTTGGATTTTCACGACTAAAAGTATTTTCGTTATTTGAAACTCGTTATTTGAAGAGAGCATCGCTCTCGAAACATTTCGGTTTGATAGACATTAAAAGGGGTTAAAACAAAGAAATTCTTTTTATTTTGAATTAAAATGGCGCCACAAAATAAATTTGCTGTTTTTGAAGAAGTGAAATATAACTTTACTCTGTTTATTATAAAAATAAAATGAAATACAATATAAAAAACAATTTAAAATTTAAATTATAAATGACCTATTTACGTCGGTACATAAATTAAAATTAGTTCCCAAAAAGGCATTTTTTTCGATGTTTTATTTTTACTCGTGTTAACAAAGTATATTTTTTAATAATTATAATTAACTCCCGAAAAATTCCAAACGCCTCCAAAATGAAACAAAATTGAATTCTTCAATTATCTGTTTAACATCATTTAAAACAATAATAAATGATTAAAATAGCACACAAGGGAACGTACCCATACTACGTGAACAACTTTTTGCAATTTTTAACCCCCCCCCCCCCCCGGTGGCGTATTTCCAATCCCTTTTTACTTAAAATATAAATTTTCCATGTAAAAAAAAAAAAATTAAGTAAAAATAAACGCAGTTCATCCTATCTGCTTACCCTTCTATAATTACGGTCGTCACCCTCAGTTAAAAAAAATCCGCGTTTTTTTTAACTTAAAATAAATTTTCAATGTAAAAAAAATGCTAACTAAAAAAACGCTGTCCATCCTCTTTGCTAACCTCTCTATAATTACGGTCGTCGCCCTCACAGAAACTGATAGAGTAACGAAGCGCGTAGGTGACTGAATCGGTATAGCTTTTGTAAGGTGATTTATGCATAACAATCCCTAACGCGGTTCAGTCACTAGCGCGACTGAAATGCGGTAGTGTTTGTAAGGCGATTTACGCCTTCCAATCCCTAACGCGGCTCAGTCGCTAGAGTGACTCAACCGCGTTAGGGATTGGAAATACGCCCCCCGGTGACCAAAAACCTAAGCCCGCCGCCGCTCATTTCTACCAAGCGTGACATTTTGAAGACCCCCCTCCCTAAACGTGCCACGTAGTATGGGTACGTTTCATAATATATCCGTATTAGAATTTTTTTTGATTAAAAAATAATTATTAAGTTTGGTTAGGTTTTGGCCTCAAATCAAAAAGGCAGCGCAACCGCTCCCCTTAATTTTCTCATTTTTTCTTCTTCCCTTGCGTTTATATTTTATGACATTCACATTTTTAGTTATTATTTTTACTCACTTCTTGTTAAATCCGTGAATGCCAATAATTTAGCAAGCATTACTGTTGTGTTTTTAAATTCATCTTGTACTCCTTCACAGGTCGTTGCAATCGCTAGGAGATATAGTAAACTATTTATCCAAGAGGCAGCTAGTAATGTGAAACGATATGAATCCTGTACAAAACAAAACGTTTGTATTTTCAAAGAATTTTCATTGTTTTAGAATCAAAAAGAGTAGAAAGTTTGAGAGCAAACAACTTTTTCATTTAACTATATTGTTTGCAGGAAGGAGTGATATTTTGTAGAAAATTTTGTTTTATTGTTTGATTTTATTTAAGAAATTTATGTCTAATTGACTACTAATACATCTTCAAAATTTTTATTGTGGTACATAACTATGAAGTCTTAAAAAGGGTTTCTGCTTACTGATATTCCAGTTATCAAATGAGTCACGAATGAAAGTAGCTGAAATTTTGAACATTTTAGTTCCTATCGAAGATGTGTTATATGTGTTAGATGTGTTAACTATGCTGAAATGTTTGAAGGGAGACGTGGAACTTGTACTGAATACGTGATGATTATTATTTGTAGCTTTGACATGTAGAGAATAATAAGAATAGAGGAAAGAGACGGACATATTTACAAAATAATATGTAATATAATAACACATAGTGGAAAGGAGAAGAAATTAGAGACGGCCGAGGACGACATGACATGTTCGAGTGAATTACACCTCACACCTCACACCTCACACCTCACACCTCACACCTCACACCTCACACCTCACACCTCACACCTCACACCTCACACCTCACACCTCACACCTCACACCTCACACCTCACACCTCACACCTCACACCTCACACCTCACACCTCACACCTCACACCTCACACCTCACACCTCACACCTCACACCTCACACCTCACACCTCACACCTCACACCTCACACCTCACACCTCACACCTCACACCTCACACCTCACACCTCACACCTCACACCTCACACCTCACACTAACACCTCACACCTCACGCCCCACGCCTAACCTCATTCAGGTTGGGCGACCTCAACACCTCATTTTAGTATTTGAGTTCCACCTACAAACCCATTCTGAAATTGTGTTCTACTCTAGTTTAGCGTTCAGCAACTCAGCTTTTCCATGCTACGTGAAAGAAAAAGAGATATTTTAAATATTAGATATTCAAAGAACTTACGACAGCATTATGTGTAAGGTTGGAAATTTGAAGATTATCCAGTAATTTGTTACACATTATCGTGATTTCCTCTACATTAATAGTGGGTATCATATTTTCATTCGATTGATAATCTGTTGCAAAACGAAAAACTTTATGTCTAATTAAGTACATGATGGGATTCCTATTATCGGATTGATATTCTGGCCTCTTATACAATTTGCAAATTGAAATATTGATGACACTTTCATAGGAACTTATCATGTTTGTCATAATACACAACTGATGCACTGAAAAACCCATTGCTAAATTAAAATACATAACTATGCAGGAATCCACGCAATTAAAAATAGTCGGTACAATTAAGTTATCAAGAGCCATGTAAACCACTTGTATTACATGCATCGCAATATTTATTATATTAGAATTATAGAGGAAATTATTTATGTTTGGTAGTGTCGTTTCAACCAAGTCAAAATTTAGAAATATTTTAAGTGTTTTGTGCGGGTTCATTTTCAATAACCAAGTGATCACTATGTGTAAAATTGAAGAAACGTATAAGCATGATAATCCCAGGTGTCTTAAGGTAACTTTCGAATCATTTTTCCAGGTATTAATTAGTTTATCACTGATGTAATACGATATCCCAGTCGATAAGAACAAAAGGTAGACTTTGCCATACCAAGAAACTGTTTTGAAAGATGTACCATTCATTTTGTAGCTAATTAACCCGAAAAATGTATAAAACCATTTAATTGGCTGTAATTTGTTATTAAATAAAGCGCCATTTGTAATTATTGTAACACGAGAGTTTTTAATTCTACGTT
This sequence comes from Limnephilus marmoratus, assembly GCA_917880885.1. NCBI lineage: Eukaryota > Metazoa > Arthropoda > Insecta > Trichoptera > Limnephilidae > Limnephilus > Limnephilus marmoratus. The sequence continues at coordinate 31,353,604 of OU862923.1, read as the reverse complement.
TCTGCATGTTTTTTTCAGTCGTCAACGCTTTCACATCAAATGTTGGCATTTCAAATACATCACTAAATATTGACTTTTTTATTATGTTTATTAAAATTCTTGACTTTCGTGCGCAGTAAGTCATCAGATTATATTATTTTTGATAGCATTTGTGTAAAAAAGGTCATGAAATAATAATTCATAAAATAATGTATTAACTCCATGACAAGTTAAAGAAGTAAAACTGTTTCTTTTACCACTTAAATATTAAATTGATATAATTACCTGATTAATTCAATTTCTTGGATTAAATTCACTATCTGTTGTCATACAGGAAAACAAAGAAGAATGAACTCTACAGCAAACACGCCCTTCAATCATGTCTACAAACTCTGACTGGTTCTACAGAGGAACAAAGAAGGAAGAAGGCCCATACACTTGCATACAGAGTACACATGCTTCAGTCATGTCTACAAACTCTGACTGGTTCTACACAGTAACAAAGAAGGAATAAGGCTCATATACTTGCATACAGTGTACACATGCTTCAGTCATGTCAACAAACTCTGACTGGTTCTACAGAGGAGCAAAGAAGGAAGAAGGCCCATACACATGCTTCAGTCATGTCTACAAACTCTGACTGGTTCTACAGAGGAACAAAGAAGGAAGAAGGCTGATACACTTGCATACAGTATACACATGCTTCAGTCATGTCAACAAACTCTGACTGGTTCTACAGAGGAACAAAGAAGGAAGAAGGCCCATACACTTGCATATAGTGTACACATGCTTCAGTCATGTCTACAAACTCTGACTGGTTCTATAGAGGAACAAAGAAAGAAGAAGGCTGATACACTTGCATACAGTGTATACATGCTTCAGTCATGTCTACAAATTATGACTGATTCTACAGAGGAACAAAGAAGGAAGACGTCCCATACACTCGCACACAGTATACACCTCCTTCAAAAGTTAAATTCAGAAGTAAAATCTATGAATTGCAACTGGTTTTGCCTCCAATAACATTATTTGTGTCGATGATTTTTTTTTATTTAAAACTCAACTTACATAGAAACTATGTTGCATTCATAAGTATTAACATAATAATTATAGACACAAAAAACAATGTAAAGTCACAAAAGTTGGTGGTTTTAACAATTTATAATGCGAAAAACCAGCCGCTTTTATATAAAACATATATCTTGATTCGTGGACATATTAAGATGAATAATCATTATTAATGGTTATTTCCTGCTGAAAAACCAAATTTTTGACATAGAAGGTATTAGCAAGTGTCTGTATATGTCTAAATTTAAAAAAAACTCCGAAAATGTGAGAACAACGAAGAAATAACAATTCATCTGTGGTGCCAATTTTCCACACCGATAATTTTTTTCAAATTTATTTATTTATTCTTAGTAGGTACATTTACATTACAAAGGTATAATATATTGTCCTCCACACTAGGAGTTCACCTGTGTTGTGGAGGACATTTTTCAGATTAAATTATAAATTATAAATTGTGAATAGTAAAACAAAAGAGTGTTAATAGCTAATATAAAAAAGAGAAACAATAAAAATCAAAATATAAAATCGACTTCAATTCGACACAAATTATAAATTAAAAGTTAGAAAGATTGTAGCCAGTTTCTTATGTTTTTTTTGTATTCAATAATATTAGTTGTTTTATATTGTGTAGGAAGAGAATTGTATAGTTTTATAGCCTGGTATCTGTAGTGTTTTTGTCCAAAGGATGTGTTTGTTTTTGGTATTTGTAGTTGGAGAGCATGTCTTGTTCTAGTATTGCGAGAGTTTTGTGAAATGTTAAATGTGGATAAGTTCTTGTAAAGGAAAGTTAGTATTTGTTTTGAATGTAATTTTTGAATTTTCAGCACTGGGAATTTTTCGAATATGATTGATGTGGGTGTTAGTATTGGTAACTTAAGTATTACTTTTATTAGGGTTTTCTGAGCTTTAAACAGTGTATTAATGTATTTTTTACTGGCATAGCCCCAGGCAATAATGCCGTATTCCATTATGGATTGTGCAAGTGCGAGGTATATATTTTTTATATCACATATGTTTAAGATATTTCTCAAGTTTTTAAAAAAGTAAATCAACTTGTTTAGTTTTCCTATTACCGAATCTATATGTTTATCCGATTTTATATAACGGTCGAAGTATATACCAAGATATTTAATATTTTCCGTTTGTATAATTGGGGGACAGTCGCATGGAGTTTGTGTTGATATATCAATGGTTGATTGACAGGAATGTATTTTAAGGTGGGTGTTATTGGAGGGTTGGCCTCTCGAATTTATGCTGAAAGTTATGAATTTTGTTTTATCTAAGTTAATAAGTTAGAGTCGAGCCATTTTTTAGTAATATTTAAACCAAGTTCTGCTTTTGGGGTTAATGTTTACCAGTCTTTGGCCTTAAAGAGTAACACAGTGTCATCAGCAAAACTTATAATTTCCCCGTCTATTTGGAGGTGACACAGGTCATTAATATATATAAGGAATAGGATTGGACCAAGTACGCTGCCTTGGGGTACTCCGTAGGATACTTGTTCCTTGTCACTACATGTGTTTTCTATAGAGGTATACTGTGTGCGATTTCCCATATAGCTTTCAATTAATTTGAGTTCTATTCCTGTGATTCCGATGTTTTTTAGTTTATCAAATAGGTTTTGATGATGAATTGTGTCAAACGCTTTTGCCAGATCTAGGAATATTCCAAGGCATTTTTTGCCCTGGTCTATATTTGTTTTGAGGAAGTCTGTTACAGAGGCTATCGCATGTGAGGTACTCATATTTTCCCTGAATCCACATTGATTGGGTGATAGTATATTATTTTTGTTAAGAAAAGTTAACAGATTGTTTTTGATATGTTTCTCAAGAATTTTTGAAAGTGTGTTTAAAATTGTAATTGGTCTGTAGTTATTTATTTCTTCCTTGTTTCCGTTTTTGTGGATTGGAATCACTTTGCCCGTTTTTAAAATTGTTGGGAAAATGCCTTCTTTAATGGACCGATTTATGAGTATAGTTAGGGGGATATGAAGTGCGTTTAATTGTGTTTACGTCACCAACAACCCAGAAAACATTTTGGTTATGGAACAGTAAAGTGCGTCATTGATATGCCGATGTTATTGGTAATTACTCCGGCTATAGTAAAACTGAAGAAGAAATTAACTGTAATCCTTCCGAAAACACAAGGCTTCCTGTCCACCAGGAGTCGAGAGAATTTTTTTTAATTGTTGTCGTTCACCCTTTCCTGAAAAAACAACAGTTTATTGCAGTTTAATCTTTGCTAAGTTACGCCTAAAGTTAAGTTGAATTATTATGATGTGAAACTTCTATAGCCCCGCTGAGATTTGGATCACTTTTAAATTGGTTGCGATATGAAACGGAAATGACGCTAGTCTGCGCTCGTTGGTCGCTTTGATTATGTCCTCATTTTTCATGTATTGGTTGAGATTATTTTGGTAAAGTTTCGCTTCTATCGCGTGTAAACTGGACTCAATTTTTTTTAATAAACTATATAACACTATGTACCCTACGATAATTTCGAGTTAATAAGTGTTGGTGCCTAGCATTGCTCCTTTCCCTTTATTTTTCCAGCTTATAATTTCTACCCACCTTCTTCTTCTTTGTGTGCCGTATCAGGTCCCCCGACGTTGGCGATCACTCTTGAAAATGTCTCTCTGTCTTGCGCTGCCCGGAATAGCTCCTCCACACTTCTAACGCCGGTCCACTCTTGTATGTTTCGCAGCCAAGACATTTGTCTCCTACCAGGCCCTCGGCAACCCTCTATCTTGCCTTTCAATATTAAATGGAGCAAGTGATACTTCTCTCTTCTATCCACCAATTCTTATAATTCTTACCAAACCAACTGTAAAATACCAACCAACACCTATGTTGAATAAGGAGCCTTTCGTTTTAAATTACCAAACATCTTATCAACAACTGTGTTGAGTACGGAGCTGTTAATTGACCGTTTCGAACATTTATATAAGTGAAATCGTGAATGTAAAAGAACCAGCGGAACTGAATAGGACAAGCGGATGGAGAAAACCTGCGGGGTAAGTCGGTATTATACAATTTTTCTTCCTTACGCTTTGCGGGTACCTTGTGAAACCCCAACATTTAGTGATAAATAAAAATTAACAACGAAATAAAAAAATCTACTTTGTTGAAGTCTTGAGTAGTCTTCCTTGTCCCATTAAAAAGAAGAATGTCTCTAGCGGAAGGCTCAGTAGTAAGGGTTCAAAAATAAGAAGATGGCTTGAAAGGGATGGCTTGAAAAATCTACTTTGTTGAAGTCTTGAGTAGTCTTCCTTGTCCCATTAAAAAAGAAGAATGTCTCTAGCGAAAGGCTCCGTAGTAAGGGTTCAAAAAGAAGAAGATGGCTTGAAAGGAAGATATTTATATGTTGGGAGCGCGCTAATATTAAAAGACGAAAATTGTGAAAATATTTAATAAACCACGACTCCTTTAAAATAGAGCCAAAATCGTTAAACAATGCCTACGTGTCATTTTAAGATTAACTGTGATTTTTTTTAGCATGTTAAATAACTACCAATACCATTTTAAATAACAGAACAAAATGTGTTTTTAATGAATTACTATCGAGAATTTCACATAATTATCGTTTCGGCTCTGCAAATGTATAGATATTCAGCCTTACTAAAAAAAAACCACAGCGCGACCGATTAACTGTATTATTGCAATAACATAAATAAACCTTGTGTACGCTAGATCCCAATTTGTTACTAATAACGTTTCTTGCGTGGTCACGCTGTTAAAATGCATTAAGATCTGACAACATTGCAAATGGTTTTAATTTCCTAGGAAACAATGTTGTTTTAATTCTTCTCCGCCAGGGGCATTATTGGCGCGCCTTCTCAACGGCACCGCGATGAACATAGCCCGGTGTGTTTTTTATGGCGGGGTGTCAGAAAAATTTGTTAGTGCCTAAATGTTGTGATTTTACTTATTAATTTCTATTGTAGTGACGAATTTACTCTTCTATTCACATGATTGATATATTTATTATGTTATGTGTGTGGTTTACATCAGTTTAATCGAGTTATTGTACAAACGCCGTACTTTCAAAGTTGGACTGTCAGAATATTGTTCTATAGAACTATAGATAGTTTTCTTAAAAGATAAAATTAACATTTTAAGAGATAAGTTTTAAGATTTTCACGGCCAGAAGCATTTTCGTTATATGTTTTTGGGGTGTTGTGCCGTGTTGCGCTACCTCCTTCTTTAGCCAACGTTTCGGACATCGTTGCAGTGTCCATCATCAGGGCAGATCCGGCAGATCCGGTAGATGTTACATCTACCGGATCTGCCGGATCTGCCCTGATGATGGACACTGCAACGATGTCCGAAACGTTGGCTAAAGAAGGAGGTAGCGCAACACGGCACAACACCCCAAAAACATATAACGAAAAAAACATTTTAAGATCTTTATTTTATGTGAATTTCATAAATGTGGTGTTTTTTTTAAATATTAATATCTAATACATGTGTACCTAAACTTATCAACGAAATTAACGTTTTAAAGTTGCTAGAAATCTGTTATAAAAGTCGGTATTATTTTTTTTAGGTTAGTTTTTTGGCAATAAAAAAACTTTGAAATTTTTTATTATTTTTTTATTGTATGTACGAGGAAAAAGTGAGGTGGCAGTTTCGTTCCAAATTCATTATATAAAAGGTCAGTATTTTTCAAATTTTGTTTTTTTTATAAATTTCTGTACACTTTCATCAAATATGTTTGGGTAAGAAATTTTTTCCATTTTTTTCCGAGTTTGGATCTTAAATTATGGCAGTTTTTGAAAACTAAAGTGTATTTTAAATACACGAATCTAAAAGGTAATTTTGTCTAGTTTTCATAAATGGTATTGGTTTTTACGACACCTTCAAAAATAAGAAATATATAGAACATTCAAAATACTTAGGAAAAATTCCAAATTTCGTCAGAACATCAATCGTTAAAACAGAGATAAACTACCCCCCCAGGCCGTGGAAACCATGTGTATTTTTTTCCATGAAAAATTTTTTAATTAGTAATGTTTTCACATCCGCGGCCGTTTGTCAATTGAATAAAATTTTCACTGGGTTTTTTAGTAAGGCTGATTATCTTTAAAATAATATGTATTTTTTAAGAACTTAAAACTGAAAAGTGTTCAATAAAAATATGTTATAAGAGTCCTATAGTTTCAATACCCGCTATATCCGATTTTTTGGCAAAATGATCTAAGTATGACATTTTTCATTTTTGCGAGAAACAAGACTAATCTAAAACTGAGTTTCCAAACCTCCTTCATCACGACCAAAAACAATGTTAAAACTGCGAGTGAGAAACAAAACCCGCTATATCATTCAAGAAGTTACTATCAAAACTCACCATATCGGAATTCAACCAATCACGAGCAGTTATTTTGCAAATATGGCGGGTGTAGAAACGCGCCCCTCAGGTCAGTTGAGTTTCAAAGGCCTCTATGTTCCTTATAAATCACGAGGTGAGTATCAAAATCCGCTACATCCATTTTATTCATCGCAATTACTTAAATATTTCTAAGAGCTAAGGGGGTCGCATAAGAGAAAGCCTTACCATGTCAATGGTTTGGCATGGCCGCGCTATTCGTGGAAGCCCAGATTTTTTTTTCACATCACCAGTTTCCCTGAAGTTTTTAGAAATTTAATTTAAATTGAATTTGATAATGTTATTATCAAGTTCTGCAAGTATTTTAGAATGTATTTTAGTTACAGCTGTTTCTTTCTGTTTTGACTTGTAAGGTCATTTTCAAACTGTGGTGAAGCCACTTACGGACGACTTATTTATAATATTTTGAATGTCAATATTTGAAGGAATCTAAATTGATTTATAACCGGTTAATATAATTTGCAGAGACACTAATTGAGAGAGTGATTATGTTGACCTTTATGTAGTGCAGCAATGTGTCCCGTTTCCGACAACTATTCCGATTTCTAAAAATTAAAATGGAGTTTTACGTTTTAATTCCCTGAAGTTGTTTACCCATGAAACAAACAATACCGGCCAGGAGCTTGTGTGGAAATGATTGAGCGACCGTTAGGAAAGCATGCCTCGAGAGCGAACGCGCGTTCCACCTTCGTCCACTCCATGATGCTGACCAGGGGGGTATAACTCCGACCATTTTTGTGACCAAATCACTATCACGTGATTTGTGACGTCAGAGTAATGACTAATGACTAAAGACCAATAGGAATCTTACAATTTCCCTACTTTTTTTACTTTCCTCTATCCTTGTCGATGGTATGTGACATCAGAGTAATGAAATTTTCATTTTTACCGTTAAATAGTGTCGACACCTGTTCGGAACAAAAAGCCCGAAGATATCGATCTAGTTATTAGTTCATTTATGATGCTGACTAAACCAAGCGGAGCTCTCTCGAATGTGTCTACCCCCAACATCCTTGCAGCAAACATCCTTCAGGGCGCCATTTTTATAATTTATTTTTTTTACACACTCCACACAGGAGGCCCTGTGTAGGTTCTAATTAGGAAAGGAAGGAGAGGACGTTCTGGAAAGGAAAAGGATTTGAGGGGTAAGTCGGAATCTGGGGGTCAGTGTATCCAGGACTGTCCAGTCCAAGACCCGGACAAACCTCACCTCATGAACTCGAGCACCTCTGCTAAGTCACCAAACGTAACGAACCACTTGGAGTGACCTATGTCAGAGGTGTTGATTATCCAGTAAATGGTTCCGGGACAGCGGTACCCAAATTGAAAATTGTCATATTCAAATAAGCAAGTTACTCTGCCCCACCCTGTATATGTAAAAACACGTAGGTCTGAAAGTTGACGCGAATGCTCTGTGGCTGCTGACGTTCGGAAATACCGAGATCTAAGTCCAATCATGCTATAACTTATACTTAACAATTTTTACCGGATGCTTTTGGATGGAAGGTTTGATCATTTTATTGTTGATATTGTTTTAAAATGTGTTTGTACAGAAACCGGTTGGCATGTTCATTTAAATTAATAAAGTGATGCACTTACATTTACAACTAGGTACAACACCAATAAAAAAAATTTAGAGGGAAACCAGTAAGCAGGAATATTTTTCCCTACTCTTGAGTCCGGAAACGCTAATATATTTTTTTTTTTTTTTTTTTTTTTTTTTTTTTTTTTTTTTTTTTTTTTTTTTATATATATATATATATATACTTATATCCTGAAGAAGCTTGATGTAAGCGAAACCGGTCGATATGTAATATAATAAATTCGTGGTTAAAATACAAAGTGTTTTATTTATTTTTATAATATTTATAGCTAATATTTTTGCTAGCATTATTTTGGTGTTTTTGAACTCATCTCATGTCTCACTGGCTGCTGCAATCATCATGAAATATAAAAGTTGATATTAGTTACACATATAAAAGTTGATATCAGTTACAAGACCAATGTTCATTACTACCTCTCCTCAAAAAGACCCTCCACTCAGCATCTCAGATGACATGGACCCTGAGGGAATTTATTTTCCTCGGGGCCTCCTGTGTGAAGTTAATGTAAAAAAAACACACAGGTTAAATGAAGTTATTATTGAATGAACATAAAAAGATACAAATTAATGGTTCTAATAATTGAGCCCTTGCCCAGAAAAATGTTGTATCCAGTAAAATTCTTGTTCCGATATAAATGGAAAAAACGAAACCAGGTTTGTTACATAATATTTAAAAATAATAAACATACGATTCTTAACAGTTACTAGCCAGAAGAAAGGCGACTAAATTAGAGTTTATTACTAGAATTTATGCTGAGTTAGTGAAAAAATGTTGTATATAAAATTTCACATACAACATTATTCCACAAAATGTTTTTTTTTACCCTTCGTACCTTACAGAAAATGCTCTTCTAACATAAATTCACACATGTCATTGATGTATTTGAGCTTAAACAAGCAAAAAAAAAGCAAAAAATATATATGAATAAATAAAAATATGTACGTTGGAGATTGACCAAATACATGGCTGTAGGATGCACCCAACAAATCCCAACTCTCTCATGTGGAAACCAAAATTTCGAAACGGTACCAAGATTCACATACCTAGGCTCCCTGATAACAAACGACAATAATACCACAGAGGAGATCCAGAAGCGCATAGTGAACGCAAATCGCTGTTATTTCCGCCTACAAAACCAATTAAAGTCCAGACTGCTGTCCAGAAACACGAAGTTATTAGTGTACAAAACACTTATCAGACCAGTACTTATGTACGCAGCTGAGACTTGGAGGACTAAGAGGAATGAGCGAGCACTGAACGTTTTTGAAAGAAAAATTTTGAGGCGCATCTTCGGACCGGTTCTAGAAAATGGATTTTGGCGCAGACGCTATAACAATGAGCTCTATACTTTGTTTAAGGAGCTAAACGTCGCAAAATTTATAAATTGGGAAGACTTCGGTGGCTGGGTCATGTGGAGAGAATGACCGAGCATCAAGCACCAAAGTCCCTGCTGAACTCAAGACCGATAGGGCGAAGGAGCCTAGGAAGGCCAAGGAGCGACAACGTCCTCAAAGACATATATATCTTAGGGCTTCCAAACTGGAGAGAGCTGGCACAAAACCGAGATGAGTGGAGGAAGACTCTTGAGGAGGCCAAGACCCACCAAGGGTTGTAGAGCCAACAGTGATGATGATGACGACGTTGGAGATAATGTCTTGAGATCAAGTTACAACATTATTCCACATAATTGTTCCAACGGCTAAAAAGCAGCCTTAATAATATTTTTTCTGGAAAAATTCCACCTTTCTGCATTCTCCAGCTTCTTGGATTTGAAGTCTTTCTAGTAGAAGTCGTAAGATGTTAGTTTTCTGTATTTATTCCCATAAATTAAACCATGCTCAGTGATTTCGATTAACGGCATTATACGACGTTCTTCCACAAACCAAACTTTAAAATGCTGCCACAGGCCTAAACAATGTCTTTACCATGATATCTACGTTAAAAGATGTATATTAATATGATTCCATCAATAACTTTACATTGATAGTTTTGTTGGACACAACATAAATCCGGGCAAGGGCTCAATTATTAAAAAAGATTATTCGAAACTACTAAAGTGTAGTTAGTATACAATACTTAATAAATAATAAATTTCCACTCAGGACACCCCTGCATGGCGGTTGAAAAAAATTATATCATAATTTTCGCTGCGTGAAATAAAAAATATATACATATTTACCTATTTACGTACTATTACATGATTGACAAATCTCATAAAGAGTTTAAAAAACTTTTGATTTATTAACTATAAAATAAATCGTGTTTGATAAAGGCCCAAATAGGAGTTGAAATTTTATTTACATTAATTATTTCAAATTAGGTTTTTTTTAAATAATTTTATTAAAAAAAACATATTTGTTTAAAAAACACAGATTTCGAACAACTTACAACGACATACTTATTATTAAAGATTTTCCAGTAATTTATCGAACATTATCGTCATTTCTTCTATATTAACAATATATCGAGTCTTCTCTTCACTGACAATATGATGAAAGTCTAAAAACTTTATATCTAATCAAGTACATAATTGGGTTCATTTTGTCATAATGGTACTCCGGTCTTTTATACATTTTACAAATAGAAAAATTGAATAAAAACCTAAATAAAAGATACAACTAAATAATTATAATAAAATATTAAATTTTTTGTTTTAAATATTTTTTTGTGAGTTAAAATTAGAATTATTTTCATATTTTCAATATTTTCTTGTGAGTTAATATTTACCATGTTCTCATCATGCGAAGAGTTATAGATATAACAAACGCATGTTTGTCCCAAATATCCAAGAGTCATCTGCCACGCATCAACTTGTAAATGGAGTAGACAGGAACACAAGGCAGATTTTGCCTCACCAACACTTTATCTTAAGGCGCCGCATCTGCGCTCAAATAGAAGAAGATGGAGAGATTTTAAATTACGAATGTTAGAGGAGAGCGCTAATATTTGAAGCGATGAAATCGATACGAAAATTGCGAAAATGTTTAATAAAAGACGACTCGTTTAAAATAGAGCAAAAATCTCGGGGAAGGTATCTTAAGTATCATTTAAAGAAACATTGTGACAACAACTATAACTTGTAAAATATCTGAAACAAACGTGTTTATAATAATTTCGGAGCATATTTTGCGATTTTTTTCTATCGAGGAAATTTGATATAATTTGCGTTTCAGCGTGGAACACGTGTAGATATTAGCTTAAAAAATAACATATATTTTTTTAGGAGCTAAAAAACTTCAACAGCCTTACTAAAAAAAAAACACAGCACGCCCGATTACCCGTGTTGCTGCAGCAACATGAATAAAACAAAAATACACTAAAACACGATAACATTACCAATAAGATTTGGTCTTAAAACGTACTGTAAATCCGGCAACCACGCATATTTAAGTACTAAATTGTTTGTTTTTCTTCATAACCGCTAGGTGGCGCGGCGGCGCGGCGCCTGCGCATTCGTGTTCGCGGTCGAAAAAGACGCTGGAAGCGCGAAATGATTTCTGTGTGTCCAATATTACTTATGTGATGGTTAATTTCTATTAATATGAATAACTTACTCTTATATTTATATCATTGATATATTTACCGTGTGTTGTGTGGTTTTTCATACGTTTTAGTCAAGTTATAAAACAATAATCGTACTTTGAAAATTGAAGTGTCAAAAACTATTTTATATGATACATTAGAATTCAAATTTACATTTAAAGGTTTTATTTTATGATAATTTTATGACAGTGGTGTTTTTTTTAAATAATATTATCTAATACATGTGTAATTAACGTCTTTAGAGATGCAAGAAATCTGATTTAAAAGACGGTATAATTTTTAGGTTAGTTTTTTAGCAATAAAAAAAACTTTGAAATTTTTTATTATTTTTTTATTGTATGCCCGAGGAAAAAGTGAGGTGATAGTTTCCTTCCAAATTTATTACATAAAAGGACTGTGTTTTTGAAATTTTGTTTTTTTCTTAATTTCTCTACATTTTAGTCAAAAAAACTTTGGTAAGAAATTTTTTTCCATTTATTTCCGAGTTTGAATCTTAAAATATGTCAGTTTTTGAAAACTAAACTGTATTTCAAATATACAAATTTAAAAGGTAATTTTATCTAGTTTTCATAAATGGTATTTGTTTTTACGACACCTTCAAAAATAAGAAACATATAGAACATTCAAAATACTACGGAAAAAATACAAATATCGTTCGGACATTAAAGGTTAAAACAGAGATAAACTACCCTCTCAGGCCGTGGAAACCATGTGTATTTCTTTCAATGAACAAATTTTTCATTAGTAATGTTTTCACATCCGCGGCCGTTTGTCAATTGAATAAAATTTTCACTGGGTTTTTTAGTAAGGCTGAAAATGTTTAAGAGAGATATATGTAAGAAATCGGTAGAAATTCGGGTAGCGGCGCCTTAAAATTGGTCTCATCCCTTTGGTAGCTCAACAAACCAAAAATTTATTAAAATCTTTTAATTGGTTCAAATGTCTTTTTAAATAAAACACAATTTGAAATATTTTTTACATTATTTGTGCACCAACCTCGTAATTTACTTTTGAACATTGTCTTGCTTTCAGTAGTGTCAACACGTTAATATCAATTTATTTTGGTAGAAAATAACAATATGACATTTAAGTATTAATTGATTAAGCATTTCCATATATTTACTACACGTGTATATGACGTGATTAATTATTGGAGTTAGTAATGATAACAATTTAAACGATAAATGTTAATCAATTATAATTTACCCTAAACAAATAATGTAGATAACCCCGTTGCCACTAGTAAATAACGGTCAACTCTTGTTTTCTGTTTGAATATTTCACCACTGGAAAAACCGATATATCAGTACGCTGCGAGCAGATCTGTCAAACGTTTAATTTTTAAGAAATATTCTACAAAAAATATCACTTCTGATACGTTTTAAGATTTTCACGGCCAAAAGTATTTTCGTTATTTGTTTTTGGGGTGTTATGCCGTGTTGCGCTACCTCCTTCTTTAGCCAACGTTTCGGACATCATTGCAGTGTTCATCATCAGGGCAGATCCGGTAGATGTCACTGCAACGATGTCCGAAACGTTGGCTAAAGAAGGAGGTAGCGCAACACGGCATAACACCGCAAAAACAAACAAAAAATATCACTTCTGTTGTTTTTGGGAGTGGGGTATGGGAACTGCCGCCCGGGAACCATTTATTGAATAACTAACTCCTCTGCCATGGTTCACCCCAAGTAGGTAGCTACGTTTGGTGACTTAGCAGAGGTGCCCGGGTTCATGGATTGAGATTTGTCTAGGTCCGTGCGGCGAACGGCGTTTGCCCACCTACTGCGTGGCAAGCCGGATCGCGAAAGACTGGTTGAGGGAGACTTTTTTTCATTAGTTTTATACAGGAGGCCCTGAGGGGAATTATTTTCATCTATGGAGTTTTTACCATATTATTTTTTTATCTTATTATTTTCATCTTATTTTCATCTATGTCATCTTTGGGGATGCTGTGTGGAGGGTATTTTTAGGAGAGGAAGTTCTGGGAAGGAAAAGGGTAGTAGGTGTGGGTAGGAATCTGGGGGTCAGTGTGTCAAGGAGTGACGGACGTATGAATCTATTCTTCCCAATGCGATGCAAGGTGATGTTCCGAAAGAGTACGGCTGGAAAAGTCTAAGGGACTTCCTCAACCATTCTCTCCCGATTCGGCCTGCCATGCAGATGATGGGCAGACGCGTCCGCCGCCAAGACCCACATGAATCTCATCCCATGAACCTGGGCACCCCGGCTAAGTTACCAAACGTAGCGAACCACTTAAACTATACCTAAAGTTTGAGAGGCGGGTATACCCCTTTTCATTCCAGAACTTCATCTTCTTCCTTTTCTCAAAAAGACCCTCTACACACCATCCCCAAAGATGTAATAATTCCCCTGAGGGGAATTATTACATCTTTGTGGTGCTAATCTAAAAAGAAGTGACAAATAGAAACTTTGACGGCTTCCTTGGTCAAGGGGTAAGACTCTCGATTGCGAAACCGGGTGTCACGGTTGGAGATCTCGGTGTGTGCTTAAAATCCTCCTGTGTGATGCTAATGTAAAAAAATGACAAATAGAAACTTTTACAGCTTCCTTGGTCTAGAGGTTAAGACTCTCGAATATGAATCCGGAGGTCACGGGTTAAAATCCCGGTGTGTGTGTATAATTTTTATTTAATTTATTTGTGTTGTTTCAGAATCAAACCACCGAAAATAATACATGGGGGAAGGTTGTACAAAATGACATAGGCCGGTAAAATAACACAGCTTTTATGACTCAGCAACTGCCTACGACTTGATCTTGTCTAAACCTACACAAAACAAGCACCGAGATGCGCCACCACTACGGAACGGCACGTAATGACAGTGCAGCGGTGGGGTGTTGTTGACAGTTTTTTTTTTGTAACAGACAATATTTTCCGCTACATCAAGGATTTTAAATATTTTTTTAATAATTGCTGGGGTATGTTGTGAGGCTGAAGTGGGGAGGGGAAGGAGAGAGGGAAGAGGAAGGTGGGGAAGTACCTGGCTATTCAGATCTGGTCACCAAATACGGCTTTAGCCATTTCAGGCAACGTTTCAATTCTGAACGGTGGTCTTATACCAGGGCGATACTGAGAGTATCTTCCACTCTGGAACGTGCCGCAAATATACTGTATATTATTTTAAATGAATAAATTGTGAAATACACAAATAAATCAAATAAAATTTATTTGCCACGCCGGGATTCGATCCCGCGACCTTCGGAATGCGAATCAAGCGCCTTACTGCTGCACTACGCCAGCCGTCAAGCGTTGCTATGCCATTTAATAAAGAAACTGTTTCTCCCTGCGTGTCCTTTTCAATCGTCCCGTTTCCCTTCCGCCTCCCCTTCTCTCTCTTCTACTCCGATTCCTCCACTTTCCCTCTCCCTATTCCACTCCGCTCCCTTCCCCCGTCCAGCGAACCCCCTACCCGAGTTCCCCTGCTCAATGCCAGAGCTCACCAGTAATTTTATACAAACCTTGTCCTGATAATAACTAAGACACAATAAAAAGAACTATCCAATTTGGTGCAAAGACGGAAGACGGATAGAAGATAGAAGATAGAAGATAGAAGATAGAAGATAGAAGTTAGAAGATAGAAGACAGAAGACAGAAGACAGAAGACAGAAGACAGAAGACAGAAGACAGAAGACAGAAGACAGAAGACAGAAGACAGAAGACAGAAGACAGAAGACAGAAGACAGAAGACAGAAGACAGAAGACAGAAGACAGAAGACAGAAGACAGAAGACAGAAGACAGAAGACAGAAGACAGAAGACAGAAGACAGAAGACAGAAGACAGAAGACAGAAGACAGAAGACAGAAGACAGAAGACAGAAGACAGAAGACAGAAGACAGAAGACAGAAGACAGAAGACAGAAGACAGAAGACAGAAGACAGAAGACAGAAGACAGAAGACAGAAGACAGAAGACAGAAGACAGAAGACAGAAGACAGAAGACAGAAGACAGAAGACAGAAGACAGAAGACAGAAGACAGAAGACAGAAGACAGAAGACAGAAGACAGAAGACAGAAGACAGAAGACAGAAGACAGAAGACAGAAGACAGAAGACAGAAGACAGAAGACAGAAGACAGAAGACAGAAGACAGAAGACAGAAGACAGAAGATAGAAGATAGAAGATGGAAGATGGAAGATAGAAGATAGATGATAGAAGATAGAAGATAGATAGATAGATAGAAGATAGATAGATTAATTTACATACATATTTGAAGGGATTTAGGTTATCGTTAATAATCTTGACATTAAATATAATTTTGGTTAGGAAAAATTAAATTTGAAATGAACATGGTATTTTATTATTTATTCATTAGTCATTAGTAAACAGTAAAATGACAACATAGTTTGTAATAACGCCCACCAACGCATAAATGTACGTTAAATTAAAGGAGAACATGTTGCAGGCGGTTATGTTAGGTCTGGAGTTAATCAAATATTTGTAGAATCTTTGCAGTTTTATTTTCTCGGCATTATCTAAAAGAAAGTTCAAAATGTTTCAAATGAGGGCGTTCAGTCGCAAAGTCATAAAATATTAATTATTAGCCGAAGACTCAACCTGGGGTTACACATTTCACCATTTTAGTACTGTAAATTCGCATAATTCCAATACACCGTCATCCAATAAATAATCCATTCAGATATAGGTAGGTATCTTAACTTTATATACCCCGATGAGCCGTATTGGTGCCGTATTGGAGCCGCATTGGAGGAGCCGTACAGACCCGTATTGGGTTTTGTTAAAATTCTTTACGAAGCGACTTATTTATTAATTAGCAAGTTTGTTATGTTCTTGTTTACTAATGATAGTAAAACTTTTGTTTTTATTTTTGGTATTTACTTCTTAGCAAGTTTGTTGTTTTCTTGCTCATTTGTATAACTTTATTTATTTTGGTATTTACTTGTTAGCAAGTTTGTTGTTTTGTTGCTCATTTGCATAAATTTATTGTTTTTTTTTATATTAACTTATTAGCAAGTTTTTAGTTTTTTGCTCATTAATATAACATTATTAACTTTTTTAAAGTTTTAATTCTAGAAAAGATAAAATTACATTTTCACTTACTTAACCAGAAATATCTAAACACATTAATCTAAATAATTCCACATTACATTAATATCCAATATTATTATGTTTCATTAATATTTTGTTGATTAATAATTTCCATTATTATTTTTTATTATAAAGACAAAGTACTACAATATGGCAGGAAAAATAAAAATATTTTACAAAAAAAAGAAAAGTCCCAATAAACTACTTTTAAGGCCCCGCAACCGCGCACAAAAAGAAGAAGATGGAGAGATATGAAATTACGAATGTTAGAGGAGAGCGCTAACATTTAAAGCGTCAAAATCGATGCGAAAATGATTAATATAACACGACTAGTTTAAAATAGAGCAAAAATCTCGTGAAACGTATCTTAAGTATCATTTAAAGAAACATTGTGAATTTTTTCACAACATAACTCGTAAAATAACTGAAACAAACGTGTTTTTTATAATAATTTTCGGAGCATGCTTTGCGATTATTTTTATCGAGGGAATTTTATATAATTTGCGTTTTGGCATGGAATTATCTTAAAAAATAACACATATTTTTTTAAGAGCTTAAAACCTTCAAATGTTTAAGGGAGATATGTAAGAAATCGGTAGAAATGCGGGTAGCGGCGCCTTAAGTAGTTTGTCAATGGGTGCTTTTACTTTGAAGATATAAGTAAGCTTATTTTACTTTATTGTGCAGTTAGAATTTTTTGTGTTAGAGTCTAATACAAATATTGCTTCCGGCGAGCCAATTCTTCAATATAATATTTGTTTTATTTGTAACATATTTAATTATTCAAGTAGGTTTCATGTAATCCAGCGTTCTTTGTCCATATTTGTTAAAATGCTTAGGTACAATTAGTCCTTCATTTAACGTAAAACGAGTATTGTATTTTATTAATTTAGTGTGGTCCAGTTTATTTATGTAATCGGGCTATTCATATGTTGAAATATAATTTTATACCACAGAATTGCTCTTACTGAGAGATTTTGTAATTCTGGTAAAATTGCGTAGTAATAAAAATGAATGTTGTTTTTTAAGTTCTACTCAGCCTTTTTTCATTTTAAAGTCGCCTGGAATGAAATTACATAAGATGCCCATATCGTAACCAATGGATTGCTTACCAATTTTTGTGCATAAGGAGACATGTACTGTATTCATATAGTTTCTTAATGTTAATATTTTGTGGAAGCTCTGTATCTGTAGTAAAATAGTTTTGTAGCCAGGTACTCGAAACTGTATTATTTCGGCTGACCACACCGCTGGGGTAGTGTACCTACTTGTATTATCGCCGCTAGGCGGCGCGGACCTCGCAACATTCACATTACTTGCAATTTTGAAACTCTCACCATAGGACGCTTATAAATATTCGTATTCATTGTAAACTACCGTGCAATAAATTAACCAAGTTTATAACTGCTCTCTTTGTTACTTAGAACCCGTGTATTTTGTCGTAGTGCTAATGGAGTCAGATTAAATCATCAATAGTAATATTTACAACTAAAGTCGTCGTTAAAAATGGTGACCCCGACATGATATTTTATGTACTGTATATTTTAGAATAAGATTTATATGTTGCAGAATAGTATCTAATTGGCAATGACACTACCCTAAGTGAATTCTCCCCTGGTAATGCTTTTGTAATTATAAGGACTACATATATAATTATTTTTTATCCTTATTTGTTAATCTTCTAGGGACTCGTTGATGTTTAGCCCAGTACCCCAGTATATACATTGAAGTACCCACCACTGTCCCACCCCGGTATAGGCAACTTATGGTCGCCCCTTCGGAGTTCTCGCAAGAATCTAATTTTTTTGAATAAACGGCTCTACATTTAATGTAACGAATCTAGACCTTCAATGTCCCCTCATACTGTGTTAGGTAGCGGTATGCGGACGCGCCTACAGGACTACTGTAATGGTCAATCTCTACAATTATAAAGCCCATGGAGGTGTCAATGCAAAAGCAGTGAGCCTCATGGACAGTCAATTAAGTTGTTAGTAACATCAATAAAAAATAAAAAATAAAGTAATACAAAATGACAGCAGCCGTCATGAGTAATCAGCTCATGACAGCAAAGACCACACACAATCCGGCGGGCAGCACCGGGCACTATACATAAAAGAAAAAAAGAAACAAAAGAAAAATAATGTATATATATACATTGAAGTATCCACCCTGTCCCGCCCCGGTATAGGCGACTTATGGTCGCCCCTTCGGAGCTCTCGCAAGAATCTAATTTTTTTTAATAAACGACTCTACATTTGATAAACGAATCTAGACCTTCAATGTCCCTACATACTTTGTAGGGACATTGGAGGTCTGTATATATATATACAGAGTAGAACTGGTGTCACCGCAACCTGACTACCGGCAGTACCCGAGAGAATGAAGAAGGCTAATTGTCCGGCCTCCCGATAACCGGCGGCGTCGTCCTTAAGCCAGCTAGCCGGTGGTGCCTAGACGAAAGTAACTGGAAATCATAGAAGAAGGTCCTAGGGAGAAAAGCGTCGGGTCGCCGGAGGCGGGACGGACAGCTTTCGGATGCCGTTCAGCCTTCTCCCCAGCCTCTTCATGTCACGGGGGGTGGCGCGGCAGACAGGTGCAACTCCACCAGTTCCATAAGACCGGCCATGGTCAGTAGGCGGGGACTCGGTCCAGGGTCCAACCCCTTATATGGGGAGAAGGACGGCACAGAACAAACAAGTGAGTTCAGTCCTACGCGGTAATCATAACTAAAAAACTAATCATAACTAAATCATAACGGTAATCATAACTAAAGTGTAGATACCCCAGTATATAAAGTAATTTTTTTTATTTTTGTCGCCAAAAGGCTGGGGAGGAGGTCTGTAGCCAGGTACTCGAAACTGTATTATTTCGGCTGACCACACCGCTGGGGTAATGTACTTGTATTATCGCCGCTAGGCGGCGCGGACCTCGCAACATTCACATTACTTGCAATTTTGAATCTCTCACGACAGGACGCTTATAAAAATTTGTATTCATTGTAAACTACCGTACAATAAATTAACCAGGTTTATAACTGCCCTCTTTGTTATTTAAAACCCGTGTATTTTGACGTAGTGCTAATGGATTCAGATTAAATCATCAATAGTAATATTTACAACTAAAATCATCGTTAAAGTTTCTTAGTTACCCTATTTTGTATTGCCTATAATACAAAACTGTAATACATTTATGTATGTTTCATATGCGTTTCTCCAGATTGCAATCGAGTAATTTAAATGTGAATGTACGAGATTTTAAATAAACCTTAAGTATAAGGGCCTGTCCGCACAGCGATATTTCAACGCGCGTTTTTTTTCGCAACATTCTGTGACACATGGGATCTTATAGGGCTATCCACACTGGCACTAAAAAAATCGCTCGAAAAAAAATTCTGTGGTTTAATGCAAATTGAACGCGATGCGGTGCGGATTTATTTCCGCGCGAATATTTTGTGCAGTATGAAATAGTATGGCCATGGCCGCACTGCGGAATAAAATTCGCGCGTTTCACATCAGTTGGACCAACTAGTTGTAGTAAATTATCAAATGATTTTTTTGTCATTCTGTAATACCCAAAAAACTTTTTATTGTATTTTCGCAGCTCTTGATGTTTTATAAAAAAAAAATCCTTTCATAGGTCTCAATGCTGTAAATGGATGAATCCAATGTTCGTGACATCTTTTGGTACATCTGTTACACCGCCGTAGTATTAGATAAATTAAAATTTTAGTTCTGTTATCCATTTACACGTGCGTCTTAGCCGAGAACTATATTATAATGACAAAAATCGCACGAAATTTTATTCGCAGTGCGTACACGTTGTAATTCCGATCGCGGAATATAATACGCGAGAATTAAAAACGCGCGGTGAAATACTGCTGTGTGGACAGGAGGCCCTTAAATTTATTTTGTAACAGATATGATAACCAGCTAATACGCTAATTAAGGGAGTGTTTTTTTTAATATCTTTGTATTTATGTGCTTTTTAAATGTTACATGCTTAGCACTTAAGTATTTAACATTTGAAAAGCGTATACAAGGCGTTAAAGATAAAATCACCCTCTTAATTAACGTATTTAGCCGATTAAAAAAATAATTCATCGTTTAAGTCTACATACTTGCGAAATAACTATGATGTAAATTTGGAACAGAAATGGTCGTAGTATGGTTCCCTTTAGTATTTACTTACTAGCAAAAGAAAATTATAAAATTACCCATTGCGTTTGATTGAGCTAGTATTTTTCCTACGATCAACTTGGTATTTTTAAATTCATCCCCCACTCCCTGGCAGGCGACTGCTATACTGAACAGATTGAGGAAGCTGGCTGTCCAAGCGAGAGAGTGTATTATAAGCTCGAGGAAACTCTGAAAAAATACAAACCATATTTCTGGGCCGGTATTTCATTCTCCGGAGGAGGCGGAGTGGGACCCCCCTTACACCATGCGAGTGAAGCCGCGGGAAAAAGTTAATTTTTAATAAAATCGATAATGTTTGAACTGTCTTGGCAGATGATCCAAGATTTGGTGTCTGATTAATATTTCAAATAATTTGTGTTTTGTCTAACGGCCAGTAGAAGTGCATTGTAAAGCTTTGTTGCAATGGATCTAAAATTTATTTTTATTTTTAACTTAATGAGTAACACCTCAAATTGTAATATTTTAATTAAATGAAGACATTATTAGCGAAAATCTAATGTGTCTCTTAGGGACGTATTTACTCAAATCTTAGGGACACGTATAAGCTCAGATGATAGAGCTTCGCCCGGCAAGGCGCCGGTCCCGGGTACGAGTCCTAGAGGTGGCCGTATCTTTTTTTGATTTTTGATTGAATTTCGCTAATATCGACTTTGTTTAATTAAAATATCTAAAATTTCTTTGGCCAAAAGTTGTCTAAGCGCAAGGGATAAGCAAGAGATTATGCCCTTTGATTGTAGTAATACGAGCAGTTTGGACATTGACAAAAATAGTTCGGTTTTTCAACGTCTAACTCAACTTTGGTATTTTAAGTATTAGGCCACAAATTAAAACTGAATTAAACACCATTTAGTTTAAATCTGTGTCCTAATACTAAAAGACAGTATTTTAAATAATTAGCTTACCAGTTTTCTTGCTGAAGGTATCCCAGCGATGAGTTGAAATATCAATGGAAATGGTCCAAAAAGAAGCTGGAAAGATGAGATATAAATTAGAAAAACAGACAGAACCAAAATAATTGAAAAGTATTTTTTTATGTTGTTACTTACAATTATATTATATTTACGATTGGCCAGTTCTAGATTAAGCATTAATCTTTCAAACAGCTTTATTATATGATCAGCATCGCGGTGGATGAAACGTATATCTTTTATTTGTTGAACTGATGCGTACTGCAAGACATTGTTCTTGATGGACATCATAAACGTATCACCTTGTTCGTAAGTTGTGCGGTGCATTTTACATGTGACAATGTTCAGCATATTGCAATAGGAACCAATCATATTCATCACTATGCAACATTGATAAACAGAAAAATCATTGATGATGTAATAAAAATAAGTCAGATCTGATATTATCATGTCAAACACAAGTTCATTACGACCAAATTTTAAAATCTGAAATATTGTCACATGAGTTACCACGAACAAGATATTCAAAGAATGTAGCACCACACTTAGAACATTCGATTTATGAAGGAAACCGTTTATATTTGGAATACTTTTTTCAATCACATCAAAGTTTTTGAAAATTTTGATAACGGCATTTGAGTTAACATTTGATAGAAAAAAACAAATCGTTTGCACAACTCCTGTAATTTTGATCAAAAACGACATTACACTATGTATAGTGATTCCGTTGAAAACAATGTAGGCTCTTCTGAGACTATAAAAATACACCAGAACGCAACCGACAGATAAAAAAATTAAATACGCAACTCTACAAAAAGATATTTTTCTAAAATCCGCCCCATCAAACTCGTAACTTCTTAATCCCAAAATTGTGTGGATGAATTTTAAAGGTTCTAATTTCTTGTGGAATAATTCACCATTTTCAATTTTGTTCGTATTCGGTTTCACAGTCGATTGGTTTTCACAAATTTGTTTGTTTTGATGTTTGAAATTAAGGACAGCCATTTTCTCTTCCCTGAACCACGGGAAAAACGGTAAACATTTGCGTTGTATGATTACAATCGAGAACGTAAATAATTATGTTTTTTTTTTTATATTTTACCTAATGGATTGCTTCTCGATAATATCATGATTGATGTTATATATTTTATTTTATTATTTAGTTTTAAGATAACTTCAAATGCCACACGCGTGTTAATTTCCATTAACACTTTTAATGTCTTTGTATCTACAATTGATAAAGTGGAACATAATGTCATAAATATTTTATTCAATATGTCTTATCAAGAATCTTGAATTTTGTTAGATCAGTTAATTTGGAAAATATTTGAAAGTGAATTATTGTATACTCACTAGGCATATTTTAAAGAACAATAGATATTGGATTGACAATATGTTAACAGGTGTTGAATAAGTGTGTATGGTAAAAAAGTACAACTAAATTGAGGAGATACCATGAAAGTAGTCATAGAGCAATGAGTAGTAGATACGTTTGTTACCTATTGCGATAATTAAAAAATAAACCCTTAAAAAACCAAGTTTTTTTTCTATAAATCACATCAGTTAGTCTATTTGTTTAAGCACGATCGGATGTCAGGAAGTGGGTTAATTTCCAATTTCAAGATTTCACTTCATTCATACGTTCAGTCATCAAAAAAAAGTGAAATTCAAATAGATATATTAAAAAAAAAACATTACAAGTTAGTTGTAAAGCCTGTTTGTATTTGAAAAAAGCTTTATTGGGCCCGATTGAGGGTTGTAAAGAATATTGCTAAATTAATTAAAAAAATAAAATAATTAACATTAGATACATAAATTTAATTTTACTGGAATTATTTAAATAGCGATATTTTTTTTTTAATCTTTTATTGTTTATTTAAAGTATTCCTAAAAAAATAATCAATTTTCCCTTGCAAAATTTAGGTGAACTTCTAGCATTGAGAACATTAAACATTCTCTTATGCAAGACAAGCATATCTTGTTGAAAAAAAAGTCTCTATATATATATATATATAGTATTGTTTGGTTTTGGGGTAGGTCAGGAAAACTCACTTTTTTTTTTAATCCTCCGAGTACAGGCGAAAATCGACCACTCTGCCTGTCGAGTTTCACCGACCGCAGAGGTCGATTTGGCCGAGCAAGGCTTGTGGACCGGGATTTCATACAAACGGCCGTTCCAAAAAAACGCGTTTTGGTGATCCGATAATCGACTCTTTTCCCCCTCGATCCGCAAGACCTTACGGCGTATTGTCGCTTAAAAACGAAAAAGACGCTTACGCCCTTTCGATTTCCCTCGCGCGCCTCGGCCCGCAGGCGATAATCGACCTCCGCTCCTCGAGTTTCACCGACCGCAGAGATCAATTTGGCCCGAAAGGGGGCACGGACGGCGTTCTCTGCCGGTCAGACCAGATTTCATATAAAAAAGATGACGCAGGGTCAACAGCGCTCCCAAACGGCGAAAACTACAATTAGATCTCTCACCGACGAAGAAATTCGACCTCAGTTATATTTCTCGCCGACAGGTTCACCCGTTAAAAAACGTCGAACCGTTTAGTAAAGAGATTTCTCATACAAAACTGATTTTTCTAGGGATTCATTCGAATTTTTTTAAGGGCGTTCTCGAAAATATCGTAGAAAAATTGACATTTAAAGGCCCTTTGCGGGAACTTAGATTGCGGCGAAAACAAACATTTTGCACGAAATGTTTTTGATTAAATAGAAGGTATACAAGTTTAAGAAACTTTTAAAATAAAAACATGTATAGCTTCCCATTTAAAATGTTTCACAATGTCGCGTCAAACTTTGCAATTATATTGACATTTGCGAAAAATTCAATAACATCCATAATGCACATGGTTTTCAGCCTGTTAAATCGGTAGATATTTTAAATCTTTATGTAATTTTTTCCAACCTTGCAATACTGAACATGGAACATCATCCAAAACCACCGCAAGATTTCAGCGAGGCCCTGACAGAGTTAGCTGACGTAATTTGTATGGGAAATGTTCTTAAACCAGCGCAGGTGTTCGATTTTCAGGCTTTGCTTCAGGTGGTTATGACAACTTTTAACGGTTGTCTTGCCATATAGATAAAATATTATTTTAGAATATTTTGATGAACTAGGTAGGTACCCTGAAAATTACATAAACGGATAAATAATTATCCACGGGTATCATCTATAAATTATAGCTCATGAACGACTGGAGCAAATTGGATAATTATTTTTGCGTTGGTTTCGTTATTGTTCAGGCAAGGTTTGTATAAACTAAATGAGCTCTGGAATTATAAAATTTGTTTAAAATTAATCGCCGAAATCTATATATGCGCATAGCTTCCGAGCCAATGCACCAAATTGGATAGTTCTTTCTTTGTTGTATGTGCTAATATTAGGACAAGGTTTGAATAAAATTACTGGTGAGCTCTGGCATAACGAAATTTGTTTAAAAATGATTCGCCGAAATGTAAGTACGCTCATAACTTCAGAACGACTGCACGTAATTGAATAATTCTTTTTTTGTTGCGTTCCTTATTGTTCGGATAAAGTTTGTATAAAACTACTGGTGAGCTCTGGCATTATGAAATTTGCATACAAATGAATCCCGGAAATGTATGTACGCGCATAACTTCCGAAAGACTGCACCAAATTGAATAAATCTTTTTTTGTTGTCTTCGACACTGTTAGGACAATGTTTTGTATAAAACTACTGGTGAGCTCTGGCATTATGAAGTTTGCATAAAAATGAATCGTCGAAATGTATGTACGCGTATAACTTCCGAAAGACTGCACCAAATTGAATAATTATTTTTTTGTTATGTTTGTTTGTTTGAGGGGGGGAAAAAAACCAGGGAGGGGGGAGGGTAACCTGGGAAGGGGGAGGGGAACCCGGGAGGGGGTTTTGCGGGATGGAGGAAAGGGGGGGGGGGGGAGTAGAGTACGCTATGAAAGAATATTTTTTCTGTTCTTTTTTTTACTCGAATAAAACAAAATTTTAAAAGGATAAATACCAGGAGTGCAGAACTAAGCAAGGGAAAATATATTAAGAACATGTTTTTTTTCAATTATTTCTGGCTTTTTGGGAAAGGTGAATTTGTATGCATTTAATTATTTTTTTTTACATGAGCTCCACACAGGAGGCTGTGGAGAAAATAATTTCCCTCAGGTCCTATGTCATCTTTGGGGATGCTGTGTGGAGGATTTTTTTTAGGAAAGGAAGGAGATGAGAGTTCTGGGAAGGAAAAGGGTTTAAGGGGTTGGTAGGAATCTGGGGTTCAGTGTGTTCTGGGCATCCGCCTCCAAGACCTAGACAGACCTCACCCCATGAACCCGGGCACCCCTACTAAATCACCAAACGTAGCGAACCACTTGGGGTGACCTATGGCAGAGGTGTTGGTTAACCAATAAAGGTCAACTTTGGGGATTTGTATTTCTACATAACATTATATACAACGGGTACCCGGCATGCGTTGCAACAACACTGTAACCTCGGGGTCAACTTAACTGTAATGGTTCCATTCCAAGTTCCGGGAAACTACATTATAATTCAAGCGCCTTGCAAACGCATGCACTGTATTATAACATTACATACAACGGGTACCCGGCATGCGTTGCAACATCACTGTAATCTCAGGGTCAACTTAACTGTAATGGTTCCATTCCAAGTTCCGGGAAACTACATTATAATGCAAGCGCCTTGCAAACGCCTGCTTTATATTATAACATTATATACAAAGGGTACCCGGCATGCGTTGCAACATCACTGTAATCTCGGGGTCAACTTAACTGTAATGGTTCCATTCCAAGTTCCGGGAAACTACATTATAATGCAAGCGCCTTGCAAACGCCTGCAATATATTATAACATTATATACAACGGGTACACGGCATGCGTTGCAAGATCACTGTAACCTCGGGGTCAACTTAACTGTAATGGTTCCATTCCAAGTTCCTGAAAACTACATTATAATACAAGCGCCTTGCAAACGCCTGCTTTACATTATAACATTATATACAAAGGGTACCCGGCATGCGTTGCAAGGTCACTGTAACCTCAGGTTTCTTCTTATATTTAATTCAACACACACTCCTCCTCGCTTCATCCACGTTCACACGCAAATCGCATAATTTTTTAACCCGTTAGTTGCATTTTTGCAACGGGCCCCGCTAGTATATATATAGTATTGTTTGGTTTTGGGGTAGGTCGGGAAAAGGTCACTTTTTCGTCGACGCAAAAACGACCAGTACGCCCTTTGCGTTTCACCCACCTCAAGGTTCACATTCGGTTGAAGCAAATTCCGAATGGAAACTGGGGGTAATTTTTTTCCGACAAAATGAAATATATACAGGGATTTATTCTCCGATACGAATCGGCGGCGAAAACTAGAAGCTCTACTCGAATCACTCGATTATATTTCCCGCCGACAGACGGCGTTTGAAAAAAAAAATTTAGGAAAAAACCCGCTAATTTCACAAAGGAAAATGCTATATAGGACTATTGACATAGGTCAGGATCTCAGATGTCAAATTTTTAGCCTAACAAAACGGAACTCTCGGCGGTTTCGGTCGTTGTTTTTCGGAAAACGACATTACCGCCGAAAAACCGATTCCGGGCTAGATGTTTTTTGAAAATACGATAGCCGGATAGATTCCGCAACTTTTAACACCAATAAAACATATGATTCTCATATAAAATACGTCAGGAGATGCTGACGAAACTCGAAATTTTCCGAAAAAAAATCATCAAAATACGCGCTCACAGATTCCATCGGAAGTTTAAATATTTGCTGGCCAGTCAAATTAACACGTTTTTCATTCGGGGTAGGTACCTACTTATTTCGGTAGTATTGCAAATATGATGAAAAAAGCTAAGATTGCCGGAATCTAAGGAAATGCGCAGGCACCTACCTGAATGGGTACCTACACAACGAATTAGGTTTTAATGCAATAAATACTAAGGTAAGGTTGTTTCGATGATACAGAATAATAGAACTTTTTTAAAGTTAATTTTCACGTTCTGTGATGGTTCTACTCAAATTCTATTGTTTTATCATTACAGACCAGTTACATCACAAAACTGAAATAATTACAGAACTCGAACGGAACTTTATAGAACTGAAAATTTACTAGAAAAATTTAAAGAATTGTCAATTTTTTTATTAATTATTTTTTTTATTTTTAAGTGTGTTCTATTTGAACATTGTATATATATATATACATTACGCGTGTTCTAGGTAGGTACTTACTTGCGGGGACTTTTTTCATTTAAAAATCAAAACATGATATTGAATGAATTTATTTGTAGTGAAAATTATTTTATGCTCAACAGCATAATGGCGTCGTTTTGGTGAAATATTACAACAAAGTACCTACTTAGTACTTACACTTGCAAAATGAAATACAATACAACTACAATAGTGAGCTCCGGCATAATGAAATTTTGCACTGCTAAACTGCGGTACCCGGCATGCGTTGCGAGGCCACTTTAACTTCGGGGCCAACTAAACCGTAATGGTTCCCTACCAAGTCCCGGGAAACAACATTATAAAATTATGCACTTTATAAAATTATATACAACGGGTACCCGGCATGCGTTGCAAGGCCGCTTTAACCTCGGGGTCAATAAAACTGTAATGTTTCCATCCGAAGTCCTGGGAAACTATATTATAATGCAAGCGCCTGCACTATGTAACATTATATACTACGGGTACCCGGCATGCGTTGCAAGGCCACTTTAACCTCAGGGTCAACTAAACTCTAATGGTTCCATCCCAAGTCCCCGGAAACTACATTATGATGCAAGCGCCTGCACTATATAACATTATATACAACGGGTACCCGGCATGCGTTGCAAGGTCACTGTAACCTAGGGGTCAACTTTACTGTAATGGTTTCATCCCGATTCCCGGGAAATAAAATTTTAATGCAAGCGCCTGCAATTTATAACATAATATACAACGGGTACACGGCATGCGTTGCAAGGTCACTGTAACCTCGGGGTCAACTTAACTGTAATGGTTCCATCCCAATTCCCGGGAAATAACATTTTAAAGCAAGCGCCTGCACTATATAACATTATATACAACGGGTACCCGGTATGCGTTGCAAGGTCACTGTAACCTAGGGGTCAACTTTACTGTAATGGTTTCATCCCGATTCCCGGGAAATAAAATTTTAATGCAAGCGCCTGCAATTTATAACATAATATACAACGGTTACTCGGCATGCGTTGCAAGGTCACTGTAACCTCGGGGTCAACTTAACTGTAATGGTTCCATTCCAATTCCTGGGAAATTACATTTTAATGCAAGCGCTGCACTACATAACATTATATACAACGGGTACCCGGCATGCGTTGCAAGGCCACTGTGAACTCAGGTTTCTTCATATATTTAATTTAACACACACTCCTCCTCGCTTCATCCACGTTCACACGTCAAATCGCATAGTGTCTTAACCCGTCAGTTGCTTCTGCAACGGGCAAAACCTAGTATATAGTATTGTTTGGTTTTGGGAGAGGTCTTTTTCCGCGCACTTTTTGGTTGACGCAAAAACGACCAGTACGCCCTTTGCGTTTCACCCACCTCAAGGTTCACTTTCGGTTGAAGCAAATTGGGACTGAAAACTGTAAGCAAATTTTTTTCGACAAAATGAAATATATACAGGGATTTATTCTCCGATACGAATCGGCGGCGAAAACTAGAAGCTCTACTCGAATCACTCGATTCGGCTCGGTTGTATTTCCCGCCGACAGATAGCGTTTCAAAAAAAAAATGACAAAAAAAGACTTAGCATTTTCCTCAAAGGAAAATGCTAGGTCTATGGTCAAAATCTTAGATGTCAAATTTTTAGCCTAACAAAACGGAACTCTCGGCGGTTTCGGTCGTTGTTTTTCGGAAAACGACATTACCGCCAAAAAACCGATTCCGGGCTAGATGTTTTTTGAAAATACGATAGCCGGATAGATTCCGCAACTTTTAACACCAATAAAACATATGATTCTCATATAAAATACGTCAGGAGATGCTGACGAAACACGAAATTTTCCGAAAAAAAATCATCAAAATACGCGCTCACAGATTCCATCGGAAGTTTAAATATTCCTGGCCAGTTCAAATTAATACGTTTTTCATTCGGGGTAGGTACCTACTTATTTCGGTAGTATTGCAAATATGATGAAAAAAGCTAAGATTGCCGGAATCTAAGGAAATGCGCAGGTACCTACCTGAATGGGTACCTACACAACGAATTAGGTTTTAATGCAATAAATACTACGGTAAGGTTGTTTCGATGATACAGAATAATGGAACTTTTTTTAAGTTAATTTTCACGTTCTGTGATGGTTCTACTCAAATTCTATTGTTTTATCATTACAGACCAGTTACATCACAAAACTGAAATAATTACAGAACTCGAACGGAACTTTATAGAACTGAAAATTTACTAGAAAAATTTAAAGAATTGTCAATTTTTTTTATTAATTATTATTTTTTATTTTTAAGTGTGTTCTATTTGAACATTGTTAAATAAAAAAAAAAATATATATATATATATATATACATTACGCGTGTTCTAGGTAGGTACTTACTTGCGGGGACTTTTTTCATTTAAAAATCAAAACATGATATTGAATGAATTTATTTATAGTGAAAATTATTTTATGCTCAACAGCATAATGGCGTCGTTTTGGTGAAATATTACAACAAAGTACCTACTTAGTACTTACACTTGCAAAATGAAATACAATACAACTACAATAGTGAGCTCCGGCATAATGAAATTTTGCACTGCTAAACCGTGCAACCGATTGTTATTATTAATGGACTATTTGTGCGTAAATAAATTAATTATATACAGCGGGTACCCGGCATGCGTTGCGAGGCCACTTTAACTTCGGGGTCAACTAAACCGTAATGGTTCCCTACCAAGTCCCGGGAAACAACATTATAAAATTATGCACTTTATAAAATTATATACAACGGGTACCCGGCATGCGTTGCAAGGCCACTTTAACCTAAGGGTCAACTAAACTGTAATGGTTCCATCCCAAGTCCCCGGAAACTACATAATAATGCAAGCGCCTGCACTATGTAACATTATATACAACGGGTACCCGGCGTGCGTTGCAAGGTCACTGTAACCTAGGAGTCAACTTTACTGTAATGGTTTCATCCCGATTCCCGGGAAATAAAATTTTAATGCAAGCGCCTGCAATTAATAACATAATATACAACGGGTACACGGCATGCGTTGCAAGGTCACTGTAACCTCGGGGTCAACTTAACTGTAATGGTTCCATCCCAATTCCCGGGAAATAATATTTTAAAGCAAGTGCCTGCAATATATAACATGATATACAACGGTTACTCGGCATGCGTTGCAAGGTCACTGTAACCTCGGGATCAACTTAACTGTAATGGTTCCATTCCAATTCCTGGGAAATTACATTTTAATGCAAGCGCTGCACTACATAACATTATATACAACGGGTACCCGGCATGCGTTGCAAGGTCACTGTGAACTCAGGTTTCTTCATATATTTAATTTAACACACACTCCTCCTCGCTTCATCCACGTTCACACGTCAAATCGCATAGTGTCTTAACCCGTCAGTTGCTTCTGCAACGGGCAAAACCTAGTATATAGTATTGTTTGGTTTTGGGAAAACTCACTTTTTCCGCTCACTTTTTAAAAACTCACTCACTATTTTTTTGACGCAAAAACGACCAGTACGCCCTTTGCGTTTCACCCACCTCAAGGTTCACTTTCGGTCGAAGCAAATTCAGACAAGAAGCTGGGATCCTTTTTTTTACGACAAAAAAAATATATACAGGGATTTATTCTCCGATACGAATCGGCGGCGAAAACTAGAAGCTCTACTCGAATCACTCGATTCGGCTCGGTTGTATTTCCCGCCGACAGACGGCGTTTGAAAAAAAAAAGTGACGAAAAAACCCGCTAATTTCACAAAGGAAAATGCTACATAGGACTATTGACATAGGTCAGGATCTCAGATGTCAAATTTTTAGCCTAACAAAACGGAACTCTCGGCGGTTTCGGTCGTTGTTTTTTGGAAAACGACATTACCGCCGAAAAACCGATTCCGGGCTAGATGTTTTTTGAAAATACGATAGCCGGATAGATTCCGCAACTTTTAACACCAATAAAACATATGATTCTCATATAAAATACGTCAGGAGATGCTGACAAAACTCGAAATTTTCCGAAAAATAATCATCAAAATACGCGCTCAAAGATTCCATAGGAAGTTTAAATATTGGTGGCCAGTTCAAATTAACACGCTATTCATTCGGGGTAGGTACCTACTTATTTCGGTAGTATTGCAAATATGATGAAAAAAGCAAATATTGCCGGAATCTGAGGAAACGCGCAGGTACCTACCTGAATGGGTACCTACACAACGAATTAGGTTTTAATGCAATAAATACTAAGGTAAGGTTGTTTCGATGATACTGAATAATTCAACTTTTTTTAAGTTAATTTTCACGTTCTGAGTTGCTTCTACTGAAATTCTGTTTTTTCTCAATATAGGCCAGTTACATCACAAAACTGAAATAATTACAGAACTCGAACGGAACTTTCTAGAACTGAAAATTTACTAGAAAAATTTTAAGAATTGACAATTTTTTTTTATTAATTATATTTTTTTTATAAGTGTGTTCTATTTGGACATTGTTAAATAAAAAAAATAATTACGCGTGTTCTAGGTAGGTACTTACTTCCAGGGACTTTTTTCATTTAAAAATCAAAACATGATATTGAATGAATTTATTTATAGTGAAAATTATTTTATGCTCAACAGCATAATGGCGTCGTTTTGGTGAAATATTACAACAAAGTACCTACTTAGTACTTACACTTGCAAAATGAAATACAATACAACTACAATAGTGAGCTCCGGCATAATGAAATTTTGCACTGCTAAACCGTGCAACCGATTGTTATCGTTAATGGACTATTTGTGCGTAAATAAATCAATTATATACAGCGGGTACCCGGCATGCGTTGCGAGGCCACTTTAACTTCGGGGTCAACTAAACCGTAATGGTTCCCTACCAAGTCCCGGGAAACAACATTTTAAAATTATGCTCTTTATAAAATTATATACAACGGGTACCCGGCATGCGTTGCAAGGCCGCTTTAACCTCGGGGTCAATAAAACTGTAATGTTTCCATCCGAAGTCCTGGGAAACTACATTATAATGCAAGCGCCTGCACTATGTAACATTATATACTCCGGGTACCCGGCATGCGTTGCAAGGCCACTTTAACCTCAGGGTCAACTAAACTCTTATGGTTCCATCCCAAGTCCCCGGAAACTACATTATAATGCAAGCGCCTGCACTATATAACATTATATACAACGGGTACCCGGCATGCGTTGCAAGGTCACTGTAACCTAGGGGTCAACTTTACTGTAATGGTTTCATCCCGATTCCCGGGAAATAAAATTTTAATGCAAGCGCCTGCAATTTATAACATAATATACAACGGGTACACGGCATGCGTTGCAAGGTCACTGTAACCTCGGGGTCAACTTAACTGTAATGGTTCCATCCCAATTCCCGGGAAATAACATTTTAAAGCAAGCGCCTGCACTATATAACATTATATACAACGGGTACCCGGTATGCGTTGCAAGGTCACTGTAACCTAGGGGTCAACTTTACTGTAATGGTTTCATCCCGATTCCCGGGAAATAAAATTTTAATGCAAGCGCCTGCAATTTATAACATAATATACAACGGTTACTCGGCATGCGTTGCAAGGTCACTGTAACCTTGGGGTCAACTTAACTGTAATGGTTTCATTCCAATTCCTGGGAAATTACATTTTAATGCAAGCGCTGCACTACATAACATTATATACAACGGGTACCCGGCATGCGTTGCAAGGTCACTGTAACCTCAGGTTTCTTCATATATTTAATTTAACACACACTCTTCCTCGCTTCATCCACGTTCACACGTCAAATCGCATAGTGTTTAAACCCGTCAGTTGCTTCTGCAACGGGCAAAACCTAGTATATATATTAATGCTTGGTTTTGGGGTAGGTCGGGAAAAGCTCACTTTTTCGTCGACGCAAAAACGACCAGTACGCCCTTTGCGTTTCACCCACCTCAAGGTTCACTTTCGGTTGAAGCAAATTCCGAATGAAAACTGTAAGCACTTTTTTTTCGACAAAATGAAATATATACAGGGATTTATTCTCCGATACGAATCGGCGGCGAAAACTAGAAGCTCTACTCGAATCACTCGATTCGGCTCGGTTGTATTTCCCGCCGACAGATAGCGTTTCAAAAAAAAAATGACAAAAAAAGACTTAGCATTTTCCTCAAAGGAAAATGCTAGGTCTATGGTCAAAATCTTAGATGTCAAATTTTTAGCCTAACAAAACGGAACTCTCGGCGGTTTGGGTCGTTGTTTTTCGGAAAACGACATTGCCGCCGAAAAAAACGATTCCGGGCTAGATGTTTTTAAAAAATACGAAAGCCGGAAAGATTCCGCAACTTTTGATAACAATAAAACATACGATTCTCATATAAAATACGTCAGGAGATGCAGACAAAACTCGAAATTTTCCGAAAAAAAATCATCAAAACACGCGCTCACAGATTCCATCGGAAGTTTAAATATTGGTGGCCAGTTAAAATTAACACGTTATTCATTCCGGGTAGGTACCTACTTATTTCGGTAGTATTGCAAATATGATGAAAAAAGCAAAGATTGCCGGAATCTAAGGAAATGCGCAGGTACCTACCTGAATGGGTACCTACACAACGAATTAGGTTTTCATGCAATAAATACTAAGGTAAGGTTATTTCGATGATACTGAATAATTGAACTTTTTTAAGTTAATTTTCACGTTCTGTTTTGGTTCTACTCAAATTCTGTTTTTTATCATTATAGGCCAGTTACATCACAAAACTGAAATAATTACAGAACTCGAACGGAACTTTCTAGAACTGAAAATTTACTTGAAAAATTTTAAGAATTGTCAATTTTTTTTTTATTAATTATTTTTTTTATTTTTAGGTGTGTTCTATTTGGACATTGTTAAATAAAAAAAATAATTACGCGTGTTCTAGGTAGGTACTTACTTGCAGGGACTTTTTTCATTTTAAAATCAAAACATGATATTGAATGAATTTATTTATAGTGAAAATTATTTTATGCTCAACAGCATAATGGCGTCGTTTTGGTGAAATATTACAACAAAGTACCTACTTAGTACTTACACTTGCAAAATGAAATACAATACAACTACAATAGTGAGCTCCGGCATAATGAAATTTTGCACTGCTAAACCGTGCAACCGATTGTTATTGTTATTGTTAATGGACTATTTGTGCGTAAATAAATTAATTATATACAGCGGGTACCCGGCATGCGTTGCGAGGCCACTTTAACTTCGGGGTCAACTAAACCGTAATGGTTCCCTACCAAGTCCCGGGAAACAACATTATAAAATTATGCACTTTATAAAATTATATACAACGGGTACCCGGCATGCGTTGCAAGGCCGCTTTAACCTCGGGGTCAATAAAACTGTAATGTTTCCATCCGAAGTCTTGGGAAACTACATTATAATGCAAGCGCCTGCACTATGTAACATTATATACTACGGGTACCCGGCATGCGTTGCAAGGCCACTTTAACCTCAGGGTCAACTAAACTGTAATGGTTCCATCCCAAGTCCCCGGAAACTACATTATAATGCAAGCGCCTGCACTATATAACATTATATACAACGGGTACCCGGCATGCGTTGCAAGGTCACTGTAACCTAGGGGTCAACTTTACTGTAATGGTTTCATCCCGATTCCCGGGAAATAAAATTTTAATGCAAGCGCCTGCAATTTATAACATAATATACAACGGGTACACGGCATGCGTTGCAAGGTCACTGTAACCTCGGGGTCAACTTAACTGTAATGGTTCCATCCCAATTCCCGGGAAATAATATTTTAAAGCAAGTGCCTGCATCATATAACATGATATACAACGGTTACTCGGCATGCGTTGCAAGGTCACTGTAACCTCGGGATCAACTTAACTGTAATGGTTCCATTCCAATTCCTGGGAAATTACATTTTAATGCAAGCGCTGCACTACATAACATTATATACAACGGGTACCCGGCATGCGTTGCAAGGCCACTGTGAACTCAGGTTTCTTCATATATTTAATTTAACACACACTCCTCCTCGCTTCATCCACGTTCACACGTCAAATCGCATAGTGTCTTAACCCGTCAGTTGCTTCTGCAACGGGCAAAACCTAGTATATATATTAATGCACAGTTTTGGGGTAGGTCGGGAAAAACCTCACTTTCGATTTGAGGGGAAAAGCGACCACTCTGCCCCTCGGGTGGGTGAAACGACAAGGGTCACTTTGGCTCGCGGCCGTTTGGTAAGGGTCAAAGCTCACTTTCGATTTGAGGGGAAAAGCGACCACTTTGCCCCTCGGGTGGGTGAAACCTCACGGGTCACTTTGGCTTGCGAAAATTTGGTAAAATTTGGCAAGCCAAATTGATCTCTAAGCTCATCCGATTTCAAAGGCCCCACGGTTCACTCTTCTTCGAAGCGAATTCATTGTATCTATCTCTTTTCAAATGCCTGCAAAAGTTGAGAAAGATGTAGCGAAAATCTCCCATACAAAACTGATTTCGCTAGGTACGCAGATTTTAAATGTCATCTTTCATTTTTCGTTTTCCCACCGGCCGACTGGCATACGCGATTTTGTCGAAAATATCACGCTTGGAAGCCAAAATTTAGTGAAATTCCGTCAACAAGAGTTTTTCAAAGGTCAATTGACCGTCATAATTATCACTTTTCTCAAAAACATCGTTGTAATATTCATTTGAAAACTGACGTGTGCAAAAAAAACAACATAAAAGTCGAGTATTGAAACTAATGTTTAAAAAAAATGTATACTTTTAACGGAGCCACCTATCGGCAGAGTCGAGAAGCAAAGCTTTTCGTTAGAAAAAATCAAATTTCTATCAAAAATTTCAAATTAAAACGTTCGAAATTGGAGTAAGAAAATTATGCATCGTGTAGGCAGAATTCCACGGGCAGTTTCATTCTTTATTGTCGTTTTGAGGGTGATTAAAAAGAGACCGCTCGAAAAATTATTAATTTTTTTTTCTTTATTATTTCTGACTTTTGATTTTTTTTTTTTTTGTTACAGAAAATCGATTCGGACAGTCGCATTAAGATTTGGGAAGAGCAGATTCATATCTGAAATGAAGATGTGAATAATTTTTTAGTTTTTCAAACATTTCTCATAATAAAATATACATTTATTAATAAAAGAGCATGTGTGTCAATGAATTCAAAAGATTGATACATAAAAAATGTCAATTCCAAAAAAAAAGGGTTTAAAAAATATTTTTTTTAAAACGCAGAGTTAATTTAAATTTTTTTAAATTGTTTTTAAAAATAACTTCAATCCTGAACTACCTGCGATTTAGGAAATTTACCCGAAGCCCGCTGATTGGCTGGAACGTGATTGGCTGGGAACTCCAACCAATCAAAACGACATTAGGGGTGCCGTATTACTAGAGGCCCCCTGATTGGCTGACGGTATTTGGGCGTGGCGACGGCCATTATTAAATGTTTTATTTTTAATTTTTATTGGCTGAGCGTATTTGGGCGTGGCGACGGCCATTATTAAATGTTTTATTTTTCATTTTTATTGGCTGAGCGTATTTGGGCATGGCGACGGCCATTATAAAATGATTTTTTTTGTATTTAAGCTTGATGACGTTATATTGGTTGGATTACTGATTTGACGATGGCTTTTGCTTGAATTCAGGATTCATAATATTATTTTTTTAATGCGCTAAAATTCAGTTTCAAGATTTTTTTTTTGTAAATAATTAAAAAAAAATTATAGCGCAATTTTTGTGAAATATAAACATAGGAATTCTGTACTACGTTCTGGCATCATGAAATTATGCATGGCTAACCGTTCATCGTATTGCGATGAAACTTTTAGGATTTGATGTGAGCATGCCTGCAATGGTGTCTTTATATTTCAGCTCGGCAGATTTCAGCTGCTAGGCCCTGCGGGCGGCTTTATATGTAAGTATGTTTAAACGCTAAGATTTGCCAAACCATTCATCCGATTGCGATGAAACTTCAAGAATTTGATGTGTGCATGCCTAATGGTGTTTTTACACTTCAGCTTGGCAGGTTTCTGCTGCTAGGCCCTGTATGCGGCTTTATATATAATTATGTTAAAACGCTAAGCTTTGCCAAACCATTCATCCGATTGCGATGAAACTTTAAGGATTTGATGTGTGCATGCCTGCAATGGTGTTTTTATACTTCAGCTTGGCAGATTTCAGCTGCTAGGCCCTGCGGGCGGCTTTATATGTAAGTATGTTTAAACGCTAAGCTTTGCCAAACCATTCATCCGTTTGCGATGAAACTTTAAGGATTTGATGTGTGCATGCCTCCAATGATGTAAATATACTTCTGTTTGGCAGGTTTCTGCTGCTAGGCCCTGTGGGCGGCTTTATATATAATTATGTTTAAACGCTAAGATTTGCCAAACCATTCATCCGATTGCGATGAAACTTTAAGAATTTGATGTGTGCATGCCTGCAATGGTGTCGTTATACTTCAGCTTGGCAGATTTCTGCTGCTAGGCCCTGCGGGCGGCTTTATATATGAATATGTTTAAACGCTAAGCTTTGCCAAACCATTCATCCGATTTCGATGAAACTTTAAGGATTTGTTGTGTGCATGCCTGCAATGGTGTCATTATTCTTCAGCTTGGCAGATTTCAGCTGCTAGGCCCTGCGGGCGGCTTTATATGTAAGTATGTTTAAACGCTAAGCTTTGCCAAACCATTCATCCGATTGCGATGAAACTATGGAAAGTTGATGTGTGCAGGCCTCCAATGATGTATATATACTTCTCTTTGGCAGGTTTCTGCTGCTAGGCCCTGCTGGCGGCTTTATATATAATTATGTTTAAACGCTAAGATTTGCCAAACCATTCATCCGATTGTGATGAAACTTTAAGGATTTGATGTGTGCATACCTGCAATGGTGTCTTTATACATCAGCTTGGCAGGTTTCTGCTGCTAGGCCCTGCGGGCGGCTTTATAAATAAGTATGTTTAAACGCTAAGATTTGCCAAACCATTCATCCGATTGCGATGAAACTTTAAGGATTTGATGTGTCCATGCCTGCAATGGTGTCTTTATACTTCAGCTTGGCAGATTTCATCTGCTAGGCCCTGCGGGCGGCTTTATGTATGGGTATGTTTAAACGCTAAGCTTTGTCAAACCATTCATCCGATTGCGATGAAACTTTGGTGATTTGATGTGTGCATGCCTGCAATGGTGTTTATATACTTCTGTTTGGCAGGTTTCTGCTGCTAGGCCCTGTGGGCGGCTTTATATATGAGTATGTTTAAACGCTAAACTTTGCCAAACCATTCATCCGATTGCAATGAAACTTTAAGAATTTGATGTGTGCATGCCTGCAATGGTGTTTTTATACTTCAACTTGGCAGATTTCAGCTGCTAGGCCCTGCGGGCGGCTTTATATGTAAGTATGTTTAAACGCTAAGCTTTGCCAAACCATTCATCCGTTTGCGATGAAACTTTAAGGATTTGATGTGTGCATGCCTCCAATGATGT
This sequence comes from Limnephilus marmoratus, assembly GCA_917880885.1. Taxonomy (NCBI): domain Eukaryota; kingdom Metazoa; phylum Arthropoda; class Insecta; order Trichoptera; family Limnephilidae; genus Limnephilus; species Limnephilus marmoratus. The sequence continues at coordinate 31,314,183 of OU862923.1, read as the reverse complement.
AAATATACTTCTGTTTGGCAGGTTTCTGCTACTAGGCCCTGCGGGCGGCTTTATAATTAAGTATGTTTAAACGCTAAGATTTGCCAAACCATTCATCCGATTGCAATGAAACTTTAAGGATTTGATGTGTGCATGCCTGCAATGGTGTCTTTATACTTCAGCTTGGCAGTTTTCTGCTGCTAGGCCCTGCGGGCGGCTTTATATGTAAGTATGTTTAAACGCTAAGCTTTGCTAAACCATTCGTCTGATTGCGATGAAACTTTGGGGATTTAATGTGTGCATACCTGCGATGGAGTCTGAATACTTCTGTATGGCAAGTTTCTGCTGCTAGACCCTGCAGGCGGCTTTATATATAAGTATGTTTAACCGCTAAGCTTTGCTAAACCATTCATTCGATTGCGATGAAACTTTGGGGATTTGATTGCTGCATCCCTTCGATTCTTTCTGCATAAAATAGTGAGCTCGGGCATCATAAAATTACTCATTGCTAAACCGTTCATCCGATTGGGATGAAACTTTTGGGATTAGAAGTGCACATCCCTTTGATTTGATGTGTGTATGCCCGCGATGGTTTTTGTATACAATAGTAAGCTCTGGCATCATAAGATTATGCATTGCTAAACCGTTCATCCGATTGCGATGAAATTTTGGGGATTTGATGTGCACATGCCGGCGATGGTTTCTGTATACAAAAGTGAGCTCTGGCATCATGAAATTATGCATTGCTAAACCTTTAACCGATTGCAATGAAAATTTGATAATAATCCGATTGATATTGATATTAAATTTAACACACACTCCTCCTCGCTTCATCCACGTTCACACGTCAAATCGCACAATTTTTTAACCCGTTAGTTGCTTCTGCAACGGGCAAAACCTAGTATATAGTATTGTTCACTTTTAGGAAAGGTCACGAAAAACCTCACTTTTGATTTGAGGGGAAAAGCGACCACTTTGCCCCTCGGGTGGGCGAAACAACAAGGGTCACTTTGGCTTGCTGCAGTTTGGTAAAATAAAATTTGGCAAGCCAAATTGACCTCTAAGTTGATTCAATTTCAAAGGCCCCACGGTTCACTCTCCTTCGAAGCTATCTATCTCTTTTCAAATGCCCGCAAAAGTTGAGAAAGATATAGCGAAAATCTCCCATACAAAACTGATTTCTGCTAGGAATTTACGGCGATCTGAAAAAAAAACGTAGAAAAAATGACATTTTAAAGGCCCTTTGCGGGGTGGTAAAATACAACGAAAAAAAACATTTTCGGAGAGATGTTTTTTAATAATCATAAATTTTACAAGATTTAGAAACTTTTAAAACAAAAACATGTGTAGCTTCCTATTTAAAATGTTTCACAATATCGCGTCAAACTTTGCAATTATATCTGACATTTGCGAAAAATCCAACAACATCGAAAATGCACATCGTTCTCAGCCTGTTAAATCGGTAGATATTTGAAATGTTTATTTATTTTCTTCAACCTTGCAATACTGAACATGGAACACTATCCAAAACCACCTGAGGTTTTCAGTCAGGCCATGACACCGTTGGCTGACGTAATTTGTATGGGAAATGTTCTTAAACCAGCGCAGGTGTTCGATTTTCAGGCTTTGCTTGAGGTGGTTATGACAACTTTTATCGGTTGTCTTGCCATATAGATAAAATATTGTTTTAGAATATTTTGATGAACTAGGTAGGTACCCTGAAAATTACATAAACGGATAAATAATTATCCACGGGTATCATCTATAAATTATAGCTCATGAACGACTGGTCAAAATTGGATAATTCTTTTTGAGTTGGTTTCGTTATTGTTCGGGCAAGGTTTGTATAAGACGACTGATGAGCTCTGGAATAATAAAATTTGTTTAAAATGAATCGCCGAAATCTATAAATGCGCATAGCTTCCGAGCGAATGCACAAAATTGAATAATTCTTTCGTTGTTGTATTTGTTATTACTAGGACAAGTTTTGAATAAAATTACTGGTGAGCTCTGGCATAACGAAATTTGTTTAAAAATGATTCGCCGAAATGTAAGTACGCTCATAACTTCAGAACGACTGCACGCAATTGAATAATTCTTTTTTTGTTGCGATCCTTATTGTTAGGACAAAGATTGTATGCAACTACTGGTGAGCTCTGGCATTTTGAAATATGTTTAAAAATTAATCGATGAAATGTAAGAACGCGCATAACTTCGGAACGACTGCACCTAATTGGGTAATTATTTTTTTGTTGTTATCGTTATTGTAAGGACAAGTATTGAATAAAACTACTGGTGAGCTCTGGCATTATGAAATTTGCATAAAAATGAATCGTCGAAATGTATGTACGCGTATAACTTCCGAAAGACTGCACCAAATTGAATAACTTTTTTTTTGATATGTTTGTTTATTGGCTGGTGAGCTTTGGCATTACGAAATTTGCATAAAAATATTTCCATAGGTGGCACGCGAGCTGTTTGAAAACTAAATGTAACGGTAATGAAAGGTGAATTTATATGCAGTTAATTATTTTTTTACATGAGCTCAACACAGGAGACCCTGAGGAAAATAATTTCCCTCAGGGTTATGTCATCTTTGGAGATGCTGGGTGAAGAGTTTTTTAAGGCAAAGAAGGAGATGAGAGTTCTGGGAAGGAAAAGGGTTTAAGGGGTGGGTAGGGGTCTGGGGTTCAGTGTGTCCTGGTCATCCGCATCCAAGACCTAGACAAACCTCACCCCATGAACCCTACTAAATCACCAAACGTAGCGAACCACTTGGAGTGACCTACGGCATAGGTGTTGGTTATCCAATAAAGGTCAACTTTGGGGATTTGTATTTCTACATAACATTATAAACAACGGGTACCCGGCATGCGTTGCAACATCACTGTAACCTCGGGGTCAACTTAACTGTAATGGTTCCATTCCAAGTTCCGGGAAACTACATTAAAATGCAAGCGCCATGCAAAAGCATGCAATGTATTATAAAATTATATACAAAGGGTACCCGGCATGCATTACAAGGTCACTGCAACCTCAGGTAGAACTCAGGATGAAATTATGCAGTGTTAAACTTTTTTTTTTACATTAGCCCCACACAGGAGGCTCCAAGGAAAACAATTTCCCTAGGGGCCTATGTCATCTTTGAGGATGCTGTGCGGAGGGTTTTTAAGGGAAAGGAAGGAGAAGAAGATATGGGAAGGAAAAGGGTATGAGGGGTGTTAAGTAATTGGGGGTCAGTGTGGCCAGGAGTGACGGACGTGTGAATTTATTCCTCACACTGCGGTGCAAGGCGAAGGGTTGGGAGAATCTGGGTGGAGAGGTCGAAATCCTCCCTTAATCAGTCTCCTCCAATCCAACCCGCCACGCAGTGCTATGTCATCTTTGAGGATGCTGTGCGGAGGGTTTTTTAAGGGAAATGGTAGAGAAGAAGATATGGGAAGGAAAAAGGTATGAGGGGTGGGTAGGAATCTGGGGGTCAGTGTGGCCAGGAGTGACGGACGTATGAATCTATTCCTCACACTGCGGTGCAAGGCGAGGGGTTGGGAAAATCTGGGTGGAGAGGTCAAAATCCTTCCTCAATCAGTCTCCTCCGATCCAACCCGCCACGCAGTGGTTGGGCAAACGTATCCTCCACCAAGACCTAGACAAATACATTTTTTTCAAGACCTAGACAAATACATACAGTTTCTGAATACAATAATGATCTCTGGCATCACGAAATTACGCGAGTAAAGGCCCGTTCTGAATCCTAGGGGCCTATGTCATCTTTGAGGATGCTGTGCGGAGGGTTTTTCAAGGGAAAGGATGGAGAAGAAGATGTGGGAAGGAAAAAGGTATAAGGGGTGGGTAGGAATCTGGGGGTCAGTGTGGCCAGGAGTGACGGATGTATGAATCTATTCCTCACACTGCGGTGCAAGGCGAAGGGTTGGGAGAATCTGGCTGGAGAGGTCAGAAGCCTCTTAGAATTTGAACAGAACTTTCACAGAACGTAAAAAGTAACTTGAAAAAATGGAGGATTTTTAACCTTTTTTTTACAACTCAACAGTGTTAAACTTTTTTTTACATTAGCTCCACACAGGAGGCTCCAAGGAAAACAATTTCCCTAGGGGCCTACGTCATCTTTGAGGATGCTGTGCGGAGGGTTTTTTAAGGGAAAGGAAGGAGAAGAAGATATGGGAAGGAAAAGGGTATGAGAGGTGGGTAGGAATCTGGGGGTCAGTGTGGCCAGGAGTAACGGACTTATGAATCTATTCCTCACACTGCGGTGCATGGCAAAGGATTGGGAGAATCTGGCTGGAGAGGTCGAGATCCCCCCTCAATCAGTCTCCTCCGATCCAGTCTGCCACGCAGTGGTTGGTCAAACGTATCCGCTTCCAAGACCTAGACACACCTCACCCCATGAACCCGGGCACCCCTACTAAATCACCAAACGTAGCGAACCACTTGGGGTGACCTACAGCAGAGGTGTTGGTTATCCAATAAAGGTCAATTTTGGGGATTTGTATTTCTACATAACATTATATAACACGGGTACCCGGCATGCGTTGCAAGATCACTGAAACATTGGGGTAGAACTCAGGATGAAATTATGCAGTGTTAAACTTTTTTTTACATTAGCTCCACACAGGAGACTCCAAGGAAAACAATTTCCCTAGGGGCCTATGTCATCTTTGAGGATGCTGAGCGGAGGGTTTTTAAGGGAAAGGAAGGAGAAGAAGATATGGGAAGGAAAAAGGTATGAGGGGTGTAAAGGAATCTGGGGGTCAGTGTGGCCAGGAGTGATGGACGCATGAATCTATTCCTCACACTGCGGTGCAAGGCGAAGGGTTGAGAGATAAAAAGCCTCCCTCAATCAGTCTCCTCCGATCCAGCCCGCCACGCAGTGGTTGGGCGAACGTATCCGCCACCAAGATCTAGACAAATACATACAGTTTCAGAATACAAAAGTGAGCTTTGGCATCATGAAATTACACAAGAAAAGGCCCGTTCTAAATCCTAGGAGCCTGCGTCATCTTTGAGGATGCTGTGGGGTGGGTTTTTTAAGGGAAAGGAAGGAGAAGAAGATATGGGAAGGAAAAAGGTCTGAGGGGTGTTTAGGAATCTGGGGGACAGTGGCCAGGAGAGACGGACGTATGAATCTATTCCTCACACTGCGGTGCAAGCCGAAGGGTTGGGAGAATCTGGCTGGAGAGGTCAAAAGCCTTCCAATAATTATGGTAACAAGGGAAAGGATAAGAGGGAGATTAATGGGCTTTTTGTGCGTAAATAAATAAATTATATACAGCGGGTACCCGGCATGCGTTGCAGGGCCACTTTAATCTCGGGGTCCATTAAACTGTAATGGTTCCATCCCGAATCTCGGAAAACAACATTATAATGCAAGCGCCTGTAATATATAACATTATAAACAACGGGTACCTGGCATGCGTTGCAAAGTCACTGTAACCTCGGGGTCAACTTTACTGTAATGGTTCCATCCTGATTCCCGGGAAATAACATTTTAAAGCAAGTGCCTGCAATATATAATATGATATACAACGGTTACTCGGCATGCGTTGCAAGTCACTGTAACCTCGGGGTCAACTTAACTGTAATGGTTCCATCCCGATTCCCGGGAAATAAAATTTTAATGCAAGCGCCTGCAATTTATAACATAATATACAACGGGTACCTGGCATGCGTTGCAAGATCACTGTAACCTCGGGGTCAACTTTACTGTAATGGTTCCATCCCGATTCCCGGGAAATAAAATTTTAATGCAAGCGCCTGCAATTTATAACATAATATACAACGGGTACACGGCATGCGTTGCAAGGTCACTGTAACCTCGGGGTCAACTTAACTGTAATGGTTCCATCCCAATTCCCGGGAAATAACATTTTAAAGCAAGTGCCTGCAATATATAACATGATATACAACGGTTACTCGGCATGCGTTGCAAGGTCACTGTAACCTCGGGGTCAACTTAACTGTAATGGTTCCATTCCAATTCCTGGCAAATTACATTTTAATGCAAGCGCTGCACTACATAACATTATATACAACGGGTACCCGGCATGCGTTGCAAGGTCACTGTGAACTAAGGTTTCTTCATATATTTAATTTAACACACACTTCTCCTCGCTTCATCCACGTTCACACGTCAAATCGCATAATGTTTTAACCCATCAGTTGCTTCTGCAACGGGCAAAACCTAGTATATATTAATGCTTGGTTTTGGGGTAGGTCGGGAAAAGCTCACTTTTTCGTCGACGCAAAAACGACCAGTACGCCCTTTGCGTTTCACCCACCTCAAGGTTCACTTTCGGTTGAAGCAAATTCCGAATGAAAACTGTAAGTCAATTTTTTTCGACAAAATGAAATATATACAGGGATTTATTCTCCGATACGAATCGGTGGCAAAAACTAGAAGCTCTACTCGAATCACTCGATTCGGCTCGGTTGTATTTCCCGCCGACAGACGGCGTTTGAAAAAAAAAAGTGACGAAAAAACCCGCTAATTTCACAAAGGAAAATGCTATATAGGACTATTGACATAGGTCAGGATCTCAGATGTCAAATTTTTAGCCTAACAAAACGGAACTCTCGGCGGTTTCGGTCGTCGTTTTTCGGAAAACGACATTACCGCCGAAAAACCGATTCCGGGCTAGATGTTTATTGAAAATACGATAGCCGGATAGATTCCGCAACTTTTAACACCAATATAACATGCCCATCCCATGTAAAAAGAGTCAGGAGATGCTGACAAAACTCGAAATTTTCCGAAAAATAATCATCAAAATACGCGCTCAAAGATTCCATCGGAAGTTTAAATATTGGTGGCCAGTTCAAATTAACACGCTATTCATTCGGGGTAGGTACCTACTTATTTCGGTAGTATTGCAAATATGATGAAAAAAGCAAATATTGTCGGAATCTAAGGAAACGCGCAGGTACCTACCTGAATGGGTACCTACACAACGAATTAGGTTTTAATGCAATAAATACTAAGGTAAGGTTGTTTCGATGATACTGAATAATTAAACGTTTTTTAAGTTAATTTTCACGTTCTGAGTTGCTTCTACTGAAATTCTGTTTTTTCTCAATATAGGCCAGTTACATCACAAAACTGAAATAATTACAGAACTCGAACGGAACTTTCTAGAACTGAAAATTTACTAGAAAAATTTTAAGAATTGACAATTTTTTTTTATTAATTATATTTTTTTTTTTTAAGTGTGTTCTATTTGGACATTGTTAAATAAAAAAATAATTACGCGTGTTCTAGGTAGGTACTTACTTCCAGGGACTTTTTCATTTAAAAATCAAAACATGATATTGAATGAATTTATTTATAGTGAAAATTATTTTATGCTCAACAGCATGATGGCGTCGTTTTGGTGAAATATTACAACAAAGTACCTACTTAGTACTTACACTTGCAAAATGAAATACAATACAACTACAATAGTGAGCTCCGGCATAATGAAATTTTGCACTGCTAAACCGTGCAACCGATTGTTATTGTTAATGGACTATTTGTGCGTAAATAAATTAATTATATACAGCGGGTACCCGGCATGCGTTGCGAGGCCACTTTAACTTCGGGGTCAACTAAACCGTAATGGTTCCCTACCAAGTCCCGGGAAACAACATTATAAAATTATGCACTTTATAAAATTATATACAACGGGTACCCGGCATGCGTTGCAAGGCCGCTTTAACCTCGGGGTCAATAAAACTGTAATGTTTCCATCCGAAGTCCTGGGAAACTACATTATAATGCAAGCGCCTACACTATATAACAGTATATACAACGGGTACCCGGCATGCGTTGCAAGGTCACTGTAACCTCAGGGTCAACTTAATTATAATGGTTCCATCCCAAGTACCGGGAAACTACATTATAATGCAAGCACCTGCACTATATAAAATTATATACAACGGGTACCCGGTATGCGTTGCAAGGCGACTTTAACTTAGGGGTCAACTTTACTGTAATGGTTTCATCCCGATTCCCGGGAAATAAAATTTTAATGCAAGCGCCTGCAATTTATAACATAATATACAACGGGTACACGGCATGCGTTGCAAGGTCACTGTAACCTCGGGGTCAACTTAACTGTAATGGTTCCATCCCAATTCCCGGGAAATAACATTTTAAAGCAAGTGCCTGCAATATATAACATGATATACAACGGTTACTCGGCATGCGTTGCAAGGTCACTGTAACCTCGGGATCAACTTAACTGTAATGGTTCCATTCCAATTCCTGGGAAATTACATTTTAATGCAAGCGCTGCACTACATAACATTATATACAACGGGTACCCGGCATGCGTTGCGAGGCCACTGTGAACTCAGGTTTCTTCATATATTTAATTTAACACACACTCCTCCTCGCTTCATCCACGTTCACACGTCAAATCGCATAGTGTCTTAACCCGTCAGTTGCTTCTGCAACGGGCAAAACCTAGTATATATAGTATTGTTTGGTTTTGGGAAAGGTCTTTTTCCGCGCACTTTTTTGTTGACGCAAAAACGACCAGTACGCCCTTTGCGTTTCACCCACGTCAAGGTTCACTTTCGGTTGGAGCAAATTCGGAATGAAAACTGTAAGCAAATTTTTAATGACAAAATAAAATATATACAGGGGTTTATTCTCCGATACGAATCGGCGGCGAAAACTAGAAGCTCTGCTCGAATCACTCGATTCGGCTCGGTCATATTTCCCGCCGACAGATGGCGTTGGTAAAAAAAAAATGACGAAAAAACCCCTTAATTTCACAAAGGAAAATGCTAGGACCGTTGACGCAGATCTCAAATGTCAAAGTTTTAGCCTAACAAAACGGAACTCTCGGCGGTTTGGGTCGTTGTTTTTCGGAAAACCACATTGCCGCCGAAAAACCGATTCCGGGCTAGATGTTTTTTAAAAATACGATAGCCTGAGAGATTCCGCAACTTTTAATAACAATAAAACATACGATTCTCATATAAAATATGTCAGGAGATCCTGACAAAACTCGAAATTTTCCGAAAAAAAATCATCAAAACACGTGCTCACAGATTCCATCGGAAGTTTAATTATTGCTGGCCAGTTCAAATTAACACGTTTTTCATTCGGGGTAGGTACCTACTTACTTCGGTAGTATTGCAAATATGATGAAAAAAGCAAATATTGCCGGAATCTAAGGAAATGCGCAGGTACCTACCTGAATGGGTACCTACACAACGAATTAGGTTTTAATGCAATAAATACTAAGGTAAGGTTGTTTCGATGATACTAAATAATTCAAATTTTTTTTTTAAAGTTAATTTTCACGTTCTGTGTTGGTTCTACTCAAGTTCTGTTTTTTCTCAATAAAGGCCAGTTACATCACAAAACTGAAATAATTACGGAACTTTCTAGAACTGAAAATTGACAAGAAAAATTTGTAAAATTGTCAATTATTTTTTTTAAACAACCCAGCCTTATTATTTTTATGTTATGTTATTTTTAAATGTGCAGATTATCTATTTGGATATTGTGAAGTAACAAAAAAATATATATATTACGCTGTTCTAGGTAGGTACTTTCTTGCAGGGACTTTTTTCCTTTAAAAATAAAACATGATATTGAATAAAATTATTTGTGCTGAAAACAAGTTTTTATAAAATTATTTTATGCTCAACAACATAATGGCGTCGTTTTGGTGAAATATTACAACAAAGTACCTACTTAGTACTTACAATACAACTACAAATAGTGAGCTCTGGTATCATGAAATTATGCATTGCTAAACCGTTCATCCGATTGCGACGAAATTTTGGGGGAGCGGTCGACTACCTGTTCCCTTTGTAGGCGCTCATTCCTCGCTTCATCCGCATTCAGACATCGTTTTTTTCGAAGGAGAGAAGAGTTCTGGGAAGGAAAAGGGTTTAAGGGGTGGGTAGGAATCTGGGCTTCAGTGTGTCCTGATCATCAGACCTAGACACACCTCATCCCATGAACCCGGGCACCCCTGCTAAATCACTAAGCGTAGCGAATCACCTAGGGTGACCTATGGCAGAGGTGTTGGTTAAAAAAGAGGGGGGATGAAAACCAGGGAGGGGGGAGGGTAACCTGGGAAGGGGGAGGGGAACCCGGGAGGGGGTTTTGCGGGATGAAGGAAGGGGGGGGGGGAGTAGAGTACGCTATGAAAGAATATTTTTTCTGTTCTTTTTTTAATCGAATAAAACGAAATTTTAAAAGGATAAATGCCAGGAGTGCAGAACTAAGAAAGGGAAAATATATAAAGAACATGTTTTTTTTCAATTATTTCTGGCTTTTTGGGAAAGGTGAATTTATATGCATTTAATTTTTTTTTTACATGAGCTCCGCACAGGAGGCCGTGGGGAAAATAATTTCCCTCAGGTCCTATGTCATCTTTGGGGATGCTGTGTGGATGATTTTTTTTAGGAAAGGAAGGAGATGAGAGTTTTGGAAAGGAAAAGGGTTTAAGGGGTGGGTAGGAATCTGGGGTTCAGTGTGTCCTGGGCATCCGCCTCCAAGACCTAGGCAGACCTCACCCCATAAACCCGGGCACCCCTACTAAATCACCAAACGTAGCGAACCACTTGAGGTGACCTATGGCAGAGGTGTTGGTTATCCAATAAAGGTCAACTTTGGGGATTTGTATTTCTACATGACACTATATACAACGGGTACCCGGCATGCGTTGCAACAACATTGTAACCTCGGGGTCAACTTAAATGTAATGGTTCCATTCCAAGTTCCGGGAAACTACATTATAATTCAAGCGCCTTGCAAACGCATGCAATGTATTATAACATTATATACAACGGGTACCCGGCATGCGTTGCAACATCACTGTAATCTCGGGGTCAACTTAACTGTAATGGTTCCATTCCAAGTTCCGGGAAACTACATTATAATGCAAGCGCCTTGCAAACGCCTGCTTTATATTATAACATTATATACAAAGGGTACCCGGCATGCGTTGCAAGATCGCTGTAACCTCGGGGTCAACTTAACTGTAATGGTTCCATTCTAAGTTCCGAGAAACTACATTATAATACAAGCGACTTGCAAACGCCTGTTTTATATTATAACATTATATACAAAGGGTTCCCGGCATGCGTTGCAACATCACTGTAACCTCGGGATCAACTTAACTGTATTCCATTCCAAGTTCAGGGAAACTACATTATTATGCAAGCGCCTTGCAAATGCCTGCACTATATTATAACATTATATACAACGGGTACCCGGCATGCGTTGCAAAGTCACTGTAACCTCAGGTTTCTTCATATAACTAATTTAACACACACTCCTCCTCGCTTCATCCACATTCACACGCAAATCGCAAAGTGTTTTAACCCGTCAGTTGCTTCTGCAACGGGCAAAACCTAGTATATATTAATGCTTGGTTTTGGGGTAGGTCGGGAAAAGCTCACTTTTTCGTCGACGCAAAAACGACCAGTACGCCCTTTGCGTTTCACCCACCTCAAGGTTCACTTTCGGTTGAAGCAAATTCCGAATGGAAACTGGGGGTAATTTTTTTCCGACAAAATGAAATATATACAGGGATTTATTCTCCGATACGAATCGGCGGCGAAAACTAGAAGCTCTACTCGAATCACTCGATTATATTTCCCGCCGACAGACGGCGTTTGAAAAAAAAAATTTAGGAAAAAACCCGCTAATTTCACAAAGGAAAATGCTATATAGGACTATTGACATAGGTCAGGATCTCAGATGTCAAATTTTTAGCCTAACAAAACGGAACTCTCGGCGGTTTCGGTCGTTGTTTTTCGGAAAACGACATTACCGCCGAAAAACCGATTCCGGGCTAGATGTTTTTTGAAAATACGATAGCCGGATAGATTCCGCAACTTTTAACACCAATAAAACATATGATTCTCATATAAAATACGTCAGGAGATTGTGACGAATCAAATTTCGTCACAAATAAATTTGAATAAATAATTTTGTGTTATGAAAGAGTCTCGCTCTGTGCAGCAAAGACAAAGAAAGTGATGACAGATATGGGTGCAAGGACTAAAACGGAAGAAGAAAGAAGTGCGGGGTAGTGCCACGGGTCCTACGAGTTCATAGGGCGCGCCGAGACAGACAGTCAAGACCGGGACGGAGAGGGGACACGTATAGTGTACAACGGCAAGTACGCGTTCCCCGCCCAGCGGCGTGATGCTGGGCGGTGGATGAAGAAACAGGAGTCAAGACCGGGACGGAGAGGAGACACGTATAGTGTACAACGGCAAGTACGCGTTCCCCGCCCAGCGAGGTGGTGCTGGGCGGTGGATGAAGAAGTTATAGTGGAGTTCAAGGAAATGATTCGCAAAACATACGTTCCTCCGCCCGGCGACGTAAAGTTGGGCGTGAGACGAAGAAAGTGCGGTGACCATACGCGGCGAGTGGCCAAAGTGCGAAGTGAAGCAGACGACTTCAGGAGACTTCAGACTTCAGAGGCAGGAGACTCGGCTAGGAAGGCCTGAGCTGCTAAACCGGAGGAGCTGCCATCGAGGACCTCAGCCTTACCAAGGCACCCGCAGAGAACCCAGTGACCAGTGACACGAAGGTAGTTCAGTGAACAATTAACTATGACGATGTGAACAATGGAGAAGCAACCCCGAACCATATGACAACTAGTTAAGATTTAGATGTAAGTAGATCTAAGTAAAATTAAGATCATGTATTAAGACCTTGCCAAACCTAATTAAAATTCTAACATATAAAATATTTATAATCAAATTCATACCCCCTTTGTCCCAACCCAAGCGACCCGAGTCGGCGAGAAGGCGGAGAAGGCAGATTGGAGGAAGTACAGAGGTAGGTATAAAAACTGCACTTATTTGAACATCAATGATTATCCTGAGCTAGCTTCCTGTGTAACAAGGTGATACGTTACAAGATGCTGACAAAACTCGAAATTTTCCGAAAAAAAATCATCAAAAAACGCGCTCACAGATTCCATCGGAAGTTTAAATATTTGCTGGCCAGTCAAATTAACACGTTTTTCATTCGGGGTAGGTACCTACTTATTTCGGTAGTATTGCAAATATGATGAAAAAAGCTAAGATTGCCGGAATCTAAGGAAATGCGCAGGTACCTACCTGAATGGGTACCTACACAACGAATTAGGTTTTAATGCAATAAATACTAAGGTAAGGTTGTTTCGATGATACAGAATAATTGAACTTTTTTAAAGTTAATTTTCACGTTCTACTGATGGTTCTACTCAAATTCTATTGTTTTATCATTACAGACCAGTTACATCACAAAACTGAAATAATTACAGAACTCGAACGGAACTTTATAGAACTGAAAATTTACTAGAAAAATTTAAAGAATTGTCAATTTTTTTTATTAATTTTTTATTTTATTTTTAAGTGTGTTCTATTTGAACATTGTATATATATATACATTACGCGTGTTCTAGGTAGGTACTTACTTGCGGGGACTTTTTTCATTTAAAAATCAAAACATGATATTGAATGAATTTATTTGTAGTGAAAATTATTTTATGCTCAACAGCATAATGGCGTCGTTTTGGTGAAATATTACAACAAAGTACCTACTTAGTACTTACACTTGCAAAATGAAATACAATACAACTACAATAGTGAGCTCCGGCATAATGAAATTTTGCACTGCTAAACTGCGGTACCCGGCATGCGTTGCGAGGCCACTTTAACTTCGGGGTCAACTAAACCGTAATGGTTCCCTACCAAGTCCCGGGAAACAACATTATAAAATTATGCACTTTATAAAATTATATACAACGGGTACCCGGCATTCGTTGCAAGGCCGCTTTAACCTCGGGGTCAATAAAACTGTAATGTTTCCATCCAAAGTCCTGGGAAACTACATTATAATGCAAGCGCCTGCAATATGTAACATTATATACTACGGGTACCCGGCATGCGTTGCAAGGCCACTTTAACCTCAGGGTCAACTAAACTCTAATGGTTCCATCCCAAGTCCCCGGAAACTACATTATAATGCAAGCGCCTGCACTATATAACATTATATACAACGGGTACCCGGCATGCGTTGCAAGGTCACTGTAACCTAGGGGTCAACTTTACTGTAATGGTTTCATCCCGATTCCCGGGAAATAAAATTTTAATGCAAGCGCCTGCAATTTATAACATAATATACAACGGTTACACGGCATGCGTTGCAAGGTCACTGTAACCTCGGGGTCAACTTAACTGTAATGGTTCCATCCCAATTCCAGGGAAATAACATTTTAAAGCAAGCGCCTGCACTATATAACATTATATACAACGGGTACCCGGTATGCGTTGCAAGGTTACTGTAACCTAGGGGTCAACTTTACTGTAATGGTTTCATCCCGATTCCCGGGAAATAAAATTTTAATGCAAGCGCCTGCAATTTATAACATAATATACAACGGTTACTCGGCATGCGTTGCAAGGTCACTGTAACCTCGGGGTCAACTTAACTGTAATGGTTCCATTCCAATTCCTGGTAAATTACATTTTAATGCAAGCGCTGCACTACATAACATTATATACAACGGGTACCCGGCATGCGTTGCAAGGTCACTGTAACCTCAGGTTTCTTCATATATTTAATTTAACACACACTCTTCCTCGCTTCATCCACGTTCACACGTCAAATCGCATAGTGTTTAAACCCGTCAGTTGCTTCTGCAACGGGCAAAACCTAGTATATATTAATATCCCAAGATGTGACTAGTGAGTGCGTCACATTATTCGAAGTTTACGTGACGCCACAAGTGAAGATTCGAGAACAAATCAAAACATCGAACTCATCACGAGCAGTTTGCGCGATAATCCGCGTCAGTCCGTGCGCAAGAGAGCGGTTACCCTAGGGCAGGGATGGCGTACCTTTACGTATCAACGTGCCATTTTTCTAAAGAAATGTTTAATGAGGTCATAGACGTGTCATAAAATAATTTTGACTTTGTGATTATTGGGAAAATAATAATAATAAATACTTACTATCAATTAAAAACTCCTTATTTACTATATTTTTTAATTGTAGCTATTACTTTGTGGTTATCCATTATAGAATAATGAAATAATTTTACTTTGTATAAACCACTTATTTGATGTGCAAATCCGACCGGTTTCGGAACAAACGTTCCTTCGTCAGGGAAAGCTTATACTAATTTGACAGTTTCAAACAATGTTTAAAATTTCGAACAATGTTTTAAATTTATATTTTACAAAGTAAAATTATTTCATTATTCCTTATTTACTACTACTAAATAGGAACATTTAGTATTATATGAGTAATTTAAATTAAACTAAAATTAGTGTGACTTCTGTTGTTGCAGATTAGATGACAAATAACATAATATATTAGGGTTGTACGAGTAAGATGTTACTTTTAGCAGAATGCATGCTGAACTGGAGTCACCTGTCAAACGGTTTCTAACCGACTCTTTAATGTTATTCATCTCTGAAAATAATGGCTCGCAGGCATAGGTTTTTAAAAATATTATTAAAATAGCATGAGCCAGCTTCTTCAAACAATTAAATGTGTCTTGTAACGCATTCCATGTTTCCAAAATTTTGTTATTAGCATTTTTACTTATATTACTTACCTGTCAATATTTCTGTTTCAACTAATTCTAACTCTCTCCTTGTTTCAACCAATTTTGAATCCATATTGAACTAAACTGTACTAACGTTATTTAACTATATTCTTTTTTATTATACTGATATAAAACAAAACATTCATGTTAACTACTTCTTAGAACAAAAAAATTGTCAATAATCGACACTTACATTATAAAGGAAGGACTTCATTAATTGATTATTTTAATTTTAATTGCGTTTACAATCACAAAGTTCTTATTTCTCATTACTGTTAAATGAAACATAAAACAATAATTGAAGTATGTGAAAAAAATATTATTATTTTTTTGATATTACTGCTTTAAAACAAACTATAACATGCCGTCATGCTATAATATGTGACACACGAGCCACGAACTCGCCCGAAGTCAGCCGAACGACGCGCAATAATTCACGAACGCAGAGTTTCGGTGCGGCCGAAGGTTTGGCAGATTTTATGCCGAAACCGAAACTGATGCCGAACCTTCGGTCGGTCACTACCAAAAACTATTGTGCACGAAATATTGAAAAAGGATCTCAAATTTCATCTTTTTAAGATTCAAATTGTTCAAGCGCTTAAACCTAATGATTAAAATTTACGCGTTGGAGCGATTTCGTACGAAACACTATCTTTTTGAGTGATGAAGCCCATTTTCAGAAAGGAAGTATAAATAAGCAGAATTGCCATTGGTCACCTAAAGGACAGAACCCACGTTTAAAACATCAACGGCCTCTTCACAGTCTCAAAGTGACGGTTTGGTGTGCATTGTCAAGCAGTGTAATAATCGGACCCTATTTTTTTGAAAATCGTCGAGGGCAAGCCATTATTGTTATCGGCGCATGCTTGCCAAAAATGAGAGAACATCCTGCCTCCACTTCACACACATGGTTCCGGCAAGATGGCACCACGCCTCACACTGCTAGAGACGATGGTGCTTCTTCGTGATGTTTTCCCTAAAAAATTCAGATTCAGCCAGATCTCGCTCCTATAGACTTTTTTCTGTGGGGTACCTCAAAAGTAAAGTGTATGAAACCGACTCCGTGACCATCTCTGCACTAAAATAAAATATCGTTCGCAAAGTTAATGGCATCCTGACGTCACTTCTAAGAGGCCAGATTTTAAGAGTGCGTCCGACGTGATGGTCTACATTTAGACGAAAAAAATTTTAAGAAAAAAAATCCGCATTTCTCTTCTTTGTAATACCTAGTTATTGAAATAAATGTACATTCTTTGCAGTTTATTTTTTATTTAAATTTTAAATCCTAATTCTGCCACCCGACACTAGTCATTTTGAAAGCTTCGCTGTTTGATTTACATCAGCAGGCAATCTGTAGGATTTTTTATGTACAGCATTTACTTGGGCCATAAAATTAACTAACAACTCGATGTCACTTTCTGACATATTAGTGACAGTGTAGACAAAAAAATCCTCAACCTCGTAGTCGTGATTGCGCATGGGTTTTTGGTCTGGCTGGATAATTAATTTAAAAAATTGTAGAATATTGTACCCATATATTAAAGTGTTTCAGTGTTTTTTTACTTGAAGAAGTAACTTTTTATGATCTTAATAATAAATAAATATAATATGAAAATAAAGAAATACAATATAAAAATAATGACTTCTCAAACTTCGCAAAATTACTTTGTGGTATCATTAATTATATAATGAATAACATATCACTTTGTTTAAACCACTATATTATAAACAATATCTACATGTTTCGATAACAATGTTATCTTCATCAGGATATGTCAATATAAAGAAAAATAAAATTTATTTTTCTTTATATTGACATATCCTGATGAAGATAACATTGTTATCGAAACATGTAGATATTGTTTATAATATAGTGGTTTAAACAAAGTGATATGTTATTCATTATATAAAAATAAAGAAATACAATATAAAAATAAATAAATGCAATTCGTAAGTTTGATTAATTAGTTAACATTAATATGATAATATAGTTGACTACGACTCCAACCACAACATAAATATAAGTAAAGTTTATAGAAACCATATTAAAGTCATTTAATGACTTTTTTCTAGTAGTTCCGTGATGCTGTGATCTTGTGCATCACACCAACTCTCTCGGTAATAATAGTTTTTGAGTATTATTCGATAATAAATATTTATTTATTTATTTAAACTGTGTTTTTACAGATTGTTCTCACACACGTGAGAACAGCCCAGTTATAAAACTCAGTTAAATATACAAATAAGAAAAATAGGTAAAGATTTATATAAAATCAATCAGCCAAATTATACAATGGTTAAATTTTTAAATAGATTAAATAAAAATTTGATAAAATAAAACAAAAAAAAAACAGTTAGGTATAAAAAATGTAATATCGTAACTTCTTATTTTACCTCTTATTTTAGAAAATGCTAGGAACTTTGCAATGATCAGCGAAGTATTTTTGACGCAAGTTGCTGCTATGGTTAAAAGATGGAAAAAACTTTGTATCCAAATAACTGCAATGATCGCAAATGTGCCACCTTCCTGAAAATGTTTAAATAAATATATTTACCAGTCTGTTTGCAACAAATGATTGTGCAAATTTTCAATTTTGTATAGAAGCTGTTTAAGACATCAAATTTTATTCCAATATAAGTAATACAAAGGATTTCAATATAACACTATTTCTGTTCTCAAAAATATTAATAACTAAGACCAGAAACTGCAAACTGCCTACAACAAAGTTACCTCTTTGCACATTCGATATCGTAAGTTAGGACTATTAGGAAAAATTCTACTCACCATTCTAATCATATGTAACGTTTCAGTTATAATGTAAAATAATAATGCCAGCGGTCCAAAAAGAAACTGTAAATAATAATAATAGTAAGTAATTAGAGAATGAATTCATCATGATAATAGACAAATTAATTACGTTAGCAAGTAAAGTGAAATGATATTACTTACGGTAACACGGAATTTGCCATTTATAAGAGACAGATTATTTAACAATTTCTCATTTATCTTCATGAAGGTGTGAATATTTAGAGCTTATAAAGGTTTTGCTGACTTTATTAGGTTCATCAAGCAGCATACTGAAAGATGCATCTCTTCAATAAATAAATAATTGGATTTATGTTTTCAAAGCTGTAGTCGGGCAGATCATAAAATTTAGAAATAGAAATGTTAAGAACATTTCCGTAAGAACTTATCATATTTACCATAATACAAAACTGATAAACTGAAAAACCCAAAGCAATGTTATAAATCGTGGTGAAAATAATGTCCATTAGCTCGCTGAAGCTCGGTGCTTTTCTGGAACAAATTTTTTAAAATATACATGTACATTATTTCTAATGCGTGCATCATCTTGTTAACATTATTTGAATAGGCCACTTGCATCACATTTTTTAAATTTTTTTTCCGGTTTAGGCAAATATTCTAAGACATTCTGTATTTTTTTTTTTTTTATCGTATTTTTGAAACCCTGGGGATTTTTTGAAAATTTCAATCCGAAAAATCAGACCATTTTTTATAAACCGGAAATACGGGACATAATTTTATAGGTGTGAAAAAACGATAATTACATAGCCGAAAATCATTTTTAAAAAAAAGAACGTTTTCCACACGAATGGCACAGGAGAATAACGAGGCATACCAAAAATATTACATCTCATAAATATTTTTTTCCTTGATCCATCTTGTTGATCATAAATCCTTATATTGTACAGCGTATATATTACTAAATTCAATGTAATATACTTGTGCTTGTAAATTATAATAATAATAAGAATATTATAAAATTTTATTTTGTTAAAATCAGCACCATAATCATTATACCTCTAAAACACGTACCAACATCTTCTTCACGTTCTGAAGAGAACCCCGTACATCTAAAATGTACGGGGTTCTCTTCAGAACATCTGTCAAAAAGTGAAATCAAATAATAAGTTCGCAGAGAACAAACAATAAATCTAGTGAACGAATTCAAAAATTCGCCTGAAATCAAAGTGATGCCATATAAAAAAAATAAATCAGTGTGGAATTTTTTTAAATTAATAGGAACATTTTCGGAGACGGGACATTTTCATGTAGTGACGTCATGAGCCCAAATAATGGATTTATTTATTTAAAAATAAAAACAACTGTACATTTCTAAACAACTTTACTAACATTTTCTTAATCTTAGTAAAAAGATCTATCCACATGATTTTTTCCAAGTCGTTATGAAATCCATGCAAGTGGCCTATTGTACATAAAAGCAATAATTTTTGGTAGTACTTTTTCTATGTAATTAAAATTCTCTATAATGTTTATATCTTTGTTAGAGTTTATGTTCAACATCCAATTTGCAACAAACAAATGCACCGAAGATGAAATGTACATACACACATGCATTGTTGAGAAGTGTAACACCATATTTCTTACTGAAAAATCTAGATATTCCACCTCTTATGAAAAACATTGAAACGATTGACAGGCATGCGAGATAAAGTGAGGCCCACCAAGCTCCTTTTTAAAATATGACCCTTTCACCCTGTAACTTGTCATTCCCACAAAAAAATTAATCCACTTCAACGGTTCTAATTTATTATTAAATAAATATTAATTATCCACTAAAATTTTATCAAGTTGTGGACCATTTTTATATTTTATCAACGCTTGTCAATAACGTTCATACGAACGCACGGATTTGCTATAAGTGCCTCAAGCATTTTCCAATACAAGTTATACGGAACAAACATTATTTCCATTAGGCTAACTAGGTACATACTGTTGCGTGTACTACCAAAAAGTATGATTAAAAATAAAAAAAAAAACGTAATTTGTTGTGTTAAGTATGTATGTTTTTTGTAATCAATCATTCTTTCGGAGTAAATTATTGAGTGTAGAAAGTACAGCGGAGTTTAAGATTTGTAAAAAATGTATTTAACAAGGTTTGCTCATAAAGGCACTTTTCGGGAAAACTCATCAGGCCGCTCGCAAGCTCTTGACGTATTTTGAAGTCCAGTTGGGTCTGAAAGGAAGATCTCTTTCACTTTTTACTAGGTATTTAATATTATTTTTTAATAAATCTAAGATACTGGTAATATCCTCGCATTCATATTTGTTCATACGAGTCGAATTATAGTCGAGAAAATTTGTTTTATTAACAATTACAATGTGGTATAGAGTAGTGAACGGTAGAAAAAGTCGAGGACGCCCGAGGAAGGCAAGCATTATCTCCTCACTGGAACGACGTACGGGGCCGAATTAAAGACGATATAATAAAGTAGTTTGAATAGTAGATAATCTATTTAAATTTAATATGGTATACGGTAGAAAAAGTCGGGATGTCTGAGGAGGACGGCAAGTACGGGTATGGGCACCGCCGCTCCGAGAACTATTGATTGGATGGTGACCCGACATTTGATCCGGCGACATTTGGTCCGGCGACAGTTGATCCGGCGACATTTGATCCGGCCGACATTTGATCCGGCCGACACTTGATCGGGCGGAGAGTTGATCCGGTGGACATTTGATCCGGCGACAATTGGTCCGGCCTTATCCTTTAGAAGATTTTTTCTTCAAGTAAGTATGTAAAGAGGATATACGGCCGTAAAATATTTTTACAGCGGATTTTCACTCAAAATGCCTTCAGATATAAGTACATCGACTTTGGTTGTACGGCCGTACATCCTCTTTACATACTTACTTGAAGAAAAAATATTCTGAGGGATCAGGCTGGACCAATTGTCGCCGGATCAACTGTCCGTCGGGTCAACTGTCCGCCGGATCAAGTGTCGGCTGGATCAAATGTCGGCCGGATCAACTGTCATGGAACCGTAAAATATGTAGATACTTGCAAGATGTGCTGATAGAGTCCTTCCAAAGGGTTAAAATTACCTCATTTGTCTAATTTCACTACTGCCTATTAAAACAAAACAAATGTAGATATTTCTTTCATGCATTATATTAAAGCCATCTAAGTACTCATGAAATGATTTTTAACAGAAAAGTCGCAATTCAAACCACATAATTATTATTACTAATAAGTATTAAAAGTTAATAGCACAAACACGGTACATTTGATTAGGTTAATATTTCAAATTTCGCTGTTTTAAATTTAGTTAGGTTCAGCCGTCAGTCTTCTCGTTCTAATTTTGGTTAGAGTCAAAATCAGTCACAAATGGGGAAACAGTATAACTTGCGGTCGTATTCTGGGTAGCAGAAGGGTGACTATGCTTCATTTGGTAAAGTATCACGGTGTAAGTGGCTATGGTGGCCCCCAAACTATAGAGAAGGGTACAGTCCACAGGGAACAGTCCACAAGCAGTGGCAAAAAGTGGTCTCGATCTCATGAGGTTCTCCAACATGGCAAGACGAGTTCCGCATCCATATTCTTTAAACAGAAACACAAATATTTTTTACAAAAGTTATAAGCTTTTAACCATAGAGCTCAAAATCTGGTGGCTGGTCATGAAATTTGCACAGGTTTTTTAGTCTGAAATCTCTAGGTTAATCTAACTTTCTAACTCACAGTGTTCCTTGTTTACGAGATAGAAAGTTTTAAAATATTACTTTGTTTGTCTAAAGATTTCAAATAATTATTGTTTCCCCTGGGAGGCCAAGGGGACACCGGTGTCCCCTATAAAATTTCCAAAAAAAAACAAAAAACTTTTATATGCGATTTTGACCCTTATGCATAAAGAAACTGTATAAAAACAAGGTCAAAATCGCTTGCACCAATATCTCTATAGGTAGGGTAAAAAATTTCATTCATGTGGCAAATCTAGAATTTTTGTAATTAATTTATCTGTGACTTCAGACCGCTGTCAAAACCAAAAAGTCGTGAGTTTTAGCATTTTTGTTCCTTTTTCAAATGCATATAAAGGTATTTATTTATTATCAATAGCAACAACCTTTTCACGTAGGATGTCTATTCAGGTTTATGTAAAAATAACAATATCAGTTCATTTTCGTATTTATACGGATATTTAAGCAAAATTCGGGAAGCCAAATTTTCGCGACTTTGTTCTTGGCTTCGAAGGGGTTTTAATGAGAATTCTGAGTCATAATAAAAATTATGAAGCAAAATAATTCGTTGTTCGACTCTTTGAATAGAGATATCGATCGCTCGAAACACAAGTGTTATATCTCCGTAAGTCATTAGTTTGGGATTATTGTTCTGAGAATCGTTTATTTCTTTACATCTTTTTGAAATATTGAAATATATTTGGATTAGTGTGATTCTTTACATTAAAACCACACAGGAAGTTCTGAAGAAAATATTTTCCCTCTGGGACTGTGTCGTCTTTGGGGATATTGTGTGAAGGGTCTGTTTAAGGAAAGTGTGGAGTGTCGATATGGGACCATTGGGACGAGAGGTGGGGAGAGGCGCGGCACCGCCCGTCACTCCGTGACAATAGGTGCATCAAGCAACATCTCTGTTACTTGTTATTTAGTCATTGCAATTTATCAATAAACCAAGTAGGTACCATTCTTATTATTTTATTTTAACAGAACCCTACATATCAGATTTAATATTACGAGAGTTGGAAACAACTCCCATAAATTTTAAGAGGACGAGAGGAAGTTCTGGGAATGAAAAAGGTACGAGGGATGGATGGGAATCTGGGGAGCGCGTGTCCAGGAGTGACGGACGCGTTAATTCATTCCTCCCACTGCGGTGCAAGGCGATGACGATGAGTCGATGGAGAGGTCAATGGGTCTCCCTCAACCGACCTCTCCCGATCGCGAAAACCGATCCGGCCAACCACGTACTTCTTTTTCACAATGTAAATACCTTTTTTATCCCCAACTAAAATCAGCTTGTTGACGATTACGATTCCTCTTTTATTTTCATATTTCATGGCCTCTTCAAATAAGGCCATGACCACCAGCACAAAAACATATTTGACACACCAGTTCATTACTGCCATGGCGGCAACGTTATGCTGAAAAATACATAAAATCAGCAACAAATTATAAAATCTGATAAAACGCAATCACTTCATTTAACTTCACTTCAAATTATAACACATACTTCATTCACATCAAATTATAATACAAGCAACAACTGCGCGATACGAGGTAAAGATCTCGGGCTCCCATTCAAAACAAAAAAAATATTACTCACACCAGCGTACGCATTGTAGCTCTCCATGTTGATTATGCCATTTTCTGACTGTAGTATTGATAACATCGCCGTCCCTACTGTGAATAAAATCTGAAACAAAACGTTAACATTGTACTACGAAGTAAATGATTTATAAAAATTAATTCGCTTCATCATGCAAACTTTCACTGCCATGCCAAAGGCAAATGACTTTTTATAAAATCATGTTTCGTATTTTTTTAAATTGTTTGAATTGTAAATCAAATGAATGTACCTGAAGGCCGAATGACGAGTTAACAATGTCTACGTTATCAGCAAGCTTATCGTAGACCCTTATAAGCATCATTACTTTGACACCGAACTCGTAATTAGCACTGCTTCTTATCATTAATTTATTCATTCTTTTACAGCAACCTGTACGCATTATGTTAGTAGACGAGAAGTCAACACTGTTGGCGTTATTTAGTTGTTTACTGGAGCAAAGCATGAGCGAGTTTAGAGCTCTCATCCGAATTGTGATCATCCAAATATACACCACGTATTGGAACACAAGAAAATCATACGTAAAAATCGCGATGTACATGGCGATATTGCTCGTTGATTGTGAGTCGTACCATGCCACAATGTCCAATAAATTAGCTAAACAAATATATATAAATAATAATATCGAAACGCCGGTTATCACTTTACGCCATGTTGTATAGCATTCTTGTGGTAGGTCCAGAAGATTGTCAATATACTCCACATTGTTCATATATTTCAAAGCTAATTGAGAGCAGAAAAATACTGGTACATATAGCGAAAAAGTCACAGAAAAAATCCCAAAAAAATATGCAATATTATCGGTGAATGTTATTTTCAATGTCGATGATTCGGCATCATCCCCAATCTTAACACTTATCAGATATAGAAAAGCAACATCGATGACGAATGAAAGTAACAAAGAGTAGGCTTTACTGGAAGTGTTTTTAGGTAACACTTTGTTCCTTTTATACGAATAAGTCTGAATACCAAAAACGAAGAAAAAGAAATTCACTGGTGCAAGTGCGTGAGACATGTTCAATTTCGTGCTTATTTCACCCATATTTTGAGAAGACATTCAACAAGACTTTGCTTTCTAGCAGTGAACCGACTGAATAAAGCGTTCGATTGTTTTTATTTCAGTGATATAGGAACAATAATTCATGTGTTGACACAAGATATGTAAAGCTAAGAGTCATGTGAATAATTCACCCTAAAAAACCCGTCATTGTTTTATGATGCTTATCAAATCACCCCCATCGTTTTTTTTAACTTACTTAGCAACATAGTCGATGTAACTGGGGCCAGTAAAGCCCAAATTATCAAATATTTACAAATTACTCTATCAAAGTGAATTGTATAAAAACATATGAAAATAACGAGGGATTTAGAATAAATATAAAAAAATGACGAACCTAAATAATTTATTATCGTGGTATCTAGGTACACGACACAAGTAACAATGCTCCTCAAAAGCTAACGACAAAAGTCTTGATTAATCGGAGTAAAAGTCGATAATTGAATACACACTGAACCCCAGATTCCTACCCACCTCTTAAACCCTTTTCCTTCCCAGAACTCTCCTCTCCTTCTTTTCCTTAAAAAACTCTCTAAACAGCATCCCCAAAGATGATGATTCCCTGAGGGAAATTATTTTCCTTAGGGCCTCCTGTGTGGAGCTCATGTAAAAAAAAATCATACTTCGACTCGTTCGAGTCGTTAATATAGTCTTCGGTGATAATTTTTTATTTGTTTAATTTTTAAAAATCTACAAAGTCACCGGGGGACCAAAGTTTTCATGTACATTTTATACACTAATATCAGAATCACTGGTTAACGTGAGTTAAGTCCTGTGTCCTGAGCTGTGTAGCGTTATATCATTTCTTCAAATCTTAGAATAAATGATACCGCGTACGTGGCAGTTTCCTTGTAACCTTTATCAAATCAAACGCCAAATATTCCAAGTTTTTTCAAATTTATTTAATTGGACAAATAGATTTTGTTAATCTAGAATCTAGAAGACATTCGGGTTATATTAAAAAGTTTTGTAACCTTAGAAACAGGTGGTTACCCATTGACCCTTTGAACTTGCCAGCGGTGATCTCTATTGGGTATACCGCAGGAGAAGGGGGCGGGTAGCTCGGGAAGGCTGTACAATAATCGTGCAAATTTGAGTGAAAAAAGTGATGAAATAATAAAATTCATCACATTGTGTATTAATATATTAACTCCATGCTATAGCAATGGCTTAAAATGGTAAAGGTATCCATTGTTCATAATATTTCATTGAGCATATCTGGTTTACCAAATTCCACATACGTATTCCATAAAACTGTCTCTATTTACATGTATTACCTGTAGAAACTTTCTGGAGGGTGGAAAAAAGGGAAGCATAAACTCACTGGAGGCAGGATAATGACGTCTCTTGCCCAAATTCAACTTGCCACAATCACCGATTGTAATTTTGAAGGTTTTTACGTAACTCTTAATTTTATCAAGAAATCAAGATACTGAGCATAGAACACTTTTTTTAACATGATTTCCACACAGGAGGCCCCGAGGAAAATAATTTTCCTCAGGGCCTATGTCATCTTTGGGGATGCTGTGTGGAGGATTTTTTGAGGAAAGGAAGGAGAGGAGAGTTCTGGGAAGGAAAAGGTTTAAGGGGTGGGTAGGAATGTGGGGTTCAGTATGTCCTGGTCATCCGCCTCCAAGACCTAGACAAACCTCACCCCATGAACCCGGGCACCCCTGCTAAATCACCAAACGTAGCGAACTACTTGGGGTGACCTATGGCAGAGGTGTTGGTTATCCAATAAAGGTTCCCGGGGCGGCGGTACCCATTCCCCCCTCCCAAATTGAAACTCTGCTGTCATTTGAAGATTGTTAATGCATTGACCTTATGACTGGTACCTTATATGTAGGTAGGGAACCAGTTGAGCGATTCTCTACGGATTATTCATGTCATTTCCCTAAGTTTTCCTGTCATTTCCACACCTGCCGAGCGATTATTCATGTTTTGTGAGATCGAGATAGATCTCAGGCGAGATCTGCTGTCAGATTTGTGTGATTTTCTTTCGCTGTTATTTGCTTTCTCTACGAGCCGATGTCAGAATTTCAGTTGTGAGCTGGAAATGATAGGAAAAGGTGAGGGAAATGACGGGAATAATCCCTAACATACCTATTAAATACTGTCGTATCCTTTTTACCATCCACGAACATACTGCAACATATTTTTCATGATGGCTTTATTTATTTTCAATGAACTGTCTAAATATATGATCACCGATCATTTCCCTCATCAAAAACATCAAAAGTAACCATTCAAATCACAAACCAATGTAATTACCTGTTAAATTCAATTTCATGGAATAAATTCTGCACACAAAGCTTACTCAGGTAAACAAAGAATGATAATAATAGTGGTGTGGGAGGTGAGTGCAACCCCGCACATCCTATATGTGTAAGTACATACATTAAAAACATAGGTATTTATAAAATAAAGTAAAGATTAAGTAAAAATAAAAAATAAAAAAAGTTGTAGGCATCATCATTAGATAATGAAGGCCTATACAGTAAACACCCCCTTCAGTCATGTCAATAAACCCTGACTGGTTATACAGAGGAATAAAGAATGAAGCAGGCCCATACACTCGCGTACAATAAGAGCTCATTAAATGATTTTATCATATATTTATGAAAACTTATTATGTAATAATACAACAGTTTTTTTTCTCTCAATTTTATTTTACCCTATTTTCCTTTCTACCCTGTATTTCTTTATTTTCGATTTTTATTTTTAATTTATTTTTATTTTTATTTTTGCCTTTGTTCCATCTATAGTCTTATTTATAAATACTTGCGTTTTCACTGTGGGATGTGTGGGATTGCACTTACCTCTCCACATCTTGGAATAACGACCATTATTATATGTAGTGTGCATCTCATGAACTCTGCTTATACTGAGGAACAAAGAAGGAAGAAGTCATTCTGTATACACCTCCATCAGTCGTATCTATAAACTCTGACTGGTTATATTAGAGAAACAAATAAGGAAGAAGTCCCGTGCACTCGCGTACAGCGTACACCTTCAGAGCTTAAGGGCCTTTCTTACTAGCGATCTCAATCGTTGTATGGAGAATCGTGAATTCTCAGATTCAAACGACAATCTGAGTTATTAAGATGAATATATACGTGAAATCCTCTTTAGATACTATTTTGATTAATCTTTACGACAAATCGGCTTACAGTATGAACATCAAAAAATATGCTTCGGATAAATCGAAGCTTTTACTAGCGTTTCTATGTATTGGAATTAAAATAAAATTATTATTTACGTAACAAAAAATATAAGCGTAAACCACCAAAAAAAATGTTTTTTCATGACTTAACTATTTATTATTTATACAAGAAACAATTTTTAAAAAATACCTCTTTATGGCTAAGACTATTTTTGAGGTTTTCCATGTTCTAACTTTTTTTCGTTCTTATAAAATTATGCACAAAATAAATAAAAACCACTTTTTCGCTTACTAGCCTCGTGCAAAGAGACGCCCGATTTTAAAATTTTGCAGGCATGAGATTCGAAATATTTCTAGCGTTTATATTCCTCTTAATCGTCAAAATATCGATAATGTAGCCACGTTAAGCTATCATAAATACATTTTTCTGTCGAGATATATGTTTTTATTAACAATTTATTTTGGTTGCTCTCAGAAGTGGCCGTGAATGCACGCTTCTTACGGTCCGTCGCGTCGTGTCAATCTTTCCGAAATTCCGTGTAATTATTATACTTCCATACCACGTTTCAACAATATTACACTCTATGCGTTCCCCTTTTTCATCTGTGAGTTTCCGTTGAAGCTGCGTAGTGTGATGTAGTATTATTAAGAATTAATTTATTGTTATTATTTTTTCGGGTTTCTAGGAAATAAACAATTTGATATTTTAAAAATATAAAAGTGTGGATCGTCCACACTATTCTTTGCATAAATTTGCAACCGGTAATAGTCCCGGAAAACTCATAAAGCAAAACTCAAAAGTCAAATGTATAGACTGTAAAGGGTTGTGCGTCAAATAATATTGTCTGTTTCGGTGAATTTTCTTTATTTAAAACACAAATTTACATAGAAAATATTTTGCATTCATAAGTATTTACATAATAATTATGGATAAAAAAAAACGAAAAAGTAACAAAAGTTACTGTTTTTAACAATTTCGAATGCGGAAAAGGCCACCTTTATATAAACCATGTGTCTTGATTCATGTAGTTAATAATTAAAAATTATAAGCATCAGCTGACAAGTATATATGTACAAGACTTAGCAGGTATCTGTATATTTCTAAATTAAAAAAGAAACCCCGAAAATGTGAAAACGACGACGAAAAAACAATTCATCATTGGTGCCAATATTCCACATCCAAGATTTTTTTCAAATTGTGTTTACGTCACCGACAACCCAGGATACATTTTGGCTATGGAACGGTAAAGTGCGTAGTCATTAATATGCCGATGTAATTGGTAACCACTTCGGCTATAGTAAAACATAAGGAGAAATTAACTGGAACCATTCCGAAAACTGTGACACAGGGCTGCCTATCCACCAGGAGTCGAGAGAATTTTTTTAACTGTTGCCGTTCGCCCATTCCTGAAAAAAGGACAGTCCATTGCAGTTTAATGTTTGCTCAGTTACGGTTTAAGTTAAGGTGATTTTTTAAAAAAATACTCATAAATTATTAATTTTGAGTCAATAGTGTGGGCTTCCTTTTCGAATTATAAAAGAAAAATGACTTTAGCGGAAGTAAGCATTCAATGAGAAGAAGAATATGGTTTGAAAGGGAGTTTTGAAAATACGAGTGCTGAAGGCGCGCTAACAATTCAGTGATATTTATAAAAATATTATAAACAGAGCAAAATTCTTTCGACGAATGCATAAGTTGAATTTAAATAAACAATGTGAGCGCTTTTGTATCTATAACACAAATTAAATGACAGATCAAAATGTGTTTTTAACAAATTTCCATCGAAGAAATTTCATATAATTACGGTGTCGGCTCGGAAAATATAGATATTATTTTAAAAAATAAGTTTTTAAGAACTTAAAAACTTAAAGTGTTCAGGAGATATATTTGATAAATCGGTAGAAATTCGGAATGCGAGGGCTTACATTTAATATATATGTATAGAAACACGTAAGGTCTGAAAGTCGGCGTGAATGCTCAGTGGTTGCAGATGTTCGAAAATACAATAGTTCAGTCATCCAACCATTTTTACGGCTTTTTAGTAGGTGACAGATGGTTTGATAATTTCATTGTTGAAATTGTTTTAAATGTTTTGTGTACCAAAACCGGCTGGAATGTTCTCACAAATTAATAAAGTGAAGCACTTACAGTTATAACTACAACAAGAAGGAAAAAGTTTTTTAAGAGGAAAACCAACCAATCAAAAATATTTTTACCTATTCGTGACTCGAAAAATGCCACTATTTTTGCTAGCATTATTTTGGTGTTTTTGAACTCATCCACTACTGCCTCGCTGGTAGATGCAATCATCATGAGATATATCAAAGAGTGGAACCAAGAGGTGGGTAACGCCATGAGAAGATAGTTTTCCTGCACATAACAAAAATATTATGTTATACATATATTTACAGAATTTTTCATTTTATGAATTTTAGTTCAACTTTGTGGCTCTGTTAATTCTTTCTGTATGAGCAAGAATAAAAGGAGGCTTCTAGGTTTGCAGACTTCATAACGGCTTTTTTAAAGGGTGAATATATTAGAGAAACAATCGTTATAATGAAGTTGAGGTAATGCCCTGACATAGGTCCTGTGTGGGGCTCATGTAAAAAAAAGCAAATTGGTAAGAAATTGGAGTTTTGTTGCAGAAATTAATGTAATATGTAGATTATTGTACAGGATAAACGAAGTTATTTTATTGTATGAACGTAAGAAGATACAAAGTAATGCTACTAATAATTATTAAAATATGGTATTCAAAAATACTATAATTTAGTTGACATAAATTTATTTATTTAATTTATTTTTTTATTTTACTTTATTTGGGAAACAAACAGTTGTACATATTTTATTAAATAATTACATTTGACAAATTTGCATGAACCAGTGAAGTTTCCACATTTGAGAATATAGAATTTAAAGAAAAAACAAAAAACTCATTAATATAAGAAGTTATACATACATAATACCTAACTAGATTACAGAAAATCAGATGAAACCAACATAATAAAATCAGATGAAACCAACATAATAATTCATACGAAAATCAGATGAAACCAACATAATAAGAGAAAAACAATAAAATAAGGCACACAGCAGGATTCACGATCAACAATCTGTTTTGATCTTCTCCGTTACATATTTTGTGAATTGAACTGAGGACAAATGGAAAATATCAGCGTCTGAAAGGATATTGTTATATTTTGTGCACGTCCTTTTCAGAAATGTATGTTGTGAGTAGTTAGTTTTTGATTGTGGGATGTGGAATAGTTTGTTTGTTCTTGTATTACGTACTGGACAGTGGAAGTGGATGTTTTCCAGAAGATAGTTGCTGTCAACAGCGTTGTTGATGATTTTGTATAAAAATTTCTGGTCGGATATATTTCTTCTCTCTTCTAGTGATGTAATTTTATGGAATGCTAAGGAATCTTTTACATGTTCTGATATTCGGAACGATTTAAAGTCTAAGTATTTCAAAATTTTTTTTTGGATTCTTTCTAACCTTTCAATATTGACTTTGTATTGGGGATTCCAAATCACTGATCCAAATTCTAGTATGGAGCGAACAAAAGAAAAATATAATATCTTGATTACATGTGGTGATCTGAATGGTTTAGTCACTCTTACAATGAATCCTAGGAGTTTGTAGGCCCTGTCACAAATGGAATTTATGTGTGATCGGAAAGACATTCCGGAGTCCATTATTATTCCTAAGTCCCTTACTTCACTACACCTTTTTAATTCAACTCCGTTTATTTTATATGGGAATGTTAGGGGGTTAGTGCTTTTGGTGAAAGATATTGTATTACATTTTTCTAGATTAAGGTACAGTTGGTTGTTCGCGCAATATAGTCCAAGCCTATTGATATCCTCTTGCAATTCTAGGCTGTCATTAATATTAATTACTTTTTTGTAAATTTTAATGTCATCAGCAAAAATTTGGATTTTAGAGTTTTTAAAGCAAGAGTCTATATCATTTATATACAAAATAAAAAGGAGAGGTCCGAGGTGTGATCCTTGTGGAATTCCTGAGGGTATATTATAGAAACGTGAAGAGAAACCCTTAGCTCTAACTGCTTGACTCCTGTTAGTGACGTACGATTTGATCCATCTTAGAAGGTCCCCACTGATCCCGATTTTTAATAGCTTCTTCAGAAGCAGTTTGATGTTAATTTTATCAAAGGCTTTTGAAAAATCCGTGTATATAGAATCAATCTGAGTTTTACTACCCATAGAATTAAATATGAAATCTGTGTATTCCAGCAGGTTTGTCTCGACTGACCGTTTTCTAAAAAAGCCGTGCTGATTTTTTGATATGGTAGTTTGTACTGCTGGAAAAAGTTGGTCAAGAACCATGTTTTCCATAATCTTGCTGATGATTGGGAGTTTGGAGATGGGCCTGTAGTTAGTGATGTTATTTTTGTCCCCGCTTTTATGGATTGGTGTAATGAGTGCTTGTTTCCAGACGTTGGGGAAGTTGCCTTCCTCAAATGACATTTTGAACAGCATGGAGATAGGATAAGCCAATTGGTCCAGGCATTTTACATAAAAAATGGATGGAATTAAATCAGATCCCGCGCTTTTGTTCGGATCGAGTTTTTTTAGATAATTAAGTACATGCGATTGATTAAAGTTAATTGTGTGAATATGAAGATAAGAGTTGTCGACATTGTTATCAGAGTTTATAGGATCGAGGCTGGGGTTGGGATTCTCTACAAAAACCGATCTAAAATAATCACTAAAATTGTCACAAATGGATTGTCCATCAGTGCAGGAGATATCGCCAAGATACATTTGATTTGGTAGATCAGAAGACAATTGCTTTGATTTTACGAACGACCAGAAGCGTTTACTACACTTTTTTATTGATTCTTCTGCCGTCCTAATGTAGTTATCATAACATTCAAGTGAGATCTTCTTTTGACGATTTCTCAGCACTGAAAAGGATTGATAGTCAGCTAGATTTTTGTATTTTTTCCATTTTTTGTGATATTTTAGTTTCTCTTTTACAATTTTAATAAGTGGGGAAGTATACCAGGGGGGAAACCTTTCCAAATTAACATAAATTTTTTTTTCGGGAATATGTTTACGTATGAGGTCATTTATGATATTATAAAAGTTTAATACGGCCCCTTCAGTATCCTTATTTTGAAATTCGTGTTCCCAATTTATTATGGATAATTCGTTTATGATTTGTTCGTAATCACCTCGGTGAAACATTTTGACTGTCCTTGACGAAACGAGGGGAGACGGTTTAATAACAGGGGATAACTCTATGTCTAATGCTCTGTGGTGTGTATCTTCAGGCGTCAGAGGCTGGGTACTGTGAGTTATGCTACATTCTGAAATATTTGTCATGATTAAGTCAAGAGTTCGTTTATTTGTATTGATCACAGAATTAAATTGCTGTAATTGCGTGAATGAAAGGAAGTCAACCAACGCACAACTAGCAGTATCTTCTGGAAAATTTGATTCTAAATAGTTTTGCCCTTCTGTTACCTTCCAATTTAGTTTGGGTATGTTATAGTCTCCAGCTAATAAAAACAATCCTTCCGGGTGATTTGTGTGCAGGTCCGATGTATTGTTTAAGTGATGAATTAGATTATGAATGTAGTTGGTGTTTTGTGGATGGTACGAGCAGCATATATATAATTTTTGGAGTTTATTATTGTTACCTAGTATTGGCACCGATATCCAAATGTCCTCAGTACACGTAGACCACGGTAGTTTCTGAGCATTAAGAGATTTGGAGGTTGCGATTAATACCCCCCCTCCCTGCTGCTGTCCAGATACTAAGTAGTCACGATCCTTTCTAAACACATCGTACCTGCTGTCAAACAATTCGCTATCATGGATTGAATCATTTAGCCAAGTTTCGCATAAAAGGTAAATGTCAAAATTGTTTAAAAGAACCTGATTTAAGAAATTATGTGTTTTTGTGCGAAGACCTCGCACATTTTGGAAATATATGTTAAGCATTTTTTAATATTTTGTGAATAAAATTTGTTGAAAAATATTTTAGAAATATAATATAATTATGCTGTGATTGGGGACATTTTTGAACGTCAGGTTCTGTTTGTTTATGGTAAGTTGCATTGTTTATGGTTTCGATAGGCATTAGTTTTGACAGATTAAGAGGTACATCTATGGTCGAAATACAAATTGATTGTAAACATGCGAGTGTGAGAAAAATAATATTACGATGATACATTTCATAAGTTTTTGATACTATTTTGTAGTTAACAAGTGATGGTAATTCGTGTGTTACAATTAAGGAGATAATGTGTGTGATATTAAGGTATTTACATACTTGAGAGAGATTTATAATGTTAGGTTTATGTTTGACAGTATTATATAATTTTAATTTCCTAAAGGGACAGTCGGCGAAACATCATGTGTTGTTTTTAATTTTGATAGTCTATCGACGTCATCTTGATCAGCGATTAGTATCATTGGGGTGGTGTCACTTACACGAATGAATATTTTTCCGTTTCGTACCCAGCAGAAGAGTATTTTTTTTTCCATTTTTATCTCTCGGCATTGTTTCAAAAGATATTGATTTTTAGGGGTTAAATGGTCATTAATGTAGATTCTAAATAAATACAATATTTAGATTTAGATTATAACATTTAGATTATAAATAATAAATAAATACATATTACATTTCCACTCGGGGGCAGCCTTGGCATTGCGGGCAAAAAAATCATAATTTTGACTACATGAAACCTATTTATGTATATTTATATGATTGAAAAATCTCATAAAGAGTTCTTACTTACTGTTTCAACAACTTTTGATATACCAACTATCAAATGAATCGCGAATGATAAAGGCCCAAACAGAAGCTGAAATTTTATTTTGACTAATAAAAAAATAAATCCGAATGAATTTTTTTTTATAATTTTATAAAATGTGATGCGTTTTTCTCTAGTATAAGTTTATTAAAAAAGTAATATCTTAAAAAACAGATTTAGAAAAACTTACAAGGACATTATACTTATTATTTATAATTTCAAGATTTTTCAGTAATTTATTGCACATTATCGTTATTTCTTCTATATTAATAGTGTCTGGTATTAAGTCTTCTCTCCACTGACAATTTGATACAAGTCTAAAAACTTTATGTTTAATCAAGTACATAATAGGATTTATTTTTTCAGAATGGTAATCTGGTCTTTTATACATTTTACAAATGGAAAAATTGATTACCTTTCCATATGAACTAATCATATTTATCAAAATACAAAACTGATGCATTGAAGAATCCATCGCAATATCGAAGAATGTAACTACAAAAAAATCCCAGTACCATGGTGAAAAAATATCACCAAAATGAATCACAGCTACGTATGCTACTTCGAATAAATGTAAAAATATGTTTAATTTATCAGAATGTTTAAAGAAGTAATTAACATTTGGTAGTGTCGATTCTATTAAGTCCAAATTTAGAAATATTTTCATAATTTCTTGTGAGTTAATATTCAATAACCACGTTGTCATCATGTGAAGAGTTGAAGATATGTAAAGGCATGTTTGTCCCAAGTTTCCAAGGGTCATCTGCCATTCATTAACCCAAAGCAATACCAGAATTTTAAGAATGTAACTTGTAAACGCAGCAGACAGGAACAAAAGGTAGATTTTGCTCCACCAAGGCTTTACTTTAAAATTGGTCCCATCCCTTTGGTAGCTCATCAAACCAAAAATTGAATAAAACCCTTTAATTGGTTCAAATGTCTTGTTAAAGAAAGCACCATTTGTAATAATTTTCACATTATTTTTGTTATAACCTCGTATTTTACGTTTGAACATAGTCTTGCTTTCAGTAGCGTCAACACGTTAATATAAATTTATTATTATAGATAACACAAATGTGAATTTTAAATAAAATTTGATTAAGAATTTCTACAAATGTACCTAAGCGACGTCATTAATTATTGGAATTAATTTAAAATATTGTATTTAATTAATTAACATTAACCCTAAATCAAATTATATAAATATTCGCGTTTAGCAAACACTCGTGGGTATGCATTATTGTATGAATGATAAAAAAATAACTTTTATACATTTTTAACTAATCGGTTTCTGTTCGACCTGAACCTTCATCAGGTGGGAATGAAATATATTGTAGAAAAATGAAATAATTCAATTTTGTATAAACCACTTATACGATGCGCAAATCCGACCGGTTTCGGAACAAACGTTCCTTCGTCAGGGAAAGCTTATACTAATTTGACAGTTTCGAACAATGTAGGTATTGTTAAAATTGTAAGGGTCCTTTTAAATAAATAACTTCTTTTGCAAAAAATTCCACTTTTTATTATTCACTGTGACATGTTATAAATGTATTTTAACGGTGATAATACACCATGCCAAATACTGGCAGTTGTTTTACTGTTTAAACTTGCGTAGGAAAGAACAATAATAATCAGATGCTAGCATTTTTATAGTCTAAAAACTGCACACATTTATAGAATTAAAAACTACACATTTGACGTTTGAAAGTGTTTACCAATACTAAAGTCTGAACAAACATGGCGTCTACCTAACTCGTGGTTAAAGCAGGTTCCTAACCCGAGCAGAGACTCACACCATTTTATGGATCGATATACAGTCGGAGTTTACTCCAACCAATCAACAGATGCCGCTAGCATGTCAATTTTCAACACCGGTAGCATGTCAATTTTCAACATAGTCCGCCCCCCCCGGGGTCCACAAATCACCCTTTTTTTTCTTCTTTATTTATTTATTTATTTATTTATTTATTTATTTATTACACGCCCTGATGGGCTTTTACATTATAATTTATAACTTGAGTAACAAACAATGAAGAAAATATAATACAATGAGAAAAGAAAATACACAAAACAGTGTAACAACAAAACAAATTATAAAATAAAAATACATATTATGTAAAAATGATAAGAAGTCTCATATTCAATATAAACAAAAATTGAAGAAATTATGTAAATCTATTTGTGCCTAGAAGAATAAAAGTGATAGAATATACAACGTTTATACTGATTAGTTTTAAGATGAAATATATCACCTAGATTAGAATATTTATTTCCAAGACTGTGAAGTCTCGGAAACGGTGAATTTTGATAAGCTAGTGTCCTGGTGTTATTGAAGTAGAAGGGTAATAAATGTCGACATGATTTTTGGGGAACATGGATATTGATAAATTGAAGTAATTCAGAACAGTCAATTTTGTAATGCAGTATTTTATGTAATAGTATTAAATCTGTGCTTATTCTTCTTTCTGAAAGTTTCAATAGAGACGTTTTATCCAGGAGATAATTGTAATCAATGTTTAGTGTAGGAATATGCAATTTATAGTTTATAAACCTTAGAAACTTCCGTTGAATCTTTTCAATGTTGTCTGAATGAATGTTGTAAAAGGGAGACCATAACGTAGAGTTATATTCAAGTTGGCATCTG
Organism: Limnephilus marmoratus; assembly: GCA_917880885.1. Lineage (NCBI taxonomy): Eukaryota > Metazoa > Arthropoda > Insecta > Trichoptera > Limnephilidae > Limnephilus > Limnephilus marmoratus. Next base: position 31,276,850 of record OU862923.1, on the reverse strand, counting down.
ACAAGGGTTTTATATAACATAATAAATGTGTCTAAATCATTGAAATCTTTTGCAGCTCTCAAAACAAAACCAAGAGTCTTTAGGGCTTTGTTGATAATATTATTGATATGACATACAAAGGTGAGTTTACTGTCGAACATAATGCCTAGATCCATAATTTCACTAACACAATTTAATTTTTCATCATTTAAAGAATACTGAAAAATAATAGGATTATTTATTTTGGCAAAATGAATGAACTGACATTTATTTATATTTAATGCTAGTTTGTTGATAGAGCACCATTCAAAAAGATATATCAAGTTAGTTTGAAGAATAATACAATCATTAATGTGGTTAATCTCTTTATATAGTTTCATGTCATCGGCAAACAGTAGCACATTTATGTCAGTAAATATATCAACAATATCATTTATAAATATAATAAACAAAATGGGCCCTAAATGGGAGCCTTGCGGCACTCCACTTGTTGCTATAAATTTGTAAGACTCTGTACCATTTATTTTCACACTAAGAATTCTTTTGGACAAATAACTAACAAACCAATTTAATAAGCTACCATAAATCCCAAGTTTCGCCAATTTATTGATTAGTATTTTGTGACACACCTTGTCAAAGGCCTTGCTAAAATCAGTGTATATTGAGTCAACCTGGCACCTAGTGGCTAAAGATTTAGATATGAAGTTTTCGTATATTAGTAAATTGGTCAGTGTAGATTTATTTTAACAAAAGCCATGTTGGTAGGGAGTTATAATTTTTTTTATGTTTGTGGATATTTTATGGAGGACAATTTTTTCAAAAAGCTTGGGAATCGATGATTGGATACGTATTGGTCTATAATTTGTTACGTCCGTTTTGTCCCCTTTTTTAAAAATGGGTGTAAGAAAACTGTGTTTCCATATATCAGGGAAACTGCCTGTCTCTAGTGACTGGTTAAAAATTAGAAAAAGAGGAACAACTAAGCCGTTTAAACATTATTTAATTAGCACAGGTGGAATATTATCAGGTCCTGCATTTTTTCTAGCATCTAACAAATTTACATGGTTTTTGATATCTTTAATTTCTATGCGTACTTCAGATATATCCAGACTAAGATTCGATGAGAATTTTGGAATTTCGTTGCTAGGTATATCGTCTTCATACACAGACTTAAAATAATCGGCGAATAGATTTACAATGTTTTTATCATTACACCCAATTTTTCCTTTGAAATTCATAGAAGTTGGAATACCTAAGTTAGTATTTTTTTGAGAATTAGTGTAATTCCAAAACTGTTTTATATTTACACGAATTTCACTTTCAATTTTGTCAATGTAATTTTTATAGCACAATTTTGAGATTTTACAACACTCCCTTCTTAACAATTGAAATTTATTGTAATCACTCGTCAGTCTGGATCGCTTGTAGTTTTTATGAGCTATTTTCTTACTATGTGTTAAAGTGATCAAATTGGGACTAAACCAGTTTGGAAAATGAGAAATTCTATTACATCGAAGGGGCACAAAATTTGCAATAGCATCATTTAGAATGTCATAGAATTTATTTACATTATCGTTAATATCTGCGTTTTCCAGAAAGGACCAGTCTGTTGTATTTAAGCAATCAGAAATTTTTTGAAAATTTGCTTTACGGAAGTTATAAGATGACTTGATATTTTTAAGATGAGTGTTGTTAACAAATGGAATAACTATGTCCAGAGGAGAATGGTAAACGTCTACAGGTAATAGTTGTATATATATATATATTGTCAGGTAATAAATTAAATATCTTCGGTGTGATGTATTCAAACGTTCTCTGTCCGTACTTATTGTTAAATTTCGGAACTATTAACCCGTCATTGCGCGTGAATCTAGTGCTGTATTTATGTTCTAATTTCTCTTTATGCTGCGGGGTAAATATATGTTGAATTATAATTTTGTGCCATAGTATTGCTTTAACAGGTAAAATTTTGGCACTCTGAAACAGCAACGGTGTATCATGTCTCTAATTGAAAATATTAGGGACGTCTAATAATTTTACAATTGCGTATTGTACAACTTGTACTTGTTTCTGATTGGTTGTAGAAGTATTTCCCCATATTGTTAATGCATATCTTATAATAGATTCTGCCAGTGACATATAAATTATTTTAAGTGTTTCAATTGAAAGAAAAATTTTTAATGTGTACATTCTGCCAGCAATTGATCTGAGTCTTTTACAGGTTTTTTTAATATGTTTGTCCCATTTAAAAAAACAATCTACCGTGACACCAAGATACACGTATTCCGTAACTAATTCTAAGCTTTCACATTTACAATTAGTTGGAATATTTTTATGGATGCAATTAAAATCGTGAGAAATAATATTAGGATTAAATAGAAATTTGGCATTAGGTGATCTTATATGCATTACTTTGGTTTTTTTTAGCATTTATTAATAGATCTGCTTCATGTGACCATTTACAAAGTTGATTAAAGTCAATTTGCATGAGTTCAATTGCAATTTTTAGATCTTTATGTGATATGACCAATGCCGTATCATCTGCCAATACAAAATGATTAACAAAAGAGAAAAGTTTTTTCATTATAGTTACATAAATTATATATAGTGTAGGCCCCAATATGGAACCTTGTGGAACTCCTGCAGATACATTTTTTGTTTTACTAAAAGTATTATTTATTTTGGTACATATTTTTCTATCTCTAAGATAATCTTTAAATAAATTTAACACATTTCCTCTTATTCCAATTTTTTTTAGAGTTTTCAGAAGTTTTTTAGAGTTAATTGTGTAAAAAACTTTAGAGTTATCGATAAATAAAACAATAACATGTAGTTTATTATTTAATTGATTATTTATATAATTGGAAAAATCTTGCAGTGGTTTTTCAGTGTTTTTTTTTCTTTGGAAGCCGTATTGATTTGGATCTATGATAGTGAATTTTTCAATATAATTATTTAATTTATTTGATATAAAATTTTCGAGAATTTTTTCTAATGCTGGTAGTATACTAATAGGCCTATAATTTCCCAGTTCAATGTGTTTTCCACCTTTAAATATTGGTCATGTAATGCTACATTTAAATTCTTGTGGAATTTTTGCTTGCTTTATTATCATATTGATTAAATGAGTAATTATTGGCTCAAGAGTTTTTATATGTCTTTTTAAATCAAACATTCTTATGTTGTCAATACCTGTGCTTTTAGAATTTTTCATTTTTTTAACAATGTTTTCAATGTCAGTTATAGTAGCTCTTGGTATATATAAACTATGAGGTAGTTCTTCGAGTACTATATTAGTAGCTTTGTGATTGCATTTATGTAACATGTTGCTGATGCTATCCGAGAAGTAATTCACAAAATCATTTGACACAGAATCCTCAGTTCTATCTTTTAACATATATCGTGTTATAGTTTCATGACAATCGTTTTTGGGTTTACGTCCTAAAATATTATTTATCTCGTCCCAGGTTTTTTTTGTATCATTAAAACAGTTTTTAAATTTATTGTTATAGTAGTTAGTTTTATCTTTATTTATAAGTTTATTGACAAGGTTTCGTGTTTTTTTGTATTCTGTTTCAAATGTTTTGTTTGTTGGTGTACTTTTCCATTTTTTATAAATATATATTGATTTATGAACCCTTCAAGAAAACATAACAAAAACAGGGGAAGACAACCAAGGCAAAAAACACAATTCCTAAATCTAAATACTGTATAAATACTAACAAATAATTTAGCCTATTATAAATTAGCAGCCAAAAACTTATTCTTCAAAACTATAATCCTGCACTGATTATTTCAAAATATAGATTCACAAGTTGGATTTTAAAGTGATTAACCTAAACTAATTACATAAACTTAAATTAACCCAAAAAAAAAATTTTTTTTTACATATTTAAATAATAACTCAACACAAAATAATATTATAATAGAACACAACCCAACACAAAATAATATTATAATAGAGCACAACCCAACACAACACAATTGTCTTTTTTTCTTCTTTTTTTTCAAGTCCATTTGTTTTGATCTGCTCCAGGTGCAGTCCACGATATAAGCACCACAGTGCGGGGTGCGGCATCAATTTATAGGTCGTCATGTTGTTCCTGAATTTGGTACCTTTAAAGGGTCTTTTTTTAATATCTTCACCCTAAAAAAGTTTTTTTTTAACTTGTTCATCATGGCCGTCCGGGGTTTCCGGACTGGCGGAAGGGTCCGGGGCTTCCGTTACAGGTTCAGCTTCCGGATCCAGAGGCATCAGACATATCTTTGTAATATGTCTATATATATAGGCCTGACAAAGATTCCTTGAGGGGTTTTCAGGGTAACCACTCGTACTACACCATCCGCGCCGGGATGTGTACATATGACTCGCGCCATTTTCCATAATGGTGGAGGTAAATTATCTTCCTTCAGAATAACCAGATCATCATTTTGCAGTGCCCGTTGATTACTGGTTTGCCATTAAGTCCTTTTTTGTAGTTTCATCAAGTACTCTCGTTTCCATCTAGACCAAAAGGATAACATTAGCGCATGGATTCTCTGATATGGGGTCAGCCTGTTGTCAGGTATGGCTCGGACATCTCTCTCCGGAATGATAGAGGATTTAGTGCCTATGAGGAAATGGTTTGGGGTGAGGGGTTGGTAATCGTGGATGTCATCAGACAATGGACGGGAATTTAGACAGGCCTCAATCTGACAAATTAAGGTATACAAAAGTTCAAAGGTTAAAGCAGAATTATTAGTAACTCTATACAAATGAAACTTTGCTGGCTTGACCGCAGCTTCCCACAGCCCTCCCTGACTAGGGGCTCGAGGGGTTATGAACCTCCACTCAATACCTCTGTTGACTAAATAATTTTGAATTTTGTCGTTGATTTCCCTCAAGCTGGTATACAGCTCCTTGAGCCTGTTACAGGCTCCCCGAAAGTTTCTAGCATTGTCGGAAAATCTTATCAGGTACTCCCCTATGGGATATAAACCTCTTTAAACTGTTCAAGACGGCATTGCTAGATAAATCCGAAACTAATTCCAAGTGAACCGCTTTTGTGGAAAAACAGACAAAAATACATAAATACGATTTCACGAGTGGGGCCTTCCTCAGTGGCCCACTTTTGGTTGGAATCGGTCCGGCAAAATCGACCCCCGTGACAGCGAACGGTCGGCTCGGTGTGATTCATTCGCTCGGTAAGTTGCCCATGATTTGGTTACCAGTACGAGGATGATACCTAAAACACACAATACACTTATGTAATATCTTTTTAACAATATTTTTTCCAAAAATAGGCTGAAACTTTAATCTTATTTCAGCTAATAGGGCTTAAGGTCCTGCGTGCAAGTTTACATAGTGATAGTGACGTATAATCAATTCGGGCAGCTTATGTTTAGCTGTCAATATAATTGGATGTCTTTGTTGGTACGATAGGTGTGTAGCTAAATTTAGTCTACCGCCCACATATATAAGACCATCACGTAAAAAAGGATGAAGAGATTTTAAGTTACTATTTTTGTTGACGTTTCCCTGGTTTTTTAATGTCTTCAATTCCTTTTGAAAGGCATGTGCCTGAGCTGATTTCAGTAGACAATTCAAACTTGCTTCTAGTTCAGCAACACTTAAATTACCCGAAATTTTATTTTTAATATTTCTGCAGTTATTTACAAACCGCAGCACATATGCTGTAACCCTTTTCAATTTGATAAGTGACGAAAATTTTCTAAATATTTCTTATTCTTGAATATCTGTAGATAATAGAATATTTTTGCTCTTGAGCTCCGGAGGGTTTGAACAGGAAATGTTCGATATAGGCCAATCGTTGACTCCGTCAGTCAACCAACTTGGTCCATTCCACCATATTGTAGAATTTATCAATTTATCTGCAGTAGTTCCTCTTGAAAGTATATCCGCTGCATTGTCGGATGATGATACGTGTCTCCATTGATCTGGATCACTCAGTTCTTGTATTTCGGCTACTCGATTGGCCACAAAGGTGCTCCAACGAGTAGGTTGACCTTTCAGCCAACACAGCGCTATCGTAGAGTCACACTAATAATATGTGTTGATCTCCCTTATATTTAGTGCTTGTTTTATAGTCTTCATTAATTTCGCCAGTAGTACAGCACTACACAGCTCCAACTTAGGCAGTGAAATACACTTCAATGGTGCTACCCCTGATTTGGATGTTATTAAATGTGAATGCCACTTACCGCTGTGGTCCATTGACACCATATAAATACAGGCTCCGAAAGCCTTCTCAGACAAATCGCAAAAACCGTGTAGCTGTAGCTCTTTTGCTTGCTTGCAAATAATTTTTCTTGGTATTTTCAATACATTTAGCTGAATTAAATCTTGCAGGTAGGTCCTCCAGGCTGCTAATATTTCATTAGGTAATTGATCATCCCACGCTGCTTTGGACTGCCACAGCCTTTGCATTATCAATTTGGCTATGACTATTATCGGTCCTAGGAGTCCCAATGGATTGAAGGTTGATGCGATGCAAGACAATATCTCTCGTTTGCTCTCGGTTGGACCTGATGGCTTCATTATTACATAAGAAAAGTAATCAGTTTCATTGTTCCATATTAATCCTAATATTTTCTCAGTCTTTGGATTGTCAGTAATAATTTTATCGGAGTTGCCTGATTCGGCACACTTAGCTTGGCCCGACTCGGCTGACAATTCCAAGGCATTGGACCTCAATTTCCTCAACGTCATCCCCGCAGATGACAAGATGCTGATTAATACTTCTTTTAACTTCTTACAAGATTCCAGGTCATCTGCTCCCGTTAACAAGTCATCCATATAGAAGTCATTTTCTATGACCTGACTAGCTCTAGGAAAGAATAAATTATTATCCATACCAATTTGCTTTAAGCATCTTGTAGCCAAGAAGGAGGAAGGTGCCAGCCCATAAGTCACGGTCTTCAGACGATAATGCTTGAGCACATCCTGTGGCGACTCGCGCCATACTATCTTCTGCAGGTCAAGGTCTTCTTCACACATGTTAATCTGGTGGTACATCTTCTCGATGTCGGCAGTCATGACTACTTAACGCTTCCTGAAATGCAGTAGTTGGTTATATAGATCCTTTTGTATAACAGGTCCTGTCATCAAGGCTTCATTGAGGAAACTTCTATTTGAGGTTTTGGCGGAGCCGTCAAAAACGACCCTCACTTTAGAAGTAGTGCTGGATTCCTTCACTACAGCGTGATGCGGTAAAAAATAGAAATCACGATTCCCTTTTGACTGGTCACACACCTCCATGTGTCCCAATTCTTCATATTCACGCATGAATTTTACATATTGTGTCTTCAACTCGGGATGTGACACAAATTTTCTTTCCATATTTTTAAATCTCTTTTCGGCAGTGAGCAATGAGTTTCCCAACTGATCAATGTATGCCCGACGCGGTAAACTTACTACATATCTACCGTCATCTTCTCTAGTATGAGTACTAACAAAACTGGCTTCGCAAGCCTTTTCTTCTTGAGTTTGAATTTTAGTGGAATTAATCTCTTCCAATTTCCAATTGGTCAATTATCATTGCTTAGCATTTCCCAGAAGCTCTCCGCGCCCAACAGGATGTCGATGGGTGCAGCTATATTGAAGTTCGGGTCTGCCAGCTCCAGTCCTGGTGGTAGTTTGAACTCTTTTTTCGCCATTGTCACTTGTGGTAAATTGGTTGTAATTTCCTGTAAAATCAGACATGATATTTCGCGTTTATAATCAGTATTAAGCGAAGTCATTTCCACCGAAATTCTCCTTTTTATATGTGTGATATTATTATGGATCCCAGACACGGGTTTGTTTATCCATTCACATGGTACATTTAATTTATTAGCAAATTCAGCTCTCATAAAATTACTCTGCGCGCCAGAATCAATCAGGGCGCGAGCCTTAAAAATTTTATTGTTGGCCCCCACAATTCCTATGTTCAATGTTGGCGGTTGACAATAATATTATTTTTTCTGCCTTTTCTGATGCAAGATTTCTGATTCGATACTATAACCTCGTTATTAGCATCCATATTTGAGGTCTCCGGCGGAGGTACCTCCTTGTGTAGTAGAGTATTGTGGCTATACTTGCCACAAATTTTGCAGGTCAGGTTTGTCTTGCAACTCTGTGCTTGATGACCCAACCTCAAACATTTAAAACATGCCCGGATTGATTTCGTAGCATCAATCCTATCCTGTTATTTTAATTTTAGAAATTTTTTGCAAAAATAAATTTGATGACCTTTGTCATTACAATAAATGCAATTGTTTGCTTTTATTGCCAAGAATACCGATGAATCTTTTTTGTTATTATTGTTGCCTATTTGCGTTTTATGTAGGTTAGAATATTTTTTCTCTGAAGCATTCATGAGCTCAAATACTTGCGCCCTAGCAGATAAACATTTTATGAATTCTTTTAATGTAGGTAATTCACCTTGCAATGTATGTTGTTCCCAATTTTTCCGGGTAGCTACATCTAATTTATTTGAAATTATGTAAATAATCAAAGGATCCCATTGATCTACTTTGACTCCGATGTTTTGTAAAGCCTTTAAATTTACATTGGTTTCATCAATTAAATACCTTAATGCTACAGGCTCTCCATGTTTCATATCTTTTAATTGAAATAGAGTTTGGATATGTTTTTGTACGGTAGCCCTGAGATTCGTATATCTGTCGTGCAACAATTCCCAAGCCGATAGGTAGTTTAATTCCGAAACTTCTAGATTAGCAATTATTTTCAATGCGTTCCCTTTCAGCGTAGATTGCAAGTAAAAGAATTTTTGGACGTTGCTCAAGGAACTGTTATTATGAACCAAAGTTTTAAAGGTTTCAACGAAATTTACCCAATCTTTTTGATTTCCATCGACTTCTCTCAATTGGAGAGTTGGAAGTTTGATCTCGACCCTACCCTGGTCGATTGAATAAATCGCCCCCTTGGCATTTGCCAATACTGAAAAATATTGATTTTCGAATGTCTCACGCTGAATAGAATTTTCCCTTTCCTCATCCGATAAAATTTCAATTTCGTCTTGTATAGATTCGAATTGATCTAACAATGGCTTAATTCGGTCGTACCTCAGTTTAATTTCATAATTTCATTCGCGGACAAAGAGTTTATGGAATCCGCGAAACGTGTCAATTTCCCTTTAATCACGCCTCTCTTGGCTATTAAAGATTTGATGTTATCCATTTTGGGTACAAATACCTTTTCGTAGCTTAATTTTTGATAAAATGTGTTCCGACAATGCGTATTTATTTATTTGAGAAACTACCTGCCTGAAAAACAACAACGACAATATTCCTAGCAATTATTAATTGAGAACCTATTGTTCAATCATTAATTGAGAATCATGAGTTGCATAAAATCTTTAAGTGGGTAGTGATTTTATTTTTTAATTACGATATATATGGGATAAATCTTGTTAAAAAACTACATATGAGGTCTGAATAAGTGTTAAAGGATGTGGGTACAGGTGGGAAAGGCACTAAAAACTTATCTCATTTCCGTGGCGATTCATGGTCTTCCTTTGTTCATCTTTATAATTCCGGTAATTGTAATTTTGGTCATCTGTATTAATTGGCAGCTGGTTCTTGTTTTTATATTATTGCAGTCCTCTGATTGCAATCCGGCTCGAAGGACCATGTTAAAATTATAAGGGTCCTTTTAAATAAATAACTTCTTTTGCAAAAAATTCCACTTTTTATTATTCACTGTGACATGTTATAAATGTATTTTAACGGTAATAATACACCGGGCTAAACACTGGCAGTTGTTTTACTGTTTAAACTTGCGTAGGAAAGAACAATAATAATCAGATGCTAGCATTTTTATAGTCTAAAAACTGCACACATTTATAGAATTAAAAACTACACATTTGACGTTTGAAAGTGTTTACCAATACTAAAGTCTGAACAAACATGGCGTCTACCTAACTCGTGGTTAAAGCAGGTTCCTAACCCGAGCAGAGACTCACACCATTTTATGGATCGATATACAGTCGGAGTTTACTCCAACCAATCAACAGATGCCGCTAGCGTGTCAATTTTCAACACCGGTAGCATGTCAATTTTCAACAGGTATATGTTGGAAAATATATTTTTTTCCAATATAATTTTATATTGGAAAAACCACTCGTAATTTTGAAATCAGAATCAAAAAACATTTAAGGTGTCTTAATAATAATATTTTTTCTGAGTTTGCTAACCATATCATTGAAAATAACCATAGTTTTGAAAAAAAATACAGGGATAAATATTCTTTATATTAATCATAAAGGAAAACGTTTAGATAACTTAGAAGCCTTGGAAATTAAAAAATCCCTTAAAAATAATGAATCTCTTATCAAGAAACAAAAAATATTGTCATATAGCCCAATCATGGATTTGTTCCCCTACCCACCCACTCTACACTAATACCTACCCACCCAATCTACATTATTAACTAGCAATGGCTCCACCCTTACCATAATAAAACATTGTTCGAAACTGTCAAATTAGTATAAGCTTTCCCTGACGAAGGAACATTTGTTCCGAAACCGGTCGAATTTGCGCATCATATAAGTGGTTTATACAAAGTTGAATTATTTCATTTTTCTATAATGGATAAACCACAAAGTAATAGCTACATTCAAATATGTAAAATATATTGTATTTAACAAAAAAAACGTAGCAGAAGACATCCAGATGGCCCTCCACTTTATTCCAACAACATTCCTGTATAAATACAGAAGTGCTGAAATTTTACAAGATTTAATAATTGAAAGCTTAATCCAGAAACCATGCAAGTGAACAGTATTCGCAAAAAGTTAACTAGTAAAAATTTTGTGTTGTGCCCTTGAGGTAATTTTTCACAAAAACGCCGCTCTACAAATTATCCTCTTCTTCTTCTTCCTTGCGCTGTCCCAACTCATTGCCTAGGAAGGCTGTTGGGGTCGGTTCTTCTCGTTCTCAGGTTGTAATTTCTTCTGTTTTGAGTATCGCCTTCATCCAAGTCATTTCTCTGAAGTATTTTGGAGCATTGAATCATCCAGGAGTTATTCGGTCTTCCTCTGGATGGCTGTCGATGAACCTCCATAGACATTGCCTGCTTCACTGTGTGGTCTGATGGTCTCCGTCTTATGTGCCCATACCATCTCAACTGTCGTTCCTCCAGCTTACTGTTTATGTCTGTGACACCCAGGCTACCATGAATGCGTGAACTTTTAATCTTATCTTTTAGTTATACTCCTGCCGACCATCTAAGCATTCGCATTTCTGCTATTTCAAGTTGCCTAGAGTAGGAGTTGTACATAGTCCAGCATTCGGAGTCATACATTATCGAGGGCCTTACAATAGGCTGGTACATCTTTCCTTTAAGTTTTATAGGCATTTTGGAGTCACACAATATTCCTATGATCTGAATTTAATCCTATTCTATGTATGACATCCGCTGCACATCCTTCGTCACTGTGGATTAGTGAGCCTAGATAAATAAATGAATCACAGTTGGCTAATGTTACTCCATCCAGTTGCATCGAAGGAGTTACAGCATTTGTGTCTTCAAATGGCAAATACAAATATTCAGTCCTTTTCCTGCTAATTTTTAGGCCATTATCCTCCAGGATCTTTCTCCACCTTTCCAGGCTATTCTGTAAGTCACAATGATTATCTGCTTTCAGTACTACATCATCGGCAAAAAGCATACTCTTGAGAATACTGTTGTTCATTTCTTGACTTGTTAGATTATTCATGATCATTATGAATAGCAGTGGGCTGAGGACAGATCCTTGGTGTACCCCCACTTTAATTGGAAATTTTGGTGATGTACCTGATGTGCATCTTACTTGGGTTTCAACGTTTGTTTACATATCTTGTATGGAGAGCACATATTCTTCTGGTACATTGTGGGCTCTCAATGCCGCCCATATCAGGCTTCGGGGTACCCTGTCAAATGCTTATTCCAAGTCTATAAATACCATGTGCAAGTCTTTTTTTTACAAATCTACAAATTATCCAATTATTATCATTACATAGTATAAAATGAAGTCGCTCAAAATGTAAATGCGCGTAGATCTTTTAAACTACGCAACGGATTTTCATGCAGTTTTCACCAATAGATAGAGTGATTCAAGAGGAAGATTTATATGCATAATACACGCTTATAGAATATAATTCAAAAGTGCAGAACTTTATCAAAAATGACACTTTCGAACATTTACCAACTGACTCGACCAATAAATTTCAACAATATATCAAAAATGCATAAAAATATTGTAAATTCCCTATTTTTTATGATCTATGTACTTACGATTTTTTTGCCAATTGCATCACAGAAACCCATTGAGCTAATACAAAAATAGCGCTAATATTGGCTTCATTTATTTAAGGTTTTAGTCATTGGGTTAAAAATAAAACATAATAATAATGTTTTTTTGTTTATTTTCACTAATGTCGTAAACGTAATAGATTGCTTCTGGATTTCGAACAAGTATAATCAAGACGTGCTCTGTGCGATCCATAATGACCCCAGAAACCAAATAAACTTGGCTCAAGGCCCATTTATGGAAAAGTGCGTGCATTGTTTTATCGGTCTACAAGGTCTACACTGAAACTAATTTGTGTTCCAGCCGTCCGGACCAGAGTTAATTTTTTCAAACACAAAAATATCCCACTTCTGAATGTTGTACAAGTTAGACGCTGCGGACTTTGGTTTTGAAGATGTAGTCAGCTATCTGACTACAACAAAAAATACTTTACATATGTCTTTTAGACAGCGTTTTAATAAACATAATAATGTTAAAGAATTACTTTTGTTACCTTCAAAGTTTCTGACGTCATCAAATCATCACACTGCTTGTGACGTCACGACAGCTCGACTACTAATACATACAATGAGGGCTAGTATCACAATATGGAAGTGGTTTTCAAACTTTTTTAATGCGCGACCAGCTTTTAGTAATAAAATAAATTATATTAATTCTATAAATTATAATTACATAAATTCACCCCCGCTGTGTTTTAGGAATGATAAGTATACATTTAGTCGAAGTATTATTAATGTACCCATTAATATTTTGTATGCGGACCTTAGTGGGAGGGTATGTACAACATAACCTGGTTAACTTTGTTGTCGGTGGAGTCGCAAACCTACTTTATATATTGTGAAACAATATGTGAAATTTTGTATCCTCAAGGGCAAAACAATAAATGATATCGATTTTTTTTATTTGGAAATATTAAAGAACTTTCAATTTTGGCGGTTCAAAAACGTTAGTCGCAAAAAGAGGGCAAAAATTGCCAGACAAAATTTTTACTACGTTCAAGGTCAAACCAATAAATGGTGTTGGTTTATTTTCGTTTAAAACGGTAACCTTTAAAATACATTAAATACAGATCTCAACGAAAAACCGAGGCACTATTCTTCAATTAAGGTAAAGTTAACCTAATTTGTACCATTTTATAACATATTTTTCTTGAACACTTTAAGTTTCTAAATTTCTAAAAAATACAAGTAATTTTTGACGATAATATCTATCATTTGCCACGCCGAAACAATAATTATATGAAATTCCCCCGATAGAAAAAAACGTAAGATATGCTCCGAAAATTATTAGAACTATTATAAATAATTGAAAAAAATCATAATTCATTGTTTCTTTAAATGGTATTTAAAACATTTCCCGAGAGATTCTTGTTGTATTTTAAGCGAGTCATGTTTTATTAGACATTTTCACAATTTTCGCTTAAATATTTTCGTTTTTAATATTAGTGCGCTCCCTCTAACATTCTTATTAACATCTCCCTTTCCTCTTATTTTTGAGCGCTTACTGCCGGGCCTTAAGTAACCACGAATTTCTGTATTTTTTTATTTGTTGTACGCAAAAAACGTAATGTTTTGAGCAGCTGATTCAAAACTTTAAAGAAAGATTATAGTTTTTGGCTATTACCTTTGGCAAAACAAAACAGGGCTAAAGTTCGGTGTTTGGGAGAAATTCCTAAAAAAAAACTAGTTATTTTTATACTAATTTGGGGTCGGGGAATCCGAATCTGAAAGAATTATGCGGCGGCAAGCAAAAATTAACTGAATTACACGACTTTAAAAATTTTTATACACATACAGGAAAATAGCCATTTTGGAAGTATTCTGATTCCTAGAAAATCAAACTAGTTATTTTTATACTAACTATGGGCCGGGAAATCCGAATCTGAAAGAATTAGGCGGCGGCAAGCAATATTAACTGAATTACAAGACTTTGAAATTTTCTATACACACACACATGAAAATATTCATTTCGGAAACATTTTGACACACGCAGTACGAAAATCATAGAAAAACAAGATAACATAGATGTTTTTACCACACAAAATTAAGTGTTGCCATTAAGCAGTAATATCAATAACGTAAAATAACATGTTTATATTTTAAGTACTTATTTTTTATAAATTTTACTCACTTTTGTATCACAAACCATGTTACATAAACCCAGCGTAGCTGCTAAACTACTTGAAAACAGGGATGTTTTTTTACCGTGACGCGAGCAGGCGGTATAAAGGGGGCACAAACCATGTTACACAAACCTATCGTAGCCGCTAAACTACTTGAAAACAGGGATGTTTTTTTGCCGTGACGCGAGCAGGCGGTATAAAGGGGCACAAACCATGTTACACAAACCTAGCGTAGCCGCTAAACTACTTGAAAACAGGGATGTTTTTTTGCCGTGACGCGAGCAGGCGGTATAAAGGGGCACAAACCATGTTACACAAACCTAGCGTTAGGTTAGGTTAGGTTAGGGACGCGAGCAGGCGGTATAAAGGGGCACAAACCATGTTACACAAACCTAGCGTTAGGTTAGGTTAGGTTACGTATTTTTAAGACTACGAATTTTCATACTTTTGGTTTAAGAATACGGCCGTTGAGATAGTCGTAATTCATCAGGTTAATGTGAGGAATTATCATGTCGGAAAGTTTTACTTTATTGATATAGGGATAAATATTTTTGAGAGCTGGTAACACTGCCGGCACATGTTTTTCTATGATTTTCAAAATGTTTCCGAAATGAATATTTTCATGTGTGTGTGTATAGAAAATTTTAAAGTCTTGTAATTCAGTTAATATTGCTTGCCGCCGCCTAATTCTTTCAGATTCGGATTCCCCGGCCCATAGTTAGTATAAAAATAACTAGTTTGATTTTCTAGGAATCAGAATACTTCCAAAATGGCTATTTTCCTGTATGTGTATAAAAATTTTTGAAGTCGTGTAATTCAGTTAATATTGCTTGCCGCCGCATAATTCTTTCAGATTCGGATTCCCCGACCCCAAATTAGTATAAAAATAACTAGATTTTTTTTAAGGAATTTCTTTCAAACACCGAATTTTTTCCCAAAACAGAAGCATTTGAATATTTATTGGCGCAATTTTTTTGATATTTTTTGTATTCAGTCCGGAAAGCAGAAAATGGGCTTGCGGACCGCTCGTGCTGGTTGCTCATCACTGTGTTAATGATGAGCAACCAACTTTGGAAACCACTTGTATACAATACAGCTTATCGATACTGTTCATGCAACCAAACCGTGACTAACTATTGATGTGTTAGTTCAAAAAATTACACCATAGGATAACTTGGTGGTCACTTGTGTATTGCCGGGAACTCGTATGCAAGACGGGGGAATTTGAAGGAGAGTTTTATTGCGAAATTACTGATTACTTAGGTACTTTATTCTGATGTTTACTATGAGAGGGCTTGTCTAGGGTAAACTTGGTCCAAGCTTCCCGATAAACATCACTACGTAAAATTATAACTTACTAAATATAACTTGGATACATTTTTAGATTTTCACGGCCAAAAGTATTTTCGTTATATGTTTTTGGGTTGTAATGTCGTGTTGCGCAATCTCCTTCTTTAGCCAACGTTTCGGACAGCGTTGCGGTGTCCATCAGGGCAGATCCGGCAGATCCGGTAGATGTGTAATTGTTAGTGGGGACATGTGTGCTTATTTACTTGGAAGCGATAACGAATGCCGCTGCCTGTCTCGGTTATTTTGTACCGGTGACAAGCGACCACTAAATGATAGTGGATTCGAGGAAACGTGATTTTGGAATCGGTTCCTACGTCATTGCTTATCTCGGTTACTTTGTACCGGTGACTAGCGATCATTGAACGACAGTGGATTCGAGGAACAGTTTTTTGGAACCAGTTCTTATTGTAGCACGCCTGATTACGGA
The DNA here is from genome assembly GCA_917880885.1 of Limnephilus marmoratus. Taxonomy (NCBI): domain Eukaryota; kingdom Metazoa; phylum Arthropoda; class Insecta; order Trichoptera; family Limnephilidae; genus Limnephilus; species Limnephilus marmoratus. The sequence continues at coordinate 31,260,679 of OU862923.1, read as the reverse complement.
GACAATTGAAATCTACAATCATTCTGAAGTATACTATAATACCAGCTCGAAGTATAGTGGAGCTGGCAACACGGTATCGTTTCCAAGTATTTATTTATTTATTATTACATTTATTACATACAAGATATAACAATATAAAAGGAAGCTTTGACTGTCCAACTAGGAAGGTTTCCCGTTTTAGGACAGTCAAATTGGCAGGTTGCGTGTACATAATTTCATATTAATGGATTCAATAATAATTAACAATAATGGTACATATTGGGGGAGTTACTTAGATATTAGGTACAATATTAGATATAAGTTGTGTTATTCTAGGTATACATCAGTAATAAACAATAAAATCCAGGTAGGAACATGTAAAATATAAAATAAAATAAAAATATAACATATAAATGTAAGAAAGAAAAATAAAAAAAGAATTTTTTTAGGAAAATACAAATTAGCAGTAATAAACAATAAAATCCAGCTAGGTACATGTAAAATATAAAATAAAAATATAATATATAAATGTAAGAAAGAAAAATAAAAAAATATTTTTTAGGAAAATACAAAATACAAAATCGAAGAAATCAACTCAGACTACGTTTTTTAATAATTTTTCGGAATCTGTCCTACCTAAGTCTAATAACCATTTTGTAATTTTAGTACCGAAGGATGATAATTCACACAGTTTAAATTGAGAGGGGATTTTGTTGTATATTTTTGGTCCCAGGTATGAGAAAACTTTTTGATAAGCCGCAGTATTGCTTGTTGGAATAGAAAGGTCGTTTCTGCTCTTACTTCTGGTTTGATGATTATGATCGACTGTTATCGTTTTGTTTATATTTTTGTGGACGCAGATTGTTATTTTTTTTATGTAACACTGTCGAACATCAAGCACATTAAACTCCTTGAAGAGAGCGTCGCTCGAGTATCTGAAGGGTTTCTTCATAATGACGCGTAGAATGGATTTCTGTGCCTTCAGTAGCGGGTATAATATTGTTAATCCTGTTCCACCCCATCCAATGCAACCGTAGGTTATGACGGAGTTACAGAGCCCGTAGTATATTTTTTTAATGTCTTGAGTTTTTATAATTTCCCGCAATGCTATAAATATATAAATAAGCTTGCGCACTTTATTAGCTGTGTTTTCAATTTGTTGTTTCCATTTAAGGTGGTTATCCACTATTATACCTAAATATTTAATAGATTTAACACATTCAAGGGTTTCGCATTTACAAGTATGGTTATTATTTCCAAGGCTACACTTAATATTATGTATTGTGAGGTGATGAGGTGTTTTGGGTTGACCTGCAAGGGTAGCGCTAAATGTGAGATATTTTGTTTTTTGTATGTTTAGTGTAAGCAAATTACTGTCCAGCCACTGTTTTACTCTGTTTATACCTGTGTTCGCAAGGTGGTGTGTTTCTTTCCAATCATCTCCTTCAAACAAAATAACTGTATCGTCAGCGAACGTGATAATTTTGCCACCAATGTGTTGGTTACAAAGTTCGTTTATGTATATAATAAAGAGAAGGGGCCCAAGTGTACTTCCTTGTGGTACCCCAAAAGTGTATTTTAGTGAAGTGCTAATAGCCTCGTTAATTCTGGTTTGTTGAAATCTATTAGATATATAACTTTCTATCCATTGAAAAGCTTTTCCCTTTATTCCTATATTTCTAAGTCTCTGTAAAAGAATTTTATGAGATATTGTGTCAAATGCCTTGGCCAGGTCCAGGAAAAGGGCAATAGTTTTCTTGCCACGGTTCATATTCCCTGCAATAGTTTCCGTGAGACATGTGATGGCATCATCCGTTCCCTTACCCAACCGAAAGCCGTATAGGTTTGGACTTAGAATGTTATGTTCCTCCACATATTCGTTTAACCTAGTTTTGAAAAGCTTTTCAATGACTTTGGATATCGCGCTTAAAAGTGATATTGGCCTATAGTTTTCTACAAGAGATTTAGGTCCACTTTTGTGAATTGGGACAATTATTGATTTTTTAAAATGATCAGGAAATATTCCTGATGCAAAACTTAAGTTGTAAATATATGATAGCGGAGCAGAAATCTGATTTTTAATTTTTTTTAGTATTTGTGTATTTAGACTATCTGGACCCTTTGCATGTGTAGTATTAAGGCTGTTGATTATTTTTAAGACCTCTTCTACAGTAGTTGGTTTAATATCAAATGAAAAAGATTGTTCCTTTGTTTCAATTGTCGATGCTAAAGAGTCTTCCGTTTTCTGGGTTTCTAATAAATTTTTTTTTGCTAGATTTGACCCAACAGATGCAAAATATTGATTAGTATGACATGCAATTGATCGATTGTCAGTTATAATCAAATTTCCGGTATTTAATTCAGTTACAGATGTACTGGTATTTCTTTTACTTTTAGTTATGTCTCTGACAACATTCCACATGTTTTTGCTGGAATTATCCTTATCAAGTAAGAATTTATAATAACGCTCTTTACATTTGCGAATAACGGTTTTGCAAATATTACGGTATCGGTAATAGTTTTGCTGTTTAGTATCGTTCAATGGGTCTCGTTTAGCTATTTTATGAAGGTGATTTCTTTTGTGTATAGATTTAACAATGCCGTTGGTAATCCATGGGGTGAGATGTATTTTACTATATGGAATGCGTTTAGTTATTGTGTGTTTTGTTATGAATGTATTGATTTCATTAATAAAATAGTTTAGAGCATTGTTAACTTCAGTCTCTTTATAAACATATTCCCAATTTTTATTATTAAGATCATTTAATAAAGCCTCATAATCGATAATCTGTTTGTGATTAATTTTATGTTTTTTGGGTGTTGAGTTTGGGATACTGATTGCAGTGGTGTAATGATCAGTGATTGTATTATGTATTACAAATGCATTTGAATTTGTTATATTTCTGGTATATATATGATCCAAACATGAGCTTGAGCTACCTTGTACCCTAGTTGGAGAATTAATATTGGAAATAAAATTACTTTCAGCCATAGCACATAAGTAGTCGTCGGACTGCCTATGCAATACTTCTCCTATAGTATTTATATTCATGTCCCCAATCAGTACATATTGTGCATAATCCTTAGTTTTTTTTAACTCACCAATAAGATTTTCCAGGAAATCTTGGATGTCATTGAACGATGGTGATCGGTAGATAGCTAGGATACCTAAATTCTCATTAATGTTGATTTTTAAACAATTACACTGATTTATGTTTATTTCTTGTACTAAGGAATTTAATGTGTTGTCGATATATACTACTACTCCGCTATTTTGGTTAATATGCGATGTTGTATGGTATTCGTTATAGCCTGAAATTTGTTTGGCTATGTATGAATCATTTAACCTGCATTCAGTGTGAATTAGTACATGGAACTTTAACACAGATTTTATTTCTTCCAAAAATATAAGAAAATCATCCAAGTTTCTCATCGTTCTAATATTTTGATGAACAATATTAATCCTATTTGATTCCCAATTAAATTGCATAATTTTGTTAATGTTTTCAAATATTATTTCAGTATTTGGCACCATGATACTATCGATTTCATGTTGAAGATCGTTTATTACCATTAGAATTCAAAAATTAATTGTTGTTTTCTGGGTAAAGTTTTAAAACAGTATTTTATTATCATATCAATACTTGTAGTACGAAATATGTAGCGACAAAACTGTAAACAAAATGATGTAGTTAGGAAAAATAAATAATATCTGAGTAAGAAATAATATCTGAAATAAAATCCAGGAAATAAATAACGTATGTAGTTAGTGTGTGGCATTTTCTCTTTCAAAAGACAGTAAAAAGTCGTATAAGTATGAAAAATAAGTAATATCTGGGTTATATAAAATATGTTGATTAGAGTTCTCTTTTGCCGAATTATTAGTAATATTACTAATAAATCAATTAATAATCTTATAATAAGTGTAGTTACCATTCTAGAGAGAATAAAGATTAAAATTAAAGTTAAAGTTAAAATTAGAATTAAAATTATTCCAGTACAAATAGGAGTTATGCAAAATCCTAGGTGTTCATAAAATATAGTGCTGTTATGTAATAGAGTATGAAATGGCGATATAAAGCGGTAGTAAGTAGTTTTATCGCGATAATTAGAATAAAGAGCAGGTAGTCAGAGCTTCGGTATAGCTTGTTCTGAATCTATTAATATAGGTCGAGAAGAGTCATCTTTTTTCATGTAGATTAGACCTGCTTTCGTCCAGACGTACCTATATTTACATTCAGTCGCACGTTGGCGAGCTAGATACCAAAGCCGTTTGCCTTTAGACGTGAGGAGTTCTGAGACGTAGATGGGTGTAATGGGGCCAGACAATCCGATTTTTCCCGTGTTTAGTTTGTCCCCAATCTTTTCGCAAGATCTGTTATATTTTTTTATAGCATTAATGAGCTCCTCTTTTAACGCTATTGAATTAAAATTAATTACCACTGACCTGGGTTTAACTGTTGGAGGAATATTTTTATTTCTTTGTGATACTCTATATATATTATAAATATCATTTGTATTTAGTTGGCAGTCTACTGTTTTACTGGTGTTGAATATAATGTCTTTTAAGGCTTTGAATTCTGGAAGCCCTCGAAGTTCCAAACAAGTATTGTTAAATCGTCTGTTCCTGTTTTCTTGGTCAATCTCGATCGCTATTATTCTTTTTTCTAGGTCTTCATTTCGTTCTGTCAAGAGACAAATTTTTATTTCATTTTCATTATTTTTTCCGCTTACTTTTTCTAAATCCTCAAGTCTTGAATTTAAGGCTGAGTTTACTTGTTCATGTAGTTTTTCCAAATTATTTATTCGATATTTTAAATCTTCTTGCTGTTGAGATATGCTTTGAATGGTTTTTAATATTTCATTATTTTGGAGCAGGATTGCATCGTATTTTATTCCAACAGATTCAATAACTGAGTCTTTAAAATTAGCAATTTCAGTTAAAAATAGCTCGATTGTCAGATTACTAGAGCCATCTGTGGTTGTTGGTGGTAAGTTCACACTGGCGTATGATGAGGCGGCAATTGTAGATTTAGGTGTTGATGATGGTTGTTTATTTGGTTTCTCGATAGATGTCAGTTCTAGATTTTTTTCAGACATATTTTTTTTGAGTTTTTTTGTGTTTTTGTGCAAAATTTGCAGCGCCACTGTAAAATCTTAGTTCCTCGTCGTGAGGTCTCTGCGATATCTGCACAAATCAAGTGGTAGTTTTCGTCGCAGATACAACATGAGATGAAGTCTGACGGGGTGTCAATGTTTTTTTTACAGATGGAGCACAGTTTATTCATTTTAAAGGTGGTTGATTTCAAAATTTTACACAAAAAGAAAAAACGACACAATGCTTGTTTCTTGAATGAGAGATGGCAGAGCCTTTGTGACGCTAAAAACGCCTTTGGGATAGGTTTTTTGTGTTTGTATAATGATCGAGTCACTTTTGCACTGAGTTGTATTTTGTGGTACAAACACCAGCATAATGACGAGTATTCCGCCTTAGCGAGATATTTTGTGGGATAAAAAATTCACTGTCCCAACGCGCACTCTCCTGATTAGACGAGTTAACCACTTTTTTAGTTTGATTTTCTAGTATTATGATTGTTAAAGCTTGATAAATTGAAGCAGCTGTCAAAATACGTCAACACTGATAGACAATATGGCGGAATATAGGCAAACATTCCACCACTAACAATTACACATCTACGGGACCTGCCGGATCTGCCCAGATGATGGACACTGCAACGCTGTCCGAAACATTGGCGAAAGAAAGAGGTAGCGTATATTTCACTTCATTCCTAGATTTTACTGGCGACCGGGTATGACGTATCCCGCATTTCATTCCTAGCATTTAGTAATGATCAGGTACGACGTATTCCGCATTTCATTCCTAGCCTTTAGTGGCAACCGATAGCGTTGGCAAACTTTATTGGCATATTCTGCAATTCATAAATAGCCCAAAATGGCGACCGTAAAGGTTATAGATGTATTCTGCATTTCACGACTAGCTTAAAATGGCGACCGGAAACAACGTTGCCGGTTCATTTTAACTCCCGTATGAGAATTGAGGTGCACGCGGCACTAGCGTGATTTGCAACGTTGCCACACATATTTGGCCGGTTGCCTGGAATGCTTTGCCTTTTCAAATTTTGTCGTGATCAATCGTATGATCGTATACCGAGCATTGATCTCCGTGCGGAATAGAGTGTATTCGGCGACCGACCATTATAGATGTGTGTTTTTGCTTATTTTTGTCGCTATTTTTCGTTTCATCGAGTTTCGAGCAAATCACAACGGTGCTAAATAAGTTTTCAATTCAAAAGAGTTCGACTGTCAGATTTTTATTTTTATTTTGAAAAGGACTCGAGGCATGTTTTCAGAAACCACGAGATAGGATGTGAAATTCAAAAAATCCTATCAATACAAATAAATAGGAAGGAAAGAAAAGTTCTTTTAGCCAAATCGCGTAAAATGGGAAATTATATACAAAATTGTCAGGAATTCAAAAAAGCCATAAAAAGAAAATTCCATTCCTCACCTAATGATTTTATTTGCCACGCCCGAAATGCCTGGGATTTTATTCGATGAAATCAAATATGAAAATATTGATATAAATGGAGATATATTATATAAATATAGATAGATAATATAATACAAGTCGTAGGTGAAAATATAGAAATTTCAGAGTGTGCAATTCACACGCGATAGAAGTGAAACCTTCAGAAAATTTTTTTTTACATTGACACCGCAAAGGAGGGAAATGATTTCCTTGAGGAAAATGATTTCCCTCAGGGCCTATGTCATCTGATATGCTGTGTGGAGGGTCATTTTGAGGGGAGGAGAGAGGGAGACCTATGTTGTAGGAAGGAGGAAACACAGACGCCGGCAAATCGTTCCACAGCCGAGCTGTTGAACACAAGAACGAGTCGAAGAAGGGAACCCTTCTCATGTGACAAATGTCTACCGTGTACATGTGTTGCATACGCGTTTGGCGTGTTTCCCGACTGTACATCGGTGCCGAAGGGATCAGTGATGCTATTTCCTCGGTGCATCTTCCATTGTAATACCGGTAAAATAAGGATACCATTCCCACCCAACGCCTGTGCTCTAAAGATTGCGATCGGTCTGTTAAATTAGGAGAATCTATTGGCCCCTTTCTGCACAGAGTCGAGGTTTTTTTCAGGTATTTTGGGGCTCCAGACACGAGGTGGCTGCCAAATTCAACCGTGGGGCATACTAGTGATTTATCAGGGTTAGCAGTTGTGTACTATTAAAGTATCTGCGGGCCCTGTACAGTACGCCAAGTTTTTAAGTGGCTAACTTTAACTCTGGCTTCAATGTTATTTATATTGTCAATAAATAAAAAAAAATAAAAATAAAATAAAAATGGAGCCCCCAAATCTGATCTGGTCACTTGGAGTTACACCAAGCATATCAATGGAGAGCCTATTCGGAAGAATTCTTCCGTTGAATGAGACTAGATTAAGAACCTAAACTAACTAACTAACTAACCATCACGCCGTTTCCCCGCAGGGGTAGGCAGAGAGGACGGACCGCCAAACAACTCGGTCTTGGCACACACTCTTTGCCTCACTCACATTCATACATCGCCTCATGAGAACCTGAACCTAAGAACCTGAACCTAAGAAATTCAATTTAAAAAATATTCAAATACGGAATGAAAATTATTTTCTGGAATAAACAAATTATGTGTATAGGTAATAATAATTTAATGAAAAATGTAAAGTATAAATAAATAAATAGGTGGGTTCTGAATTCTTGACACACGGATTCTAATTTTGAAAATGACACGAGTTTATAAACAGATTTACAAAAACAGACAGACCCTCAACCAAAGATATTGAAATATAAGAGATGTGCTCTTCGCAGTATTTACGGGATGGCACTGTGTTTCCTGGTGTCGCCAATATTAATTGTTAACCAAAAAATCTACTTCTTTCCGCATTCAAACTATTCCCATTTACGAAGAAGGAAAAACAGATGCCGCTAGCTTGTTCCACGTATGAGACACAAAAACGAGTCGAAGAAATGACCCATTCTCGTGAAGTCAACATATAACAGGTCTCAATATACAACACGAAGGCTCCAGATCGATCGGTCTGCGATCCAAAACAAACACAAAAAATGAGTTTTATATATTGATACATTTTTTTTATTTTTGATGGTGAATAGTTTGTTTTTTTTTGCATTATAATCAGTTTTAGTGGTTTAAAGGCTAACTTGAAATAACCTTCTTCCAAATAAGAAAATATGTTTCAGGTTAGGTATATAACTAACCGTCTTACAAAATAACCTTTCCAGATATATTTTACAAAATCACAACAAATCATTGAGGTATTAATGTTATTTATTAATAATTACCAATGTGATGAATAACGACTCGTTTGTGTAGTATTTATGTGGGTATTTTAAGAAATGGGCCCAGGGCCGGATAAACCATGTCGGGCCCCTACATCCTTCGATTTTCCTTTAGTCTAGCAACAGTCTGCGAACTGTCTCAATTATTTGATTTGCTATTAATTGCTTTCACAACATATTTGTTTTTCACAGGTTTGTGCGCACACTTGTGATCGCAAAATTGCATTTTCTCATTATCTTCATTCATTTTGTCGACTTCTTCGTAAGGTGACTTTGTAGTCAAAGTGGATTCATTATTGTTTTTCCCAAATAAAGTTTTATTAAGACGTTTATTTAGTTTTTACACTATTATGAAGAAATTTTAAATATTCATAGGTTCTGTGTAGTTGTCATTTTTCCATTTTAAGTCAGAGTTGGTTAAATCGTACCACCAGTGCACAGTGGTTTAATAAGTCGTATCGGTATGATGAAACGTTGATTAGCTAGTTGAATTAAGTTAGTGTAAGCAAAGTTTATGTAAGCAAAGGGTCCTGGGTTCGTGTCCCAGCGAAGCCAATATCTTTTCTGATTTTTCTGTCTCAGATTTTCGATTGAGTTTCGCTAATATTGTCTTCATTTAATTAAAGATTATTAGAAGTTTCTTAGAAGAAACTTTACCAAATGTATCCATGGCAGAAAAAGAGAAGGTAAAAAAATTGCTAATTTAACTGAGTTTAACTGAGTTTAATAAAATAGATCCCAGAGAAAAGAAAGTACTAAAAAAGTAGCTACAAACCAAATTTAAAATAAACACAAATTAAAAATAGCTATTTCAAAAGTGATTCAAATTAATAAATTTTTAAATGTTTTAAACAGTGCCTGTTCTTTAATTTCTAAAGATTAGTTGAATATTGTGTTAGGTACTTAAAATTGGGAAGCTGATAATTTTATTAATAAACATTAATTAATACTCATTAATTATTATTTTAAACCCTTGCAATAGATACAAGTATTTGGGTCATGAGTTTATGTATGTTTGTAGTATATAGAATAAATAAAAAAGTTAAGGATAATTACGTATATTTAAAATAGACAATATTTTTTTAAATAAATAAATAATAAAAAATAAATAAAAATAAATTTAAAAATTTTATTTTGTATATAACAAGCTTTATGTTTACTATTTAGTTACATCTTAGGACTATTTCGTAACAATATTTCGTAACAACCTTTTCGTTACGTACATTTATTTTGAGAAATACTCAGTTAACAAAGGAAAAAATAACAATTTGCACAGAAAACCGCTGAAATTATTGCGAACCCGTAAAAGCCCTAAAACCGTAAAAGGGTGAATTAGAAGCTGCTATTGCTAGACGCTCAACTGTCAAGATGCCCAAACTAAAACTTGTTGTTGAGGAAAAGACAAAAACAAGGATCCAAATAAAAAATCTATATTATTGTAGAAGCAATCTCTTTATGGCTTTGGCATATTTAATAAAATAAAATAAAATACTTTTTTGTTTAAAACCACGAGATTTATTAATTTATGAACCCATAAATTAATAAATCAGGTTCATAAATTAATAAATCTAGTGGTTTTAAAGAAAAAAGTATTTTATTTTATTTTATAAAAAAAAATCTGTTCAAATAGCCCATGTGGGGTAACAAATGTATTCGATGTGAGAGAAGACGATTTAAAACAGCAGCAGTACTGATAATGAAGAATTTGATAATAATGTCATTTGAATGTTTCAGAAATTTTCATCGATATACATGCCACCTGTGTATGGGCGATTATTTCGATAAAACTGGACCCAAGGGTGACTGGATCCAGTGCACGCGTTGCCAAGGATGGTTGCACGAAAGTTACACCCGTAACCTAGATACTATAGTGTTATACAAGAATCTTTTTTTAAAAGTATTTTTGTTATAAAGAAAGACAAACATTTCCGGGTTACAAATAACCTCACAATATTTGAAAATCTCCTACCTATAGTACCTTAAAAATCTACCACCACAGTAAGCCGAAAATGTTGCTTGAGTCGTGATGGAGGACTTAGCCAGCCGAGGAATCGAACACGGAACGCCTGGGTGGGACCCAAACGCGATGCCCACTCAACCACTGACCGGTCGAAATAATATGTTATATGATTCGTGTATGCCTTAAAAATGTTCAGCTTTCCCTGATTTTTAGTTTGAATGATGGCCTAGGTACGATTTATGTACCGGTGGTACTATTTGCCGTGCAATTTTTATTTTTTATTTTTTATTTCATTTTATTATCATTTTTACCAATGTATTTTATTTCATATTATATGCTTTTGTTGCTACGTTTTTTTTTCATAATAACATATTTTCTTTATTGTTTTAGTTTTAAAGTATTTAAAAGTACTGTGTTACTTAACTTATAACAAAGAATGTAAAAGCCCGTTAGGGCGTGTAATAAATAAATAAATACATAAAATAGTGAGAGTAAAGTGGAAATGATAAGATATTCATATCTTCTTATATACCATTGATGTGACTAGTGTGTTGAAATGGGAAGAAATCATTAAACTGTTGGATGCGTTTAATATAACTGCTATATCTGCATTAGGAGAAAAATGAAAATATAGTTGGTGATGACGCTTATTACAGTATGTACATATTGAAAGTCGAAAGAAAACATGCCGTAGGCAGTAATTTTAGGTCGTCGCTTGTTTAGCATCTTCCGGAAACATTTGAGTTTTTGCTTTTCGGCTTCATCTAAAATGAAGAGAACAATAAATAGTCAACAATAGTAGATTAGAAAAAATTTCGGTTTAGGGGCGAAATTCCTAGAAAATCAAACTAGTTATTTTTATACTAACTATGGGCCGGGGAATCCGAATCTCAAGTAGTTCAGGTAGTTTAGCGGCTACGCTGGGTTTGTGTATTTGTGGTTTTGTATCACAAACCATGTTACATAAACCCAGCGTAGCCGCTAAACTACTTGAAAACAGGGATGTTTTGTTGCCTTGACGCGAGTAGGCGCTATGAAGGGGGCACTTTCTTTTCTATCACAAACCATGTTACACAAACCCAGCGTAGCTGCTAAACTACCTGAACTACTTGAGATTCGGATTCCCCGGCCCATAGTTAGTATAAAAATAACTAGTTTGATTTTCTAGGAATTTCGCCCCTAAACCGAAATTTACCCGTAGATTATTATGTTGTACGTCATAATATTTTTTTATTTATTTATTTATTTTTTTTTATTTATTATTTTTTAGCATATAAAATATAATGTACATTTAGATGATGTATTAATTTGCTTACATGTTCATATTCAAATATGTTAATACCACTCTTCCATGGAAGCGTTAGCTTGTGTCTGGAAGAGTAGTGTACATTTTTTAATGCTATATTTAAGTTCTTAAATTACAATGTGAATGTAAAAAACAATAAGTTGTAAGTTCGGTGATATGTGATTATAAGTATTTATCTACTATCAAAACAATTTTACTGTTTGGATAATGTGTCCAGAATTATTGTAATTAGTTGCTAAAAACAATACAAAATTTAACTTATTTGAAGAATGGAGTATCACTTGGAAACTGAGTTATAAGTAGATTAGATTAGTCGGAAACTGTTTTTTTTTTTTTTTTTGAGATTATCTTTAAAATATTTTTTTACAGTGTTTATTAATTGGATTTTATCATTTATTTTTCTAATTTCATCCGGTAATCGGTTGAAAATAAGTCTTCCTTGATAAGTATAATAATTTTGTGCAAAGGAAGTGTTTAATTTTGGGCATGAAAAAATATATTTATGTCTAGTACGGTTTTCAGTTATAAATTGATATTTTTCTTTTTCTTTTATAATTTGAATCAATGCATTTCTATTGTATAGATCTTTGAAAGATGGTACTTGGAATTCCTTAAATAATTGATCCGTTGGGTAGTCAGAAGGTTTTTTTAATATGATTTTAATTATTAGCCTCTGCACAACTTCAATTGGGGAAAGATTAGTTTTGTATGCGGATCCCCAGCTAATGATAGCATATTGTAAAGTTGATTGAACCAAAGCGTAATATATTAGATATAAGTTTTTTACAGATAAAAAATTTCTGATTCTTAAAAATATATAAATCAATTTTCTAATTTTTTTTACAACTTGACAAATTTGTTCCTTCCATTTCAAATTTTTATCGATAATGACTCCTAAATATTTGATTGTGTTTGTTGTTTTTAATATTGTGCAGTTTTGGATACAATAATTTTTACTATGTGTTTTGGAATTATCATGGATGATGATATCAATGTTTTTAGGGGTATCATTTTTGTGTATTGCAAATGGAATTACAAATGTTTTATCACCATTTAGTGATAGTAAATTTACGTCGAAGAAATTCTTTAAAATATTTATGTTTTCGGTGGCTTTAAATGTTACTTTTTCCCAAGTTTTATCGCTAATTATTAGTACCGTATCATCGGCGTATGAAGTAATTTGGCCATGTAGTGGTTGAAAAAAAATGTCATTAACATATATGGTGAAAAGGATTGGTCCGATTACTGTACCTTGAGGGATTCCAAAGTCTGATATTTCTTTATCGCTATTAATCTGATTTATTTTTACGACTTGCGGTCGATTTTTTAGGTAGTTCGAAATCCATTTAATTGCATTGTCTTTTATACCTATATTGTTTAGTTTTTTTAGTAGAATCTCATGGGATATACTATCAAAAGCTTTTCTGAGATCAATAAATATACCGGCACATTTTTCACCTTTATCCAATGATTCATTGATGTATGAGGTTACATTAGCAATAGCATCTTGTGTGCTGAGTGACTTTATAAAACCAAATTGGTTTTTTTGAAGAATTTTATTACTTTCTAGGAAACCGACCAATTGGTTTTTCACAATTTTTTCAAAAATCTTTCCAATGTTTGAGATTAGACAAATTGGGCGATAGTTAGTTACTTGTTGAGGATCTCCAGATTTATAAATAGGTGAAATAATTGTATTTTTATAGTTTGTCGGAAATATTCCCTCTGTTAAACTTAAGTTTATCAAATGAGTAATTGGTTTTACCAAATGAATTTTCATGGATTTTAGAAAATGTACTGTAATAAGGTCAAATCCGGGAGACGAACCTCCTTTCATGCCTTCTATTATTTTTAAAACTTCACTTTCTGAGGTTGTTTCAAATTTTGATAAATTATTTTGATTTTGTACATTTTCAATCGTTTGTTTTTTCGGGTTAAAAGATTTATTGATATTTTTCGCAAGATTTTTTCCTACATTAGCAAAAAAAGAATTAAAGATGTTTGCGCATTGTTTAGGTTGAATATTAGCATCTATTATTTTATTTTCATGTTCAATGTATTTTATTTTTTGTGTTTTTTTAGTGTTATCCATGGCTAAGTTGACTGTTTTCCATATTTGTTTATTGTTATTGTCTGTAGAAAGTATTTTATTTTTGAAATAGTCTTCTTTATTTTTTTTGATACAGTTTGTTAATTTATTTTTAAATTTTTTGTAAAAAGTGTATGCTTTTTCATTTAGAGGATTTTTCAATGCTGTTTTATAAAGTTTTTCTTTGTTTCTACCTAATATATATTCATCTACGTCTACCGTCGTAATATATATCTACCTACCTATCGTCGTATATATCTACCTAATCGATCTGATAAATAACATTACAATAGTATTATAAGAAGTCGAGTACATGATAAAAGGGTGTAGTTAATATAATGAATAACTTATTACTTTGTATAAAACCACTATATTTAAAACAATATCAACATGTTTCGACAACAATGTTGATATTGTTTTAAATATAGTGGTTTTATACAAAGTAATAAGTTATTCATTATATGAAAAATGATGCCACAAAATAAATTTGCGAAGTTTGAAGAAGGGTGTAGTTAATATTGACAGAAATAATTAAAGCGTTGACTATATAGAGAAATCATTAAATACCGGTAAATTAGATTTAAACAAAACATTTTGAAAAAAGTTCTAATAAAGACAGGTAAAAATATTATTTTTGTTTTGGAGTCTTAAGGGGGGGGTTTCTTCATTTACCAAGAATGTTAAATGCAATGCTAATTGTAAAAGTAAACGATCGAAATTTAAAAATTTCTAAGCATTTGACCGTCTACTTTTACAATTAGCATTGCATTTAGCTTTCTTGGTAAATGAAGAAACCCACAACCAACCCTTAATCAACAAAAACTGCAAAATGTCACTTAAAAAAAAATTGACTGACTTCGAAACATAATGCTTTCGCACCTTTTCCCCAAACCAAAGACGAGAAATGTTTTCGCTATTTTTATTTTTTTTTCTCTTTATTTTTTTCTATTATATCTACATACACATAAATTTCAAAAGTATTTACATGTTTTCTAAATACAGTAAGATGTAAGCATAAGGAACAAGTAATATTGTAATAGTTAGCAATAAGTAATTACATAAAAGACATAAATGGGAACCTTCGTGGGTTCCCATTTTTGACACAAGGCACTGCCTGTGCGTTAAAAAATGTTAATTTTAAAATAAATGTTTAGAAATTTAGGTATCTGTGAAAAAAAGTTGTAAAAACAGTGAAACAATTTTTTTTGTTATCTATTGTTTTAAGAAAGTTAATAAAGTTAGTCTTGAAGTTACCGTAGATTTGTATTGAAAAGTGAAACATGAAGGTTTCCAAAGAATTCATAGGAAAAGTTGAGTCTGAGTTGGGTAGTTTGTTATCAAGAAATTACCTTATGGTAATTAGTTTTTAGAACCATATATATATTTTTTTAAATTTGTTATTTGTATGTATTTTAAACAAACAAAAAATCTTGTTACTCTTTTGAACGGAATCTGAATCATTTTGGATATGATAACCTAATTTATTTGAGTAAATTGCCAAAGGTGGTAATATTTTGATTCTTACCAAAATTACTCGAAAAGGTGATTATTTTGTTTACAATCGTCCTCGAGTTTTTGAATTCACCCACCACCGCTTCACAAGTCATCGCAAGGCAAATAATATGGAGAAAACTGCTCACCCATGTGCTCATCAAAACGTAGGAATATAACTCCTGAAAGCGATCATTATTAATATGTAGGTATTTCACTTATAAATTACAGTACCAATCAATCTAATTACTATTAAACTTAGAATGTGATATCATCGGCAGAATACTTCCAGCTCACTATAATAATATTAACAATCAAGAACCTCTGGGTGTCTTTTTCACAATCTTACTAATCCCACTCCCTCACGGGTCGGTAAGGAATGGACATGAACCGGGCGCAGTAAGAATGCGAGCAATGGAAGTACCCAAAACAGTTCCCGTGCCGCACCGCTCCGCATGTTGACGCATAAGACATACATAGAACGGGTCGGTTTATGACCATTCCCACAGGCCCACGAAGGACCCACTTGAGCCTATTGTAATACCCATCGCCGTGCGTACAGACCTAACTAAGAATAACTAATTCTGAAAAGGAAGTGAATTAGCTCTGATATTGAACTCTTCCATAGCTGAGCGTCCTGTCCACTGGGCTAACGACCACCTCTTGAATAATTCCATTGCACTCACCTTTTGCGGAATGTGAGAGATGCCTGAGATGATATGGAAAATAAAAGGTAAAGGTCCAAAAAGCAACTGCAATAAAATAGATAAAGAGAAATCAGCCTTCACATCATAATATGGTATATGAAATATAAAAAAAACGATGTTTGGAAATTTTGCTATCGTTAATTATTACTTACAGCGATATTATATCTGTCATTTGATAGATCAGAGTTATCCAAAAGCTTATGGCATATTTTGATTAAATCAACACCATGATTAGTACATGACTTCACGGTTTTGTCCACCGATGTACCGAACATGTAACGTTTCATTGTGAACATGAGAGGATCTCTACGCTCACTAAGATATTCCGGCGTTTGATACAATTCGCAAATTACATTATTCAGTACACTGATGTAAGTACTGATAATAAATTGCATGACGCAACACTGATATAAAGAGAAGACACAGGTTATATAATTTACAACAACTACAGAATTTAAAAATATTCGAGATACTTCAAGCTCAAAAGAGAATATAAATAGAAGTGTTAATAAAAACGTTAATATATACAAATGAACACATGAATTTAAGATGTTAGAGTTGTATAAAAATCTATTCATTTTTGGTAGTGATGATTCAACGAAATCAAAGTTTTTCAGCATTTTAACGATATTGGAAGAGTGTAATACGTTGGTTATCCAAAATGAAATACTTTGTATAGCAGCTATAGAGCTCACTAAAAAGGATATTAGTAAATATTCAAAAGAGTGTTTCTCAATCTCTGTGAACAATACAGTCATGTTAATTGTATTATAAGCTGTGCAAAACGATAAGAATAATAAATACGCCCGTGTCATCCAAGATGTGTTAGTAAAATTCGTCCCGAATTTCTCATAGCCCCTTAATCCCAGGACGGAATGTACGAACTTCAATGGTTCTAGCTTTTTATTGAATATATTGCCGTGTTTAATTTCGTATCTTTTCATTGTTTAGGTTATTTAACCTACGGTAATGTTCGAATTCTATTTGTCATTTTTCACAGAGTCACCATACGGCAGTCAATGTAGTTAAGATAAGTAACCAAAAGCTTGTCAAACGTTGTATGAATATTTGATAAGCCTATAGTGTCAACCCTTTCACAACGAAGATTCAATTCGTAAAAGAAAAATTTACGTATTTTTTCATTGACCCCTACAATATAACTATCATTTTGGTGGCGAGGAGGTCCAGCATGGACGATCCATAAAACAGTAAGTTCGTGATCTATGATCAGTTGGCGTTAGTTGCAAGCACGGTCAACAATTGCTAAGACATTCCGACCAATAGGTATTTTACCAAACTGTTGCTGTCACTGTCACTCTTACTCCCCCGAATTCTGACCGAAAGGGACAACTGCACCTAAGGCAGATAATACCTTAATAAAATCCTCCAAATCGAGGTTTTTTTATTCCCCATTTTTCTCCTCCAAAACTGGACCAATTTTTAAGATATATTTAAACTAACTGTGTTAGAAGAAAGTCTATGCCTGTATGTTTTAATTAAAAAAATACATTGTCTAGTTTGTATACTGAATGTCTGTTGATGGCGTTCAAACCAGACAATTTAATGGTTTCCGGAGGATCCCCACTCCTTAAAGAAGTGACTGATCACAAAAGCAAAATTAACAACACGCTAGTGGTCAATATCTACATATACCATATTAAAAAAATATTTGCAGTAGTCAATAAATGTCAAATGAAGAGAGGAAAATGGGGAATACGTTTGTTTGGACAAAACGCCGCTCTTTCCTCTTAATGATTGTATTTTTTTGTAATGATGTAATGTTTTTCTTTATCCTATGTTTATTGTCGGCAGGTTAGGGCGAGTAAATCATTATAACAATATAATTGGAGATCATTCCCACAACTGCATAAATGTAAGTGAAATTTAACGGGAACAAATTGTAGGAAATGTTGGGCTTACGATGAACCAAATATTAGGTCCTTACATATGAAATTGGCGTTTTGTATGGGAGGAACATAAAGTCGATTTTTTTTTAAATGTAATATTTTTATTTAATCAAAGTATTTACCATTGCTATCTATGCAATCTCATAGGTAGTTCATCGATCCCTTTAGTAAAAAAACCATTCGGATGGGAATCAATAAAATCTTTGAAGGCGGTTTGGACTGCCCCATCAGAGTTGAATTTTTTCCCTTGCAAGAAGTTATCCAAATTTCGAAAAAAATGGTAATCTGTTGGGGCAAGGTCCGGAGAGTACGGTGGATGTCTTAGACATTCCAACTGAAGCTCCTCTAATTTGGTAGCCGTCTGTTGTGCAGTGTGTGGTCTGGCGTTCTAACGCGCGTTTGTTGATTTGCTTCACTCAATTCGTGAGGTACCCACCTTTCAAGCGTTTTCACCTTCCCAATTTGCTTCAAGTGGATTAAAACAGTTTTATCACTAACACCGTCTGCAGCTAACTCGGACGTGGTTTGAGATGGATCCGCTTCCACAATAGCCTTCAATTCTTCATTATCAACTTTGGTCTCCGGCCGTCCACGGGGCTTGTTCTGCAGGTCGAAATTTCCAGAACGAAAACGTTGGAACCAAAAACGCACTGTGTTTTCTTTTGCGGCACCGTCGCCCTACACATCATTAATCCTTCGAGCCGTTTCTGTAGCACTGGTGCCACGGTGGAATTCGTACTCGTGAATAACGCGATATTTCAAGTTTTCCATTTTGTAAACTAAGTGACGCAAAGAAAAAAACAATTAAGGAAAAAACAAATTAATTATAATTTTCAAAACACAAATGCATGAGTAAAAAGCTGTATAAATTTGAATTTGGAATTCCTAACCAAAGAGAAGATATTTGAGATCAAAGTGGCCAGTACGGCAAAACGCCAATTTCATATGTAAGGACCTATTACTTGTAAAATCTGCGTACTCGCTGCTTTTCTGGATTCCCTGAAAATATGATAAAAATATGAGATTTCAATAGAATACACCAAGTGCTAATCAAACATTTTTTCTGTATGTAGTATCTACCTAAGCGTTTGCACACTTAACGAAAATGTACTGAATAACGGGTGCAAGTTTCGTCAAGTTTTGGCAAGCTTCTGCAAGATTCGTCAATTTTAGACCGGTTTTGCCAGTTGAGTTGAGTTCCCTCAAGTTTCTACAAATAATGTCGACAAGAGACAGTGCACTTTGGTACTTTGAGACAAAATCCTCACTTTTACTGTTAATATTTAATTTGTGTAATGGTTCAGCAATCAGCAATGATAAATAACTTTGATAAATAGGTGAATTCAGGATTGGGTGCTGGGTGGGTTAACGGTTGCCTGGCGAGAAATTGAGTGGTTAAATATTATTGCCTCATTCATTGTAAAAGTTTGTTTTTATAACTAGGCTGTTATTAGGAATGCAAATCATGTAAACATATAATGCTATTATGATTATCAATTATTAATTGTTTTTATGTTTAATTCGTAGAGCGCCATTTAATTTAAGGAGATATATAATTTAAGCTGTTTCGGCTTACAAGGCCATTTTCAAACTGTGGTGACACCACTTTGAAACGTACTATAAGATTCTAAATAATTTCAATTTTGCAGGTGCCTGAATTGATTTATTAGCGGTTAAACCGAGTTATTGATAAAATAATTGTGACGATGTAAATCTGTTTACCTCACATTAAATGTTAATGTTTTCTTATTTTTTTTTTAATCATGTGACTGCTATTGACTTATTTAAGTGCGTTATATCGTTTAGGTTTTTGTAAACACACTAAGAAGTGGAGAATAAATAATTTTCCTTACTTTACCAATTTTTATTTTTATCCAGCCTTGTGCCCTCGTGAAAGTTTTATTCAATTGATAGACGACCGTAGATGTGAAAACATTACTATTTAAAAAAATTACAAAAATTGTTCAAAAGATTTATATATTGCTTACACAGCCGTGGCCACAGAGGGGGCTGTTTATCTATTGTGCATGTTTGTTTTATTAATAATTTCTGAACGAATTTTGGAATTTTTCCAACGTATTTAAATTTTTTTATATATTTCAAAACAAATACCGTTATAGAAACTAGAAAATTACCTTTTAGATTTTTGTATCTGATGTGTACTTCGTGTTTAAAATTGCCATATACAGGGTGTTAAGGGACGTACTTGACTTACTTTAACCAGTGATTCCTGACATTATTTGGAGTAAAAAATGTAAATGAAATTTTGGTCTCCGGTGACTTTTTTTTTTCAAAAATTTTTTCTTCAAAATCAAACAAAAAAAATTTCTTCCGCATGTCGTCATTGGTCACTCAGCCGGGTGTCCAACGAACCCCTTACCCCCCTCCAACTGTTCAACAACTACCATTTTTTTATGTTTTTGTTGAAAAAAAAAACATCAAAAATGTCACCGGAGACCAAAATTTCATTTACATTTTTTACTCCAAATAATGTCAGGAATCACTGGTTAAAGTAAGTCAAGTACGTCCCTTAACACCCTGTATAAAGCTTTAAACACAGATTTTTTTTAAAAAAGCTCAACAAAAACATTTTTTTAATAAATATGTAGAACTAACTAACTAACTAACTAACTAACCATCACGCCGTTTCCCCGCAGGGGTAGGCAGAGAGGACGGACCGCCAAACATCCCGGTCTTGGCACACATTCCTTGCCTCGTTTACATTCATACAACGTCTCATACATTCTCTTCTATTATTCTGACTCTTGACATGGCCCGACTCAAGTATCTGATTCACTTGGTCGTGCCATGTCTTTCTTGGGCGTCCTCAGTCCGTCATGTAGAAAAACGTAAAAAAACTTTAAATTAAAAAAACAGTCATTTTATTTAATGAATTTGGAATAAAACTCTCATTTCATTTTTTTCTCGTTCATACAATTAAAAAGTATAAAAAATTATCACAATTATTCCCCAAGAGTAGCTGAAAAAATTTGACATTTGGAATTCATTTTTTCTTAATTCAAACGTTGATAACTCGAATATGGTATTCATTTACACACTCACAAGTCATTTATGTTATATCAAGCGGATAAAATATTATTTATCCGAAATAACATATATTTTTTTGTTAACCCGATTAAAATAACAACATGACATTATTATGGCACTAAAACTGATAAAAATACCGCAAATAATTGTAATTATCTTCAATTATACTAATAAAATTGTGAATTAGTAATTACACACTCACACAGACTTAGCCACTAATACGCTCTTGGACACATTTGGTTGGGATGTTTTAAACTACCCCCCCCCCCCCCGCAAACAACTGACTGGGCGTCTTCAAATTATCATCATGTATGGATGAAAATAAATTTTCAACCGACAGGCAGGTGCAGAAAGTGGTCCCAAAGTGGGGGAAGAAGCTGGCGGGAGAATTATTCGAGAAAGGCATTAATAAACTTGTGCCACGGCTCACCACATGGCAACTATTGGCAATTATTTGTGAAAATAGTCAACAAGTGTATAAACAATATTCTGTAATTTTTTTCTAATACACTTTTGAAAAAAAATATTCAGTACACTTACTTTCTGAACATGCCTCGTAAATAAATTTAATAAAAATAACAGTTATAACATTTCAGAAAGAAAAACTTAAGTCAGTATTTTACCATGTATTTAATT
This sequence comes from Limnephilus marmoratus, assembly GCA_917880885.1. Lineage (NCBI taxonomy): Eukaryota > Metazoa > Arthropoda > Insecta > Trichoptera > Limnephilidae > Limnephilus > Limnephilus marmoratus. Next base: position 31,239,186 of record OU862923.1, on the reverse strand, counting down.
TCAAATTAATTAAGTTTCCTTAGAAATACATAAAATAATATTTATATTAAAGTGACATTTAATTAAGTGGTTATTATTAATGAAGTTAAACAGTTCTCCACAATAACAAAAAAGGACTAAAAATATTTTGTTCATATTCAAGTAGGTACCTATCATATATCTTATGTATTTAGCGATTGCACGCCAACAATTCCAAAATAAACATATAATACACCACCACACTTAACGCTACGAAAACATATGTAAAATTAAATGGAAACATGTTACACGGTGATATGTTTGGCTGGCGACGAATTAGCATCTTGTAAAAGAGCCGCAAGAGAATTTTATTCTGTTCGTCTGAAAATAAAATTTAAAAAAACTGGTGTAATGAACAATAAAATTTAAAAAAAGATTTAAATCAAGATTCAAAACCAATAAGAATGTGACTCTATATGGAATAGCTTTCATGGAATGACAAATAATGTATATGACATGTTACTCTACATAGAATAGATTTCATAGATTGACGAACAACGAGCGTGACATGTCACTTTATATGGAATCGGTTTCATTGATTGACAAACAAAGAATGTGACATGCCACTCTACATGGAATAGGTTTCATGGATTGACAAATAAGGAATACGACATGTCACTCTACATGGAATAGGTTTCATGGATTGACAAACAAGGAATATTACATGTCACTCTACATGGAATAGCTTTTATGGAATGACAAATAAGGAATATGACATGTCACTCTACACGGAATAGGTTTCATAGATTGAAAACCAAGGAATGTGACATGTCACTCTACATAGATTAGCTTTCATGGAATGACAAGTAAGGAATATGACATGTCACTCTACATGGAACAGGTTTCATGGATTGACAAACAAGGAATGTGACATGCCACTCTACATGGAATAGGTTTCATGGATTGACCAACAAGGAATGTGACATGTCACCTAATGGAAAAAAGTTTCATAGAATGACAGATACGGAATGTGAAACTTCACTCCACATGGAATAGATTTCATGGATTGACCAAGAAGGAGTATGACATGTCACTCTACATGGAATAGGTTTAATGGAATGACAAATAAGGAATATGTCAATTTTTTTTTTCAGTAATCCCCCACAGACGGCTCCAAGGAAAAATAATTTCTCTCAGGCCCTGAGTCATCTTCGGAGATGTTGTGTGGAGGGTCTTTTTGGGGAGAGGATGGAGTGAACACTGGTCTTGAAGTGACCTATGTTGTAGGTGGGAGGAAAACACAGAGGCCGGCAAATCATTCCATAGCCGAGCTCTTGTACTCATGAATGAGTCGTAGAAGTGACCCGTTCTCTTGTGACAAGCGTAAACCGTGTACCTCTACCGATACCGAAGGGATCAATGACGATGGTGCTTCGGAGCATCTTGCATTGTAATACCGGTAGAACAAGAACAGCGTACCTATCTGAAGCGTGTGCTCTAAACATTACAATCCGCTTCTTAAGATCGGGAATCTATCAAACGGTCAGCAACAGTTGTGTAGGTACTATTAAAGTTCTGCGGGCACTGAACAGGAGGCCCAGCTTTTGAGAGGCTAGCTTGACTCTGGCTTTGAAAACAATTTCATGGATTGTCAAACAAGGAATGTAGCCACAGAGGGAAAGTTTTATGGAATCACATGACTACAAGGAAAGCGACTCTCCGCTGAAGAGGATTCATGAATGCAAAATGTTAAGTTACTAAGTGATATTGAATACATTAACCTGTTTCATCGCTGAACGCCAGTAAGTGACAAACCATTTCTCTGGTATTTTGAACCTCGTCCTGTAGAACCTCACTGGCCGCTGCTGTCGCCAAAATATTTACAAAATTATGCGAAAACCACAATACCTGAGCGCATATATGAAATGTTGACTGCAAAAAAATGATTAACAACATCATGTTAGATTTGTAAAACAAAAATGGTTGAATAATTGTACTATTAATAAATTCTTCATTTCAATTAACAGTTTTTTTTTAAATAGTTAAGTACTTAATTTAGAATCCGTGTTCGAATTCATTCATTCAATCAAAATACTTTTCTGGTTAAAATTGATTGAGCATAGGAAAGACCTGTTTTCATGTAAAAAAAAAATTGTGCTTTCTGTTTCTGTTTTAAGATGGTGACCCGTTTATTATTTATATTCTTCCTTATATTTAATTCACATAAATTGCTTATTTATGAACAATTTCTGCTGGGTAATTATTATGTTATTATTAATTATGTTCTCGAAAGGGAAATTTAAACAAGCACATGCTGAATCATAGTAGTGAGAAACCTCTTTTTTGTTCCGCCTGCTACTATTCACGTGCCGTAAACGGATATTTGACCGGACACATTGACTCACAGTGGAGTAAAATTCTTTTGTATTGATTTATTAAGTGTATTGACTCACAATGGAGTAAAACCCTTTTCTTGATCTGACTTCCGCTTTACATGCATGCTCTCGGAAGGAATATTTGAGGCATTACACGTTGACTCACGTGGAAGAAAAACCTTTTGCGTGTTCCGACTGTAGCTATTCATGTTCTCGTAAAGGAGATTTGAGCGTAATATTAATCTCAAATCTGAAAGCTGATTCGCCTTCTGAAAGCATTTTCAATTTGATGGCATTTAATGCCTTCAGAAGGTGAAACAGCCGTCACGCATAATAATAATTGCTCAGCAGATCTAATTTATAAACTGTTTTCACAAATTTAATAATAATATCATTGAATATAAAAAAAAAACTTAAAAATAAAATATGGCTCTACAAATTAAACTCGATAAAAAAAAAAAAAGTACTTTTAATTATTCAGAAAGGGTTATTTTTTCAAATATGAACCCGTCATGTTTATTTAGACTTTCTTATTAATATTTTTTCAATATGGTACCTACCTGACTGAAAGATGTTTGAAAAAGAATGGTTATTGAGGGAGTGAAGTATTTGAAATAAAATATGTATATGGTTTAAAATTAAGTACTTAAGGTTGGCATTTAAGTACCTACTTAAAAATATTTAAATTTCGGTTTTGATGTATGAAATAAGAACAATTTTTTTTGGTGGCGAGGTTTACTGTTCATGAAACTTCTAGTAGGTATATTACTTTAACTGCTTTTTTCTCTGGTGTTAAAGTTAACATAAAATAACGCTTAGAAACAAAAGTCGATGCATTCTTCAAAAACAAGACTTCAAGAAATTGTTCGATGGTTTATAAAATATATTCTGATCATACAGGAAATCAAACATTCCAAACCATGTAAGTACATGTACACTTTCATATACTATAACAAACTGTGACACTTCAATATCTGATCACAACCCAGTGATTCTTGACATACTTCAAACCTACACTAAAAAAAACTCATAAAAAACAAAATATATATAAGATATCCGACAAAACCCCTTTTCTATAAACAATAATGAGAACTCGGAACTAATCTACAAAACTTTGTAAAGTATTTAATAAATAAAATCAATTTCTACACTTCAACAACAATAAAAACAAATAAAACTTGTTTTCCTGGTTGGATAACAAAAGACTTACTAAAAATGATTAAAAAAATAAATAAACTGGACTTAAAAACAACTCTATAACCTATTACTGAAAACACACTTTACTAAAATACGTAACGACATAACTATAAAAAAACACAACTTGAAAAAAAAAACAATACTATAGCAGCCTATTTGGAAAATGTGAAAATAATACCAAAAAAACTTGGAACGTAATAAACAGCATCATCAAGAACCAAACAAACGCGCAAAGTAAATTATGTACAAAATTAAAGAAAGGTAATGAAATCATCAAAGAAGACATCAAGATATGCGAATACGTTTATAACTACTTTTGTAAAATTGACGCTTCTTTGGCTGGTAATATAATCAACAAATACACACAAAAACTAGATGATAAAATTACATTAAAGTATGAAAGTTTGGAATCAATATACCTACAACCCACAACTGAACTCGAAATATTAGCTATTTAAAAATCCCTAAAATCAAACATGAGTGCTGAAACTGCTGAACATGATCAATTAAAATGTACAACAGTACAAAAACTTGCCCCACTACTAACACCAATACTTACTAATCTGAGCCTAAAAGAAGGTCAATTTCCAGACAGTAAAATTGCAAGGGTTATCCCAGTATATAAAGGAAGCTTGAAAACTCAAACACATAACTATAGGCCCTGTCGTACCAATTCTATCAAAAATACGATAGACTAAACCAATTTCTGGAAAAAAAAATCATTTCTATATTCTAAACAAAACGGTTTCAGAAAACATTCTAATACTCTTTCTGCAACTAATGATCTTATAAATAAACTTAGAACTAGCACAGATATATAAACTATGTATATCATAGCAATTCTCGTAGACCTTCAAAAAGCCTTTGACACCATGAGTCTTGAAATACTGATTAAAAAAATAGAAAAAAATAGGTGTAACCGGTCCAGCTATCAAACTAATTAAATCCTATCTGTCCGACAGAAAACAATATGTTAACATTGGAGATAAAAACAGTCAGCTCGAAAGTATAAACTATGGAGTTCCACAAGGATCTATTCTGGGGCCACTTTTTTTTCAAATATACATAAATGACATGTCAGTTAAAACTAAATGGTGAAATCTTCTTATACGCAGATAACACGGCAATATTTTACTTCGGCAAAAACTTAGAAATTCTATTAGAACAATCTCAAACGGAGCTTTGTATACTAAACGGATGGCTAGTAAAAAATATATTAACAATAAATGTTAATAAAACCGGTTACAAGATACTAAGCTCACCTAAAAGAATAATATTGTCGCATAAACCATTACAAATAGAAGAAAGAGACCTACATATTCTAGATAGCGAAAAATACCTGGGCTTGTACATTGACAAACATTTAACATTTAAACAACACGTAGAAAAAACAAAATCATCCCATTAATTGGTGTATTTGGTAGAATTGCTCATCTTCTACCAACAGAGGTAAGGAGGGGCTTATACTTTAGCGTAATCCAATCCCACCTAAATTATTTAATAGAAATATGAGGTAACACAAGCATTACGTACTTAAACGACTTACAAATAATACAGAACAAAGTTATTAAAAAAACTCTTCAATTATAACCCATACACTCCCACAAAAAAACTATATCAGGAAATGAACCTTCTGAAAATAATAATAATGTACGAATATAACATTTGCCTTTTAATAAAAAAAAAAAAATAAAATGGACTTATGCACACAAACATTTATCAAAACGTCACAATTACACGAACATTATACTAGACAACATAATAAATTGTACACAAATACTGTCAAGACTGAAAGTGGCAAGAGAAGTATTGGCCACGAGGGCGTTCACATGTATAATCTCCTCCCAGATAACCTAAAAATGGAGAAGAATATAAATACCTTTAAAAAAACTATTTAAAAGAACAAAATATTAAATATTACTACTATATATACTACACACTACATTATACTAGTATTCTCTGTACTTGTGTTAAGAAAGCGAAATATATTATTTCTTTTAACTTAATATTAAAAAATCTCTGAAAATGATAATGGGATAATATTCGAGTATTTGTGTTTGGAAGGTCTGTGTCATTGAGGTCTGTGGATTATATATTTATATCTGCCTTTCTTGCGAAGGGATGGTCAAAGTAAGTCAGTATAATGATTCTGAAAATATAATGTAATATTATTATCTTACCATTTCATAGCTCATTGCAGGAACCAATACAACAGTTTGCAAAAGATAAGCCACAGATCCTAAAAGAAGCTAAAAAAAAATATTTTTTAAACAATCAGTTTTTGTTGAATTTGCCATATATTTTAGTTAGTTCACAAAAATAAATAAATATTTTTTTTAATAAGCCGCCACCAACCGCTACACTTTAAATAGGCACAGATTTTAAAAAGTACACTACTTTTAAATATAGTTACCACTTACCACAAAGACTATCGGTTTTAGTCGGAACGGGTGGATAAATATGTATTTAAATTCACATTTAAAAAAAAAATTGTATGTAATTTCTCGTTATGGTTGACATTTCGTGTTGCATTCTTTCGCATTGTTTCATACCATAAATAAACCTACTTCATACTTTTTTTTTTTTTTACAGTGAATACCGCACAAGAATCTCAACTGCTCCCGTCTGGAGCCAGTGAGACTATGGCATCCCCAATTGGGGTATGTTGTGAGGCTGAAGGTAGTGGGGAGGGGAAGGAGGTGGGGAAGAGGAAGGTTGGGAAGTACCTGGCTATTCAGATCTGGTCACCAAACACGGCTAAAGCCATTTTCAAGCAACGTTTCAATTCTGAATGGTGGTCTTACACCAGGGCGATACTGATAGTATCTTCCACTCTGGAACATGCCGCAAATATACTATATATTATTTTAAATGAATTAATTGTGAAATAACACAAATTAATCAAATAAAATTTATTTACGCATGCCGGGTTCGAATCCGCGACCTCCGGATTGTGAGTCAAGAGTCTTACCCACTGGACTACGGAGGTCGTCGTACTGAACGAATTCCAGGGTACCAATCGATAAATATTAAAAAAATATTGCCACATCGCTATAATCACACATATTCGAGTAAGGTACTAACTAAAAGTTGCACCATACAAATTTTCATGTTCTGAATAAATAGTGACCGACCGAAGGTTCGTTTTCGGTTTCGGTGTCGGCAAGTTTCGGCAAAAAAATCTATTTTCGGTATTAGTTTCGGCTTCGGCAGAAAATCTGCCGAACCTTCGGCCGCATCGAAACAGTGCATTCGTGAATTATCGCGCGTCATTCGGCGGAGTTCGGGTAAGTTCGTGGCTTGTGTGTCACCCGCCATCATCAGACTCACCGCCTTGCACCGCAGTTGGAAGGATGGATTCAAACGTCCGTCACTCCTATTCAACTAACCCCCAGAATCCTACCCACCCCTCATACCTTTTTCCTTCCCAGAACTTCGTATCCTTCCCTTCCTTAAAAAGACCCTTCCTAAAGAAATTATCTTCCTCAGGGCCTCCTGTGTGGAGCTAATGTAAAAAAAATTAAGTTAAAAAAAAAAATTTGTTCCGAAAAGTAAGTAGTTAACGTGTTTTTTATTTTTTATATTTTTTGTTGGTTTTATAGCAGTAGGTAATACCAAAAAAAAAGTTTTTTTCAGATACTTCAACTATATGTTTTTTTTATTTCATTTAAGAAATGTAATAAGAATGTTGTGATTGTAAACGCAATTAAAATTAAAATACTCAATTAATTCTTCTTCTTCTTCAATGGCGCCACAGCCCATATCGAGCTTTGGCCTCCTGCAACAGTCGCCTCCAACTCCTCCTGTCCTCAGCGGCTGACTTCCAATTTGGTACCTGGAGAAGCTGGGCTGCATCCCCTCTTACTTCGTCTTCCCACCTCAGTCTGGGTCTTCCCACTTTTCTCTTTCCACCTGGGTGTCCAGTCAAAATTCCTTTTGGGACGCGTGTATCCGGCATTCTCTGTACATGCCCAGCCCATCTCAGCCTGAGGAGTCTCATATGTGTTGAGATGCTAGGTGCCTTATATATATCATACAATTCTGTATTGTGCCGGATGCGCCACTGTTCACCCTCTTTCACGGGTCCACATATTCTTCTCAGCACTTTTCTTTCAAAAGTATCCAGCATTTCAGCCATCTTTACCGTCAGTGTCAGCGCCTCACATCCATATGCCAATACAGTTCTAACAATGGTCTTATATATGGTTATTTTGGTTTTTCTGTGGACACTACGTGACTTAAACACTGGCAGCAAAGAGAAGTATGTTTTGTTGGCTGCTGTGATTCTCCTTCTGATTTCTGCTGGATCCTCATTATTCTCTGTCAGACTGGAGCCCAGGTAGGCAAATTGGTCGACCACTTCGTATAAGTAGTTGTCTTTGAATTGTGCACTACTTCTGAGTACTTCTTCTTCTGTGTGAAGGGTTCATGCTCTGTATCATCATTTTCGTTTTGTTGACATTAATTATTAAAATACTCAATTAATGAGTGCCTTTATTTATAATGTACCTAAGTGTTGATTATTGACAAATTGTTATTCCAAGTAGTTAACATGCTTTATTAATTTTCAGTTTTATAGCAATAATATAAAAATAAAAAATGTTGTTTTTTCACATGCCCAAATTGTCTGTTTTTTTTTTTTAATTCATTCGACATGATGTGTTAACTGTCTGTGTAAATATGAAAAATAAGCCAAATTTCAGTAAAAGATAGATTTTTAAAAGTCTAAAAAGTTTCGGTTTCGGCCGAAACCAAAACCGAAACCGAAACTTTCGGTTTTTGTTGAAAGTTTTGTTTCGGTCGGACACTATGAATAAATAAATAATTGTGTGTATTTAGGATATTATACGAATTAAAATCAATGAATTATTAATTAGGTTAGATTATGTTAGGTCAGGTTAGGTTATTAAGTTAAGTTAGGCTAGTTTAGGTTATTAGGTTAGGTTTTTGGTTATGTTAAGTTAGGTTAGGTTATTAGGTTAGGTTATTAGGCTAAGTTAGGTTAGGTCATTAGGTTAGGTTAGGTTATTAGGTTAGGTAAGGTTAGGTTATTAGGTTAGGCAAACCCGTTAGACAAACCTTGCTTGCCAAACAAACCATTCAAAACCTGGGATGTATATCTTGTTTAAATGAAAAACGCGTGCGTGTTCTTTTATTTATTTCCGTTCTAGGTATTAGAATAATTACACAAACCCGTTTGACAAACCCTACATGCCAAACAAACCATTCAAAACCTGGGATGTATATCTTGTTTAAAAGAAAAACGCGTGCGTGTTCCTTTATTTATTTCCGCTCTAGGTATTAGAATAATTACACAAACCCATTAGACAAATTTAATCCTACTTGCAGTACAAACCGTTCAAAACCTGGCCCCCTAGCATGGTCGATCGATAAAGGTTTTATCGAAAATGTCGGTAACTTGCGATCGCTCCCGAGCACGACTGCAGGCCGCTAACGAATAAACAACAGTTTACGTCAAATATATTAGGAACCCCTAGTCATCGTGAACTATTTTTTGTTCGTTAGCGGCCTGCAGTCGTGCTCGTGAGTGATGGCAAGTTACCGACATTTTCGATAAAACCTATATCGATCGACCATGCTAGGACCTAGGTGTATATTTATTTATTTATTTATAAAATACATGTTACATATATTAGACAATTAAGTAGATTAGATTTATTAAATCACCATACTAGGCGGCTGCCTGTTTCATGGTGATCAATTAAAGATAGTATCTTTTTAGTGAAGTCTAGTGTAAACACATATGTTATTAAAAAAATGCGTGCGTGTTCTTTTATTTATTTTCGTTATAGGTATTAGAATAATTACTTACGTAATTAGGCAAAACAGGTATTTTCGTAATAATATTGTATAAATACCGGTTCTTGCTACTTGTTTCATGAATGCTTTAATATTTTCAGGTAGTAATTTTTGCGGTATGGCAACCTTTTTTAATATTTTAAAATTGGTACCCCTTGAAATGTTCGATCTTGGAAAATAACATGAAATGTCATTCGTAAAGGAAAAATTACGTACAAAAAAGTTTTTATGTTATAAAAATTTAAATGCATATTTTTCTGTCTATTCCGAATGAAACCGATTGTTCTTGTGGTAATTAAGCTTAAAAGTAGTTTAGTTTTCATAATTTATGCCCATTTAAAGTGTAGCGGCATGTGGCGGCTTGTTCATACTTAACCATAACTTACAGTAATATCATATTTCCGGTTGATCAATTCAACAACATCCATTAGACTGTCGTAAATTTTCTGCACTGAAAGCAGATCTACTCGAGATAAGATTTCCCCATTTGAACAATCAACTTGTGCGCACCTAACTATTTTGTTTTTCAATAAATCTATCAGAGCGTTATTATATTTGTAGTTGAGATGTGTATTTTTAAAAATCTTCCACACTATAACGTCAAGAATATTTACGTAAGAACTGGTCAAATACATTAAATTGCAAAATTGGTATAATATAAAGTTTGTTGCGAAGCAGTATATAATGTAGAAAAAGTAGAGAGCAAATTCCACATAACCTTTGGAGAGTGCATATAGTACAAAAACTCCCAGTAATATTTCTAACAAATGTACAAACTGGTTACGGTTATTCTTCTTGTGAGCATAGTCGTTTAATTCAGGAATGATACACTCTATAGAGTTAAAGATAGAAAATATTTTTATAGTCGCCTCCGAATTCCTAACATTTGATAACCAAAACCAAGAAATGTTGGTTATTCCACTCAGAACAATAACCGCCACAGCCAAAAAGATTACGGCAAAAGCACCTTGTCGAACATCAAAATGATACAAAAATTTGATTATAACAATCCATGTAATTGAAAAATAAGAGTAATATTGAATCTTGGAAAAGCAGCTTAATGCCATCAACCGTTCTCCAATAAATCTGTAACTTTTTAATCCAAGAACTGCGCTAACTGTCCACAAAGGTTCCATGACGTTAACTAACATCTTCCTGCTCCTGATTACATTCATTTCACAGTTATCTATTATTAAAGAAGAATTTTTTTTTACTTAAAATTTAAGGTTTACGAGTCGGAGATATCTACAAACCGTTTGAAGTTAAACATTTGTTGTACTAACGGAAAATTTCAAAGCACAAGTCACTTGTTGTCAAAACAAAGATGCGAAAGATAGCATTGTTTTCCTGTCAATTATTAATTTAAGAGTCCACCAAGTGCTCCCGGTGACATCATCGCTGCGGGCGATGGGTGGGGCGCGACCCATTCCATCAGAATTGATGTAATCTAATTACTGCTTTTATAATACCCGCGGAAACGCCACGGCAACGGTAATGACTCGCGACGGCGTCTCATTTCTTTAATACGAGTGAGGGAGCTGCTAGAAAATTAGAATTTTTGATCATATGAAGCGGATACTTTGTGATGTGACATTATTAATTTAAAATAAAACAATAACTTTGTAAACACCACTTTTATTTTTATACTTTATGCCGACCGGGTTTCACTACAACCGTAGCTTCATCAGGGCAGTATAATACTCTACTAACATTAGGTTACATGTGTGTTATAATATATAATTTACCAAAAATGGGCTGGACTCGTCAAGTGAAGGAGGAAGAAGGCATAGATGGAGAATTGGGAAGGGAACGGACGTGTTCTTTATCAATAGGGAACAATCTTAGTATGGGACTTTTATTTAAATTTAGTTGGTTATTAACTACCTTACTATTAGTGTTTATGACTTTCCTAAGTTCAAGTGCCTCTAAATTGTCCAACCTTACATCGATATTGTTTTTATGAATAAGTTTGGCGCCAGAGTTTTTGTCAAATTTATGGTCTTTTTCGATCAAGTTGTTTGCAAATTCTGAAAATCCAGAGCTGTGTAAACATCTAAGATGTTCTTTGACACGGGTGTTTATGTTGCGTGCTGTTTTACCAATATAAAAAAAAAAAACTGGGCAGTCGCTGCATTGAAGTGAATAAATTCCAGAGTGAGAAAGACTTTCATCCTTATCCTTACCGTTCATTAAAAGTTTGCTTATATTATTATTAGTGTAAAATGCTGGTTTGATTTCTGATGGGAAGTTTTTAACACTTTTTTGAGAAAAATTATTGATGTACAGGATTCTACGCCATTGATAAGGTTGATTATTATTACTTGGTATATTATTATTATGAGGTGGACTGTTGTATAAAAATTTACTAGTGGATAATTTTTTTAATTTTTTATTTATAATGTTGTCGACTATATCTGGGTTGTAACCGTTATTTATCGCGATTTGTTTGATCGTAGATAGTTCTATTGCAAAGTTGGTATTTGATAAAGGGACTGTAACTAATCTATGTATCATGGGATGAAACGCTGAATGTTTATGGGAGTTGGGATGGTTAGAGGAATTGTGAATCGTTATATCAATGAACGTCATAATTCATTTTTATTATTTATGATTGATAACGTAAGATCTAAAAGTTTATAGCCATAAAGACTAATAGTTGGGTAGTTAATAACCAACTAAATTTAAATAAAAGTCTCATACTAAGATTGTTCCCTATTGATAAAGAACACGTCCGTTCCCTTCCCAATTCTCCATCTATGCCTTCTTCCTCCTTCACTTGACGAGTCCAGCCCATTTTTGGTAAATTATATATTATAACCCACATGGAACCTAATGTTAGTAGAGTATTATACTGCCCTGATGAAGCTACGGTTGTAGGGAAACCCGGTCGGCATAAAGTATAAAAAATTAAAGTGGTGTTTACAAAGTTATTGTTTTATTTTAAATTAGAAAATTAGAACTTTTTTTCTTTTGGAGGAAGCAGACATACGTACATCGTTTGTCTCATCCTTTGTCTCACTATTATTTAGATTTAGAGTGTAAGAAAGAGATGCATCATCATTTGTGATAAGAAACCTACGTTTATCGTATTTTTTGTGCCGTCGCCGTACCGTAACCGTGGAAATTATAAAAGAAGCTAATGGGTTGTTTTCGCACGATTTTTGCCGCTTGGTGCTAACAAAAGGCGGTTCCATTAGTTCGGGAAACCGTAGCATACATTTTGCACGCCATTTGAGACAAATTAAAGTTTTTGTCACCAAATCATATTAATGCCAGCAACTTGTTGTGTTTCAATGTGTAACAAGAGATAAAGATGTGAAGTTGAAATAATGGATTCATTCCACCAAACGTTGGAATAGTTAATTTTAACTGACGAATAAATCTAAATGATGTAGATGGATTAACTACTCATCCATTGCAGACTATAAATCTCACTTTAGGACACAGTCATTATTTGTTGCACTATCTTCCTTATCTTCTCGTTGCGGAATCTCCAATACAAAGAATAAGTATAATACTTCAACTATTCATATAATATACTTATATTTATATCAAATATTTGTAAAAGCCTGTACTTAGGTACTATACAAATAAACAAATTAATAAAGCAATAATTTTGTCGGTTAAAGGAATAATCTGGCATGTTTTTAAAATCAGTTTACATCCAGTGACTTTTATCCTTCGTTATTAAATTTTTAGTCCCAATTTTGGCAACTTTTTAACAAAAATATTTTTTTCCATATGGACATGACTTGCAGTCAAAGAGTAAAAAAAAATCACATTTGGTATTATTAAAAAAATTAAATCCTTCCTTCTAACACAGCAAACTTATTTTGTGGCACCATTTTGATTTAAATTAACAAATTACTTCGTTTTTACCACTTTTATTGTTTACAAAACCAAAATGCCCCTCTTTCCTCTACCCACTCTCATATTTTCATTGATACCATTGTCTATGTCCATTCTTTTTCATTTGACACCATTGTCTACGTCTATTATTTATAATTAGTATCCATAAAAAACCCTGAAGAAGTGAGCATTGCTCACGAAACATGTTGGTTTTGTAAACAATAAAAGTGGTAAAAACGAAGTAATTTATTAATTTAAATTAAATCCTTACCAAAAAACACAATAACTTCATTATTGGAAATCATATTCATTTTTTTGTCATTTTTTTTTCTTACATTAACTCCACACAGGGTTTTTCTCAGGACCTATGTCATCTTTGGGGATGCTATGTAGAGGATATTTTTAAGGAAAGGATGTAGAGAAAGTTTTGGGAGGAAAAATAAATGAGGGATGGGTTGGAATCTGGATTCAGTTTGTCCAGGAGTGACGTATGAATATATCCCTCGCACTGCGTTGCAAGGCGTTGTTGAATCGAGAGAGTCCGGCTGGAGAGGTATAAGGATTTCCCTTAACTGCCTTTTCCAAGCTGGCCCACCACACAGCCAGTGGGCAGACGAATCCACCACCAAGACCTGGTAAATCCTCACCCCATGAACCGGGGTACCGCTACACAGTGATTCGTTTCGTACATGCTAGACGCTAAAAACTCTTACACATGATTAAATTATTTTTAACCCTTTATTGAGGTGTAGTCAATACTAATTTTATGAAAATTAGTGTTAAAAATTATTAATATTTTTTTTCGTACCGTTTTTTTTTGTTATTTTTTTTTTATAATTTTTAAATAATATGTTAATGAGGTTTATAATAAAACAATTATATGTAAAAAGTAAAAAAAAAGTGTATTTTGAGTGTAATAAATTGCTAAAATTACGGTCCATTTTCTGCTTATATTCAAAGATTTATATCTTTGGTTTTTCAACTTTTTTTCACCACTTGCACTGAGCTTATCAAGTTTACTTAAAATTTGGTTAAACATTCCCTCAAGCTTTTCTTTCTTCGGCAAACTCTTCCATGTCACGAACAATTCCAGCCTGGAAATCTCGTATGTGGTTCCTGTAAAATTAAAAAATAATAATAATGTGGATTTGTGTGGGTTAATATCGAAACTGATGTGAATAGAATATTAGTTGCACTATTTAAAAAAAGAAAATAATCATGCGATTTTGATATACTCTCTGAGATAAACTATCGAGAAGATAGAAATTTAATATTTTTTAGGCCAAAAAAAAACACAGAACTTATTTATTATTTAAAAAACAACTAAAATTATTTACACTAGGGTATTAAAAAAAAACTTTAAAACATACCTTCCGAAGTAGCCACCATTTTACAGAACCGAAAAAAAACATTTTTTAAACTTAGTACACAATTTTAAACGTTGAGCTGCGACGAGCGAATACATGCAAATGATAATTTCAAAACACATTATTCGACTTTAGGCCTCTGGTATGAGTCAATGCGTGCACTAATCACCCCAATTAAGCATGCATTTATTATCCTGTCTATCTGCTAATGTCGCCATGACGTCATTGTTTGGGAATTCAAAAGTTACTTATTAGCGTCTAGCTTGAATGAAACGAATCACTGTGCGCTGGTAAGTTACCAAAGGTAGCGAACCACTTGTTGTGACCTATGAATGGCATTATAGTGTCCTCATCCTAGTAGGGATTTGTATATTTTATAATATCATTTAAATATAATTTCCGGACCAAACTCAGGAGATAGTTCTCTTCATTCCTTATAATATATTACTTATTATATACCAAATGATATTCGATGGACTTACGTAATAGGTACATAACCAAATTATAATTTTATTTAACATACCTTATAACTCGTATAATAAGGTACTTTGCAAAGATATTGAAATGTAAGATATGTGCTATCTGCAGTTTTTACTGGGTGGGACTGCGCTTCCGGGTGTCGCCGATATTGTTTGCCAATTAACGAATAACCTTAATGAACGAATAATTAATTAATAAACTGAACGTTAAACTAAATGAACGAATTCTTTCCAAATTCAAACTATAGTGTTAACCAATACTAATGCACACCTTAAAAAAATCAACGATATTAACAAATTCTTTTTGTATGCAAATTATTCCGATTATGTAGTATTCGCGGGGACATCATAGCATATCTCTTTTGTATTTAAATATCTTTGGTACTTTGTATATTATTTTGTGTTAAAAAAAAACCATCTTATGATAACTAAAACAGACTAATGCTGTATGTCTATATGTATTTATAAACATAAATGACAATGACAATCCAAGTGCTTAGTGATTTATGTTTTGCCTTATGGGAATTAAAATAACAATATAGTTAGCCATGACGTCCACCAGAGTAAGCATGAACGCAAAGTTGAATGAGAACATTTTACAGGCATTGATGTCAGGTTTCCGGTTGTTCATACACCTAAATAAGCGTCGAAGGCCAGATTTCTTCTTGGGATCTGCAAAAAAATAATAAAGCATGTTAAAAAATCCGCAAACTAATTATTTCGCATAGAGGTTAATATCTATACGCATATTATGGGAAAGTGTAATGATCGTTGAAACAATCCAGAAAAAATCAACTGGGGTGTCAAGCCATAACGTTTTAAATGCCCCACGAACTCAAATAGTTTTATTTCAGTAAAACGTTGTATGTGCTGGTGTTTACTTGCACTCTAAAGTTTAAGTCACTAACGCCGTCTAGCCTAAATATTGTGAAACACCATGCCATAACGTTTTAAGTTCCAATTGAGCTGAAAATGTTCAAAAATTCAAAAATTCACGAGAAAGCAAATTTTCTATGAAAACCTTTTAAAATAAAGATATTGAAAGTGTTTAGTTATATGCAAGTAATATAACACTTACAACGTTATTTATTTATTTATTGTTGTTATACGCCCGTAGGGGCTTTTACATAGATTAGAAAATAATATTTAAGATATCTAGGATTACACATACATAGAATTTATACCAAAAGTTATAAAAGTGAAAAAACTTTTAAGAATATACAAGTAGTTTTTAAAGAAAAAAAAAAAAAAAAAACCACTTGTATAATCTTGTGGAAACCCGTGAAATATTTTAAACAATGTAATATTTAACAATAACATAGAACGAAATATAATATAAACATTACAATAACAAATCAAATCGTTAAATATATTATACCCATGTTACAATAATTTGTAGGATTCAACAAAGTGTTGGTTTAAATTGCATTTTAGAATGTAAAGGGAATCAGCAAATACATCTACAATACCACCAAACTTGTTGCCTAAATAATGCATCCTATTGGTAAGTGAGTGTGATTGATAGTTAGTTGTGTATGTGTTGCAAAAGAATGTTATATTTTGTCTAGTATTCCTTGTCGGTACAAGAAGTTTAATAGTAGAAACGATGGCAGGGCTGTCAATTAGGTTGTTCATAATTCTGTACAATAAAATTAGGTCTGAAATGATTCTTCTGTCAGACAGCGTAATTAAATTTAGTCGATTCATTAAACTTAAATAATTAATGTTTTCTATTGGAATTTTGAGTTTGAAATTTAAGTACCTAAGAAATTTGTGTTGAACTCGTTCTATTTTGTTAGAGTGTACTTTATAGAAAGGGGACCAAATAGGTGAATTATAAATGACTGTTATGACTTGCATAAATAATGAAACTTAAGACGTTTCGTTCTTTTAATGTTTTTTATAAAACAAAATAATATTATTTCCGTATTTTGACAGAGCACAAAATTTGTTTTAGATTATTATGATAATTTGATAATACATTTTTAACAATTACTTTTATTTTAATTTTTCCATTAAAAATATTTGTTGTGTCTCTTGAAAATTTCATTTTTTGGCACGTTATGTTTTGGCACCCCTCAACAGTTCCTGAAGGCAGAATTCAATAATACGGCGCACAAATATTTAGATATATGTATAAACACACATTTTACCGGCTTGCCGACTAAACCGCCACTAACTCCTGATTACCAACCGTGTGATTATCACTTCAGCAGAAATAAGTCACGTATTTAATGATTACTTTAAAAATTCGATATCTTCACTCTCACACAAAATGTCAAAATTCTATTCCCAAAAGCCAACCAAGGCTTTCTTTATTAAAACAGCCAGTGTAATTTTGATAAAAAAATAATAAACTACATAAAAAATCAGGTGTTTAGAATGAAATAACGTCATGAAAAATATATGAATAAATAAAATAATTATTTACATTGTTTCATTTCCGTTTTCACAGTTAAAAAAAACTGTTTTGGAGAGTTTTATTCACAATATACATTTTTTTAAATAATTTTATTTATTTGCTTGCAATTTCGATACATCCGTGTCATTCGCTTGCTGTAAACTAAAACTGCATTTAAAATTTTACAAGTTCAGAAATGATTAGATATTATCGGGTGAGGATAGTGGAAATGGTGATTTGTGGAACGGGTTAAGAAGTCAAAATAACAAAGAAACTTGGTCAACAAAGGTGACAGTATGCAATTATTTTGTTTAGTAAATAATTTTTTTACTTATTTTTTTCATTTCTCTCGAAGTTTATGGCGCACAAATTAAAATACGTATAATTCATACATTTAAATTACTATATACAACTCTGGTCAGGAGTCATTTGGAATATAATTCCCCCATATGGAACCCTTTTTACAAAAGCCACGCAAACTCCTTTGAAAAAATCCAACGCAAATTTCTCAGATCAATTAATTTCAAATTAGGAATTCCCGTGGATGACATAAACTATGAATCTCTTGTGGCGGTCACTTAACCCGCTCTGCGAAATTTACCGCTGCGCCACTGACCTCCACAGAATACGCTGGAAGCTACGAAATCCCTACAGCAAGGGCACCGCACTCGTACACACTACGAACTACCTACCTACAGCGTAGTAATAACGGTCGCCTAGTAAATAATAATCCGCCACCTACGCGAAAGAGCTAGAACGTCTGGCTATACCAAACAAGTGCCCGCAGAAAGTTCGAGCGATTTCTCACCTTTGCGTGAATTCACCGCATTACCTACCGTGAGACTAATTACTCGCCACGAGTATATAAGCCGCGCTCGCTTGCTCGGAGTCAGCCAGTCAGTACTTTCCATTCATCGAACAAGGAACACAGTCCGAGCAGTGCAGTAACTCTTTACGTGCCTGCGCCCGGCACGGGCCCGCGCAGTTAGTAGTGAACAATACATATCCAGCGTGACACCAGGAAACATTCCAGCACCTTCGAGGAACTTCACCAACTACCATCTCGACATGAGATGTCAGGCAACGCGCCAGCAACCCAGCAGCCATCAACCGGCATCCTGCAACGAGCAGCACCAACAACAGGCAACGCGCCAGCAACCCTACAACGAGCAGCAAAAAGCATCCTGCAACGAGCAGCAACAGCATCCTCACCGCCTCTCAAGGTTTCTTCCTGTGTCACGTGTGTGCTCCGACCCACTGGACACATAGCCGCCATATCCCGTCAACACGACGACGATCGACCGCCTGGACCAAGGTCACGTCTACACCGCCACGGTGTAGGGCAACACGCCGGCTTCCTGAAGACCTGTGATCTTCTCCGCCGTAGTGTCCTGACCTTCATCATCACCTCATCACGCAGCAGCATCATTGTCACTTCGCTCCGCATCGACCTCCGCTACGTAGCTACAATAAAGACTGACTCATACATCGACTGACGCCTTTCATTTCTCACGCTCCCGTCTCTACCGATACGGACCGCTCCCTCACTCTATTACAAAAAATGCGACTCTTATCGTTAAAAGATAGAAGAATACTCAATGATCTTATTTTTTTATTTAAAATAAACAATAACTGGTTTGACTCCCCTGAATTGGTCTCTTTAACAAATTATCATTTACCTAGTAGAACAACTCGACTCAAAACACCCTATTATTGCAACAATACTCTCAGTAATGCAGAACAAAATTCAATAATACATCGTTTACACACTTTAGGTAATGAATTTGCTCATATCGATCATGCCGGAAGTCTGTCATCATACAAAAGATGCATGACTACCACGACACGTAATCATAATAAATATAATCATGTAAACATAATTTTATGTCCTACCAGTATGCACTCTAATACCTATGGATTAGAAACATATCATAGGTACCTACTTTTCATATCGCATTGTATAACTCCGTAATACCTTCCTTTAATTTTTTTTATTGAAATTTTATATTATCTTCAATATTTGGCTCCTAAGACCATTTCTTACTGTTTACTTGTCATACTTTTTTATATTTGTAACTTTTGTACTTTATATTATTTATAAAGGTAACTTATAGTCTAAATTATTTCCCGCCTTTCAACGTTTTATTTTAACTTTTTACTTTTACATTATACTTTATATTTTATAGTTTACACTTTTACTTTATACTTTCATTTTATACATCTTAATTCTATTTACTACTCATTACCTTAACTCCTTTTTTTACCTTTTATTTTTATATTTAACTTTACATTTATCTATATGTCACTTTCTTATGTTATTGTATTATAATATATATAAATATAATTATGTCAATGGCACATTTTGTGCCGTATGTTTGGAAATAAATAAGTAAATATTTGAATTTTAAAACTTAGCTTTTTTCTTTATTGATGCTGTGGACTGTCTCTAATAAATTATTAGCAAACTCGTAATAGTTAGTATTTCGTAAACGGAAACCGCTAGCAAATAAGTAAAATGAAGTAACCAAAGTGCATTGTGAATAAAATTCTTCAAACAAACGTCTAAAAATTGTTCCATAGTTAGTGCTCAAGAATGCAAAAAATTCATTTCATTATTTCGTAGACAAATAAAAAACATGCAAGCGACTCGCTGATTATTTCTAACGCGGGCAGTTCACTTTTCTTGCTCATACACTAAGCACTGTACCTCGCCTAAAACTTTTTGTTAAGGTTAAACGTAACGTACGTTATAATGTACGCATTCACAGATGGCGCCAATTAAATTATTTTAGGTTTTTAATACTTTTTGCACGTTTGGCTTTAAAATATTGTAGTGAATTAATTGTTTGCGCCAGTACATATTTATTATGAATATAAATAATAGTTTTGTCCATAAAAAAACCCAAATCTTTGAAAAAAGGCTGAAAAATACAATTTTGGATTGAGTCACCGCTACAAAATTGAATTTTAAGCCTCTCTTGAAAAATTTGAGTTTGTTTATGGACAAAAACTATTTATTTACATTCGTATTAAATATCTACAGCGCAAACAATTAATTCACCTCAATTGAACGTGCAAAAAGTATTAAAAACCTAAAACAATTTAATTGGTGCCATCTGTGAATGCGTACATAATAACGTACGTGATGTTTAACCTTAATGCTTTAAATTAACAATCTAAAAGACTGACCCATTACTCTGCTTGAAAATGCCAGGATTTGTCTAGTTATCTGCCTCATGTTGCGAACATCATCCTGCAGCGCTTCGTTAGCCATTGCTATGCCAAATATGTTGAGGAAATGGTGTGTTATCCATACACTGTGTATTATTACCCAAAACGGCGACTGTTAGGGGAAAAAATTACAATTTTTCATAAATAAAACAATCATAGTTTTCATTTAATACAGATAAAAACGCAAAGCAAAAACGGCGATCTCTTAGAAAAAGTTTTCTAGAAAAGAGTAGTAAAATCAACTGACATGTTTGTTAATAAAATATCACATTTTATGACATATATTTAAATTTGTAACTTACATCATAATACGCCATACTGGTCACAGAGACAATTGTATGCAGGACAATAGGTAGCGGAACAAGAAGAAGCTGAGAAAAATCAACCCGTAAAAACAAAGTTTTTTTACTATAGTGTATTTATTTTAAAATGTCTCTTAAAACTTAAAAAAAAGTATCTTTTTGAATTGACTGACGGCTGACCTTTCCTACCAAGACTGGAGTTAACAATACGAACTGAGAAAAATCCCGATTTGATAAGACCGATATTTATTGCGTCCATTAACTGCAGTAATGTCATCGAATATCGTTAATGCACTTTCCTAATAAAGTAGATGTTTAAACTTAAGAATGGACAACTTATATATTATTATTACACCTATGCGAAAATTTACAGAGTGAAGTAAATTAATTTCCAATGTGGATTTATAATCTAAAATTTAATTTTACATGGTAATAAAGAAGACAAAAAATTCATTAGAAGAGATATGGTAAGTTTGTAGAAGATAATATATACGAGTAATAAACAATATAATACAAGTGATAAGTTGTACTTAATAAGTACATTGAAAATGATAAGTAAAACATAATATACCGAAGAATAAGCAAAAATTATATAAATTATAAAGTTTACTAGAAAATTATTATTTAATATTTTTTTAATAATTGTCCTAGTTTTCTTCTATTTATCAATGATTGGGAGTTTAAAAAGTTAATTAATATTAAATATAAATAGTAAAGGGCCTAACACAGTTCCTTGTGGAATTCTAAAATCTGTATTTTCTATTAAATTTAGATCGTTGTTTAATTTTACGTTCTGTATCCTTTGATAGAGATAAACATTTAACCACGATTTAGCTTTGCGAGTTATTCCTATATCACGAATTTAATTTATTAATTAACGTTGAATGTGAAACACTATCAAAAGCTTTACGGAGGTCAATAAATATGCGCATTTTTTCCTCTATCTTTCCTCATATTTTGTATATAAAAATGAATGTTTTTTGTTCGACCCGTATTCGTTCCTGTACCATTCTTCCGAATGCGAGGAAACTTTCGTGATATACTCTGCGCACGCCCGCGAAGGTTTCTCTATAAATATAGAGAAATTTTCTAAAAATTTGTATAAAAAATTACGATAATATATGCTACGCGAGTTGTTGAAAGTCGCGATAAATGTTTGTATTTTATAATTTCAGGTGGGCGGGGAATGTGGGAGAGTAGAGGGGAACGCTGGGGGGAGGGGGGCAGGAACGGGGAAACGACACATAGGACAGGTCTGACGGTGGAGTGAAGTGAGGGGCAGAGGAAGGGATCGGAAATGATATGGATGATAGTAGCTTTAGGAGATAGCAGGGGTTAAATTTGGAAAATTCACGCTTCTCACACGGACAGCTAACGCGTCTGAAAATGTTCTGATTTTTTCATGTAAGAACCAAATGAAAAAATAAAAAAATATTGTTTATCAAAAGGCACTTCAATAAACAGAATTAAAGCACAAACACCTTATTTCTTTTAGTGGCAACGCATGCCGGGTACCTACTCGCTAGTGCTTGGTTCTTCTCTGAAACTGTATTGACTAGGGTTAACATTTTTTTTTGTTTTCCATATAACCAACATTTTTTTTTTAATGAATTTTTCGTATATTTTTGCTATATTTGATACTAAGGATGTTGGGCGTTAAAGGTTTACTTCTTTCAAATCTCCGCATCTGTACACTGGGGATATAATGGCCTTTTTGACTGTATGGAAATATTCCACTTTCAACGCTTTCATTAATTATATGCTTAAGGCTCCGCAACCGGACTAGAAAAGAAGAAGATAGAGAGATACGAAATTACGAATGTTAGAGAAGAGCGCTAACATTTACAGCGACAAAATCGATGCGAAAATTGAGAAAATGTTTAATAAAACACCACTCGTTTAAAATAGAGCAAAAATCTCGGAATCATTGTCTTAAACAGCATTTAAAGAAACACTGTGAATTTTTTCATACGTATAACTTGTAAAATAACTGAAACAAACGTGTTTATAATAATTTTTGGAGCATACTTTGCGATTTTTTTCTATCGAGGGAATTTTATATAATTTGCGTTTCGGCGCGGGCAATGTCTAGATATTATCTTCAAGAATAACATATATTTTTTTAAGAGCTTTAAAACTTGTTTAAGAGAGATATGTGAGAAATCGGTAGAAATTCGGGTTGCGGGCCCTTAACCGGTTTGGTTAGTTAGTAAGTTAGTAAGAATTATTTTCTCCTTTCAATATTTTCCTTTAGGGTCTTTATTTTTGTTAGTTTGTTCCGGAATATTTTTTATTCGGTTTTGATGAAATTATTGCCTGGGCTTTTATTTGTTTGGATGAAAAGTTTGTGAAGAGAATTAATCCCTACGTAAACCATGGTTTGATTTTCACTCAGTTAAAGATTTATTTGGGTTATACAGTCAGCGATAATATGAGCATTTAAATGTACATCAAAAAAAAATTCGCACGAGTCTGAGTTTTGGTAATTTAAGATTGATGTCCAAGATTTGTTAAGTAATTTAATATTTGTTTAATTGACAATGATATTTATTTTCTTCGTTCTAATTTTGATTGTGATTTTAAAATAATAAATCGTGTGTCTGTATACATACAGTGATAATACAAGTATTGAACAAATAATATTTTAGAAAAGCGCTATAGGTATATAGAGATATATTGTAACAATAATATTCATAATATGGTAGAGCAAGATACGCGTTAGTAAATACATAATAATAATTTTAAAATAATGTAGAAAATGTTTGGCTTTTCCGGAAACATATTATATTGGGATTGGGATGTTCTGTTTTAGCGTCGTCCGAGTATACATTTAGGCACAATCAGGTTTTAAAAATTGTTCACCAAAGTTTGATAATTAAACATAACTTCATTGACTGCCGTAATATAATACTGTATATAGTTTCATTTTTAGAAAATGAATTTTATAAAATATATTATGATAAAACAGACAGAACAATTAGTCATAATAGACCTGATATAGTTTTTCATGACAAAATTAAAAAAATTACTTATATCATTGATGTCGCTTTTCCAAATTCCTGTAATATTCAGAAAACTGTTACTGAAAAAATAAGGAAATAATATACAGATTTTGGAAAGGAGATTAAAAGAATTTGGCATTATACCTAGGTCTCTCGTTCAAAATTTAGGCATATTAGATTTGTCAAAGAATTTATATATAAAAATGCAAAAATCAGTCATTTTAAATACATGAAGGATTACAACTTTTTTTTAAATATTTATATTGAAGGATCAGACGGATTTATAGGACCAATTGGGAGTTCCACCGAGCCGAACCCTCTGATATGAAAATATCTGGAGTCGGTGAATTATTTTCCCATTTGGTCTCTGGTAGGTTGACATGTTATTTTTGTATTATTTTGTATTTATTATACTTATATAGTGCAATTGCATAACGTGATTTGACTAGATGATCATTTGTAGAAAATTGTGTGAAAGGGTTTAGTGTTTCCCGTGGGGAAGATTGAACTCGGATATAAAATCTGGTAAACAGACTAAGTAGCCCATTATTTTTTAGCCTTTGATATTGGAGTATTGAGGATTGATACCGTTTCATATATTTTCTGGTTAAAATTCATTATGTGTTGGTTTATCGAGAAAATTTTTTTTGATTTTTTCATGTCCACGGGTGTGTGCGTGATTGCCCCAAAAAGTTGATAGAGTGCATTGTAATTGACAACGAGTCTCTTTGTCGAGTTTCAGTTCGATCGAATGTCTGGAAGTGTGTTAATTTCCGCTTCCGAGGTTCCACTTCATGCGTACCTTCATTCAATCAAGAAAACAAAAGTGAAATTCAAAAAGATGTATTTAAAAAGGAAATTATTTTTAAACATTTCTCAGATACGTACGCAAATTAACAGATTGAACATTTAAATAAAAGAAATGATTTTGATACTTACGATTATATTAAAATTATTATTCGTTAGCTCCACCGTTTCAACTAGTTTATCGTACATTATCACTATTTCTTCTGTATCCAGTTTTGCGAATAAACGCTCCATTAGTGGGTTAAGTGCGGTATATTGAATTACTTTACTTTTTAAGAAATACATTATTGGATCATTTTGCCTTTGATAATATTCAGGCTTTTTGAATTTCTTACAAAGTGCTATTTTCATAATATTAGCGTACGAACTCAACATATTCACGATATTACAAATCTGATAAATAATTAAATCAAATGTCAAAGAAAAAAAAAATCGCCAAAGGTTTGGATATAACTTGGAAGTTGAAAATGTTTTCATTCTGAACACAAGAACAGCGTTATATATAGTGTATGCAAAAGAAATTAAGTGAATTAATAAAAATAGACGACTCTTTCCGTGAACAAATCCATTCACTTTTGGTACGAAACTTTCTAAAATATCGAGATTTTTCAAAATCTTTATAACTGTTTTAGTATTCAAATTATTTAGCCACATCAACGAAAAGTTTATTGAAATCGAACTGTACAGGATCACAGTTGCGCAGGAAAATACTAAAGAATTTTGAGTTTGAATAAAGTAAGGCGGAATGAACATGACAAAACCGTACAAAAAGATTGCACAAATTACAATAATATATACTTTTGCCGTCCAGTGTAAATTTATTAAAATATTGCCCTTCACAACGCGCCAACTTTTCAACCCAAAAGCCAAGTGAAGTATTGGGAATAACTCTATTTTATTAGTAAAGGCCACGATATTGTGCACTTTGTGAATTATTTGATGGTTTGGTTGGTCTCTTAAACTTAACATTAAGGGATCCATTGATAGCGGAGTGTCTTTTTAAAATGAATGATGTCGATAATTCTACCGGAT
Source organism: Limnephilus marmoratus (assembly GCA_917880885.1). Taxonomy (NCBI): domain Eukaryota; kingdom Metazoa; phylum Arthropoda; class Insecta; order Trichoptera; family Limnephilidae; genus Limnephilus; species Limnephilus marmoratus. Next base: position 31,213,366 of record OU862923.1, on the reverse strand, counting down.
ATTCCAGAAATATTGTCACTTTCGTAAATACATAACAAATGTATGATATAGGTAATATTGTGAAGCCTAATGAAAGAAAACCTTTTTGATATAATTAATAGTACCTATTACTAATTGAATGACCACTTTTCCTTGTTCAATAATGCTTTCGAAACGAAAGAATTTCTAAAGATACTTATTGAAAAAAAACTTACCGTAACGAAAAAAAAAAACAAATAAAACGTAAATATGTCATACATATTTGGCATAAAAATTGAAAAATATGTTATAAATTAAATCAGTCAGGATGCTCACTTCATTTCACAACAAATTTATTTACAGTTATGAGTATATGTACAATTTGTACATAACAGATCATCCTCATCATCTTGTAGTCGTGTTAGGATCTGGTGTCTGACGCATTTGCAATACTTCTTTTGGAATTGTTTTCACAAGTTTTGAACTTGTGAAACCATCAGGGTGACCTAGCAGTGAATAAGATTGTATTGTAATGGGTTGGGGTTTTTTGAATGGTTTCGATATTCTATGTACGAATCCTATCATTTTCAAAAATTTACTCGTGCTATCATTGATGTGTACATCAAACGTAAACTTTGAATCAAGAGTCATGCCTAGATCTCTTATAGTGGTGACTGAATTTAATCGAACATTATAAATGGAATATGCATAATCCTTTCGTATTCTGTTAAGAGTAAAGGTAATATTGTGAAGTAGTAGTACAGTATACGAATCCACAATCACAGATCACTACACAATCATGATAGGCCTAACTTTGCCAACAAGGAACTCAACTTTCCATAATAACACTGCAAAAAAAATAATTGATTACGTTAAAATAAATCAATGTTTAGAAAAAAAAACGTGGGAAAATCTCACCAAATTTAACTCGGCAGAAGAGGCCTGGAATTTATTTTTAACATATTTACAAACTCTCATTACACAAAATACTAAAACGATATACATACCTATTCCACACCGCAAAGTAAGACTTAAAAAATGGATTACCCAAAGCATCATAAATAGCATTAAAAAAAGGGACAAAATACACAAACAAGTCAAACTGAACCCATATGATACTTCGCTTTATTTCTTCTACAAAAGGTACAGAAACATCTGTTCTCTAACAATACGTAAAGCCAAAGAATTATACTATCGTAACAAACTGATAACATCAAACTATGACCCTAAAAGCGTATGGTCAATTTTGAGGGAAAGTTCACATTCACAGAAGAAAAAAGATGATACCATAAAAAATCTACTCATTGATGATGAAGAACTCCACTTCCACGACAATCCTACACCCATCCTCAATCACATCAACAAATACTACACAAATATTGGAGTTAGCCTAGCTGAAAATATCAAAACTACGCAGCCTCCCCAAGATATTCAGGAACCTCAAAACAATACATCTAACATCAATAATGAACATTTTTATAGACACTTCAAATTACGAAATATTACACTAGAAGATACCAATAAAATAATTCATTCACTAAAGAATAATAATACTACGGGTTCTGATGGTATAGACTCTAAAACTATCTTAACTCTAAGCCAACAACTACTTATACCACTCACATATTTAATTAATCGTAGTATAAAAGAAGGAATTTTTCCTAGCTTATTAAAAAAAGGCCTTATTATTCCAATTTTCAAATCAGGACAAAAAAACAATGTTAACAACTACAGACCCATTACGCTACTAAATACCATTTCGAACATTCTGGAAAAAACTATTAAAAAACAGCTTCAGCACTATCTAGAAACAAAACAAATACTCTCGGTGAACCAACATGGCTTCAGGAAAAACAGGAGCACAGAACATGCAATAGCTACTGTAACAGACTTCATAACACATAATTTAGACGCTAAGAAAAAAGTTATTTCCATTAACTTAGATATTTGTAAAGCCTTCGACACAATCTCACACGAAAAACTTTTCAAGAAGTTACAAAACATGGGCATTAATGGAGTAGAACTCAATTTAATTAAAAGCTTCATGTCTGACAGAACGCAACAAGTAAAAATTGGCAACAAGACAAGTGAACCACTTTTAATTACTTACGGAGTCCCACAGGGGAGTGTACTTGGCCCTTTACTATTCCTCATATATATAAACGACCTGTGCGATATTGAAATTGAAGGTAAAATCGTGACCTTCGCCGACGATACAGTTCTTCTCTGTCAAGCAGCCACATGGAAAGATGTATTCATAACAGCCGAAAAAAGTTTATCAATTGTCAAAAAATGGCTAAACAGTAATACTCTTACCGTTAATACAATCAAAACAAAATATATCACACATAGTATTACACAAAGAGGTCAACCTCCACCAAACCTAGACTTGCTTATACATGACTGTACTTCATCCAACTGCCAATGCGAACTTATAGAAAGGGTAAAACAAACAAAATACCTGGGGGTAATTATTGATTCACACAAATAAACTCAAACGAGTCATGCACCTATTAAAGTACATTAAAAACATCTTCCCACTTACAATACTAAGATCAATTTATTTTGCACTTTGTCAATCCATTGCCACATATGGAATACTAGCTTGGGGAAGTGCGACAAACATAGCAATTGACCCAATTAAAAAAATACAAAAAGCAATAATTAAACTCATCCTGCAAGTACCATTTCAAACAGATTCTAGCGAAATCTATAAAACATTAGAAGTCATGTCAATCAGACAACTTTATGCCAAATCTGTTATACTCCACCTACTCCAAAACAAACTGCATATTCCCATTCAACCAAAAACCACAATAAAAACCAGGTCCACAACAAATAAAATACTAAACATACCGATAACACACACCACACATGGACAAAGACACTTTGAGTATTATGCTACCAAACTTTTTAATTGTATGCCCACTACTTTGAAACAAATACTATCTGCTAATACATCTACAAATATTCACAAAAAACATATCACTGCCTGGATTAAAAATCAAGATATTAACTTTATAGAAAACATTATAATCCCCAACCAAACATAACAAAACTACCAAAATTATAAAATGAAATAAACTAAATAATTAAATAGTTTTCAAGTATTCACCAACTATACATAGACTTACAACTTGTATATGTGTGTATTGTAATGTATGTATATATATATCTATATGTATATATGCATGTACGTGTATGTATATGTATGTATATGTATGTTTATGTATATACATATTTTTCTTATTTTTTTCAAATATATATATATATATATATATATATATATATATCTTAATATTATCTCTCTTAAAGTTTAAAACAAAAATTAAAAACTTTCTACTACAACACATAAATACTTGTCACACTTAATCACAAACACGTAAACACCTCAGCACAGGTTCTCCTAGTGAGGTGTTCACGAAACATACAAAATTACCCATCCACAGTTTCACCTTCTCAAACCTACCTTACACCCAACATAATTAAATTTCAAAATATATTATGTAAAAATGTTTTCAAAATATATTATGTAAAAATTATAATAAATAGGTAAATACTGTAATATATAGAAATAAATAAAAAAAATAAAAAAAAAAAATAAATAATTAAAAATGACATTTTTCAATATTTAATAATGTGTCGTTTGGAATACACCAGCTATTTAATATGTAAAGGTCTTTTTAAAGTATAACATGATGAGAATCAGTAGAAATTTTTGCGGTTAATTTTGAGGTCATCAGCAAATAAAACAAAATGACAGCGTAGCATAGGGTCAAGGTCATTAATTAAGATTAAAAAAGCAGAGGGCCAATATTGGACCCCTGGGGTACACCTGATGTTACAACTATGGGAAGTAAATCGTTTATTATTTATTCATTGATTTATAAATACTAATTGTATTCTATTTTCCAAGCAAGACTTAATATATCACCGTGAATACCTATTTGATCAAGTTTCTGCAGTAAAATTGAGTGGTAAACTTTATCAAATGCCTTTTGAAAATCTGTGTAAATGGCATCTGCTAGAGTTCTTTCATTAAAGCATTACAATTAATAATTAATTAATAATTATTATTATTAATGCGAGTACTCATATGGTGAAATTGAACACATTTTAAACATTTATTCTTTGGAAAAACCTAGAAAGGACTCTGATCTAATTTGCATATTTAAAATTATCAACTGATACACCTGCATTGTTACAACTCATCCAGTTTAACATCCCTTCCCGTAGACTCCGAAATAATGAATTGCTGTTCCTCAATCAACATTCTACTAATTATAGATACCATTCTTCCTTATCCAGAATGTCGAGTCTTGTCAACGCAAGTCAAAGCATTAACTTTTTTGATGTAAAACTAAATAACTTTCGGCAGTCGATACGCAATATTTAAATGCTTCTTCATGCTTTGACTTGTAGTGTCGTGTATATGTACTTTTTACATTTTATATTGTCATTGCTATTAATTTATATGTGCTGTCCCTTCACCTTCATCTCTGTTTTTTTATTCGTGTTATTATTATGTTTTAATGGACTATTGTCCGTAAATTAATAAATAAATAAATTACAAACGTAATCACAAAAGTCGAAAAGATTTGAATCTGTTGGGATCAATCTATGTCGAGAAATGAACAATTGAGGTTTAAAAGGTGAAATACAGAAATTTAAATCATATATTCAAAACATGTTAGAATGCTGATTGGTTGATAATTTTTCACACAAGATTGATCACCAGATTTTTGTATCGGAATAATATGTGCATTTTTCCACAAATCTGGAAAAGTTAGTGTATTATAATAAAATGCAGTTCATTATGTATTATAAAAAGTGGCTTATTCAACACGCTAGAACAACAACTTACAAACCAAGGAGGTATTTTATCTGGTCCTGGGCCTTTGCTAGTATCGATTTTTTCTAAACAAGATATGATGGTTTCCTTGCAAATATTGATTTTGCCAAGATTAAATTGGTTGTCGTGAGTAACATTCGGTCTTTCGGTGTAAAACAAGGGATCAGATTGAGTATAAACGGATGGTAAATAATTAGAGAAAAGATTGGCAATTTGTTGCCGTTTATCTGCATTTGTATTAATTTGGGAATGCAATTGGTAGTACGCAATGATTTAGAATACGCCCAAAAATTTTCATTTTCCTTTATGCTTTGTTCAACAGAGTTAGTTAATCTTAATATATAAAACAAAGTCGGGTTAGTAACACTATTTATAACTCAAGAACGGCTGGACCGATTTTTATGATCTTAGTCTCCGTCCCGAATAACTATCAAAACATGGAAAGAATTAATGGAAAAAAAAAATATTAAGAAAATGCATTTTCTCATACATTTTGTATGGAACGGCTTTTTAGAATTCAATCACATTTAAATATTATACTTATCACAATATTTCTGCAGCTCTTTCAAAAGATGAGATACAGAATGTACGTAGGTCTGTTTCCTCCAAAAGAAAAAAGTCATAATTTTCGTGCATCTCATTCACACACCTCACAAGCATGGAATATAGTTAGAAGGATAACGTTGAAGTAATTTAAATTAACTCCACACAGGAGGCCCTGAGGAAAATAATTCCACTCAGAGCCGATGTCATCTTTGGGGATGCTGTGTGGAGTGTCTTTTTAGGAAAAGAAGGAGAGGAAGTTCTGGGAAGGAAAAGGGTAATAGGGATGGGTAGTAATCTGGGGGTCCGTGTGTCCAGGAGTGACGGACGTATTAATTCATCCCTCCCACTGCGGTGCAAGAAGAGAAGTCAAAGGAACGCCCTCAATCATTCTCTCTCGCGGCCTACCAAGCAGCTGGTGAGCAGACGCATTCGCCGCCAGGACCCAGACAAACTTCGCCCCATGGACTCGGGCACCCCTGCTAAGTCACCAAACGTAGAGAACCACATGAGGGTGACCTATGGCATGGCAGAGGTGTTGGTTACATATAATATTTTATAACATTGTTATAGAATAAATGGTTCCCGGGGCGGCGGTAGGGATTAAAATAACGAAGAATTAATTTGTAAATTGAGTGAATTCCAAAAATTTAAAAACGTCAAATGCCAATGCACTGATTGTTTTGCTTTTGTTCTTAAACGTATAATGCTACCCATCTTTCTTACATTTATTAAATAAGAACAATCGAAAATGACACAAACGGTGACCGAATGTCTGAACCCCCCAAAGGAAAAATACGATCATTATCATAAATCTCCCTCACACGTATAAAGAAAATGAAACGCAATTCTGTTCGCAAAAAAGTATATCTTTGGAGGAAAGAGTCACACGTATTTTGTGTGTCTTATCATTATTTAATATTTAAGAAAGAGCTGCAGCATTACAGCGATAAGGAACGTATGTTTATTACCTTTTTTAAATATAAAAGCGTCCATTTTGATGATTTTTTTTTGTTCGTCTGGGTTTAGAGAAATTTCTTCGCTCATTTGAAAATTAAAAAAAAATCACAAAAAAATATAAATCCGTATACAACGCCATCTCTGATGCATGCCAGAAACAAAACACTGGCCAAAATGAACATGACGTTGTATGCTGGTTCCGGTAATGGCAGAAGATGGCGTGCATTATCATTTGACAGCTGATTCAGTTACGCATCGATAATTGCTTGATTAAGTAATTTTGAATTGTAATTGCTTGATTAAGTAATTTACAATGCAATGAATTTAATTCAGCTAATAAGTTAACACAACATTTATTGATTCTAAGGCGGTACGAAGTTCGCCGGGTCAGCTAGAGTAGGATAAATTGCTTTCTTATGATATTTTTCTTAGAATAACAAACTTAGCCTAGTCTAATGGGTTTTTATATTTATTAGCCTGCAGTTTTACCATAGACATATGAATATTAATAGACCAGAACATAAAGGTGAGGGGAAGAAACCAACTTCAGCGGGGCGCAGAGCGGGAAGATGAATTCGGTGATATGTGATTCGTCAATAACTCAATCTGAGAGTATATGGGTATCTCGCATTATAATATCACCATTCAGTTCTTAAAAGTAAACTCTGCTCTTTAATGAATAGACCTTTTTAAATGGATGCGCGAATTGCTCGCCGCGAAATGAACAAATTTACAATTTCCAAATACAGCAAAGTAAAGTTCGCCTATTTTCATAGTCCAATATTTTGTTGACGTATTTAGTTAAGACACTTTTACAAATGTTTCATAATTTACTTACCCCACAAAACAGCGAGGAGCACACGCCATGTGTCTCGAGTGATAGTGTGTGTTACAAAAACGACCATATAATGTATCTGAATAAGCTTATAATAAAGTAAAATAATGCTTTCCCATGGAATGTAATACGACAATTGGGTTTATTCTCTTTTTCACTACTATTTTTACACGTTTTCAAAACACAAGCCACTATTTTTGCCGTGTTATTTCGTAAAATGCACCGATGAGTGCTCGACGCTGTCTCGCAGAAGAATGATGACATCACATTTTTTAGATTCACGCGAAGCCATACTCGATCCCAGCCGGTTCCAATGGAACCGGTATGGGGAGGGGGAAATAAAACGCTTTTATCGCTTAGGGCAGGACTATTAATATTCATATGTCTATGAGGTTTACTTTATTTTTATCTTTGAGTGGCAAGAACAAGAGGCTGACTAAACCATTTGGGATAGCGATATCTTATTTGTGCTATATTTTTTGGAATACGTTTATCAATATCTTTTTTTTTACATTAGCTCCACAGAAGAGAGCCCAAGGAAAATAAATCCCCTCAAGGCCTATGTCATCTTTGGGGATGCTGTGTGGAGGATCTTTGTAGCAAAAGAAGAGGAGAAAGTTCTGGGAAGGAAAAGGGTGTGAAGAATGGGTAGGAATCTGGCGGTCAGTGTCCAGGAATGATGGACGTAATCCATCCCTCCCACTGCAGTACAAGGCGATGTTCCGAGAGAGTTAGGCTGGAGAAGTCAAAGGGACTCCCTCGATCATTCTTTCCCGATCCGGCATGCCGTGAAAGCTGGTGGGCAGACGCATCGACCGCCAAGATCCGGATAACCTCACCCTATGAACCCAAGTTTGGTGCTAAGAACTGCTAAGTCACCAAACGCAGCGAACCACTTGGTAAATGGTTCCCGGGGCGGCGGTACCCACTCCCGCCTCTTAAATTGAAAACTAAAACAGTCAACAAGTATATATAATATGTAATGAATAATAATAAATGGCGCTGATAAATCAAGTGTCTAGCTATTTATGTTTAGCCTAACGGGAATTAAAATGACAATGTAGTTAGCCACGACAGCTACTAGAGATAGAATGAATGCAAAGTTGAATGAGAACATTTTACAGGCATTGATGTCAGGTTTTCGGTTGTTCATACACTTGAATAAGCGCCGCAGGCCTGATTTTTTCTTGGGTTCTGCAAAAAAGAACTAAGCATGTTAAAAAATCGACATTCGAATTAATTTGTATGGAGATTATATTTAGCGCCCTTGAGGTGATTTTTCACTAAAACGGCGCTATACAAATTATCCAATTATTATTATTATTATTATATGCGTATTATGGGAAAGTTTAAGGCTCTTTGGAACGACCCGGAAAAGGTCTGCTGTCCGTCATGGCAATATTCAATAATAATTGCACACAAATATTTTTTTCTGAAAGATATGTTTCACCAAATAAATTGATTAAATTAAAAATTACCAAAACTTTCTGAGAATGACCCTATCAACTCTCGGACTATAGAAGAAATGAGTCACATATTTTATTTAAAAAATCGATATCTTTACTTTCAGACAAAATGTCAAAATGCAAATTCTAAAGGCCACTGGGTTTTCTTTATTAAAAACGTCAGTGTAATTTTGATAAAAAACAAATAAACTGCAGAACAAATTCGATATTTTTCATGTAGTAAGTCATGACACTCAAAAAGACTGACCAATTACTCTGCTTGAAAATGCCAGGATTTGTCTAGTAATCTGCCTTATGTTTCGAACATCGTCCTGCAGCGCTTCGCTGGCCATTGCTAGGCCAAAAATGTTGAGGAAATGGTGTGTTATCCATAAGCTATGAATTGTTACCCAAAAAGGCGATTGCTAAAAGGAAAAAGTTACTTTAGGAAAAAATATAATTTTTCATAAATGAAACGGTTATAAGTATTACTATCTCATACAGATCCAAATAAGCTAAAAACAGCGATCACTTTGGAAATTTTTTTTTTAGAAAAGAGTGATAAAATCAGCTGAAACTGTTATTTGAACAAAGTATCACAATATATGACATTTATTAAAATTTATAACTTACATCATAGTACACCATACCGGTAACGTTGACAATTGAATGTAGGACAATAGGTAGCGGGGCTAGAAGAAGCTGAGAAAAATGAACCCGTAAAAACCAAAGTTTTTTTACTGTAATATGTATTTAATTTCTTAAGACTTAATTTTTTTTCTTTTCAATGGGGTTTGAACCTTCCTATGGCGTAAACAACACTACGGATAGAGCCAAATCCCAATTTGATAAGGCCGATATGTTTTATTGCGTATATTATCTGTAACGTCAACGAATTTCAGAGAATTGCATGTTTATCCAAGTGCGTATGCGTGATTGCCACTATAAGTTGATAGAGTGCATTGTAACGACATCGACTCTGTCTGCCGAGTTTCAACTCGGTGGATGTCGGGAAATGTGTTAATTTCCACCTTCAAGATTCCACTTCAGTCGTGCATTCAATTAATCAAGAAAACAAAATTGAAAAAGGAATTATTTTTAACATTTCTCAGAAGTTTGTTTAACCATTAGATTTAACAATTAGGCTGGAAAAATAATTTATTTTGATACTTACGATAATTTTAAAGTTATTATTCATTAGCTCCACCGTTTCGACAAGTTTGTCGTACATTATCCCCATTGTTTCTGTATCTAGTTTTGCGAATACGCACTCCTTTAATGAATGAAGCGCAGTATATTGAATTACTTTCGTTTTTAAGAAAAGCATTATTGGATTATTTGGTTTTCGATAATATTCAGGCTTTTTGAATATCTTACAAAGTGCTAGTTTCATAATATTAGCGTACGAACTCAACATATTCACGATATTACAAATTTGATAAATAATTAAATCAATTGTTAAAGAATAAAACAATCGCCAAAGGTTTGAAAATAATTTGAAAAATGAAAAGGTTTTCATTCTGGACAAAAGAACAACGCTATACATGGTGTATGCAAAAGACAGTAAGTGAATAGATAAAAATAGACGACTCTTTCCGTGAACAAATCCATTCACTTTTGGTACGAAACTTTCTAAATAATCGAGATTTTTCAAAATTTTTACAACTGTTTTAGTATTTAAATTATTTAGCCACATCAACGAAAAGTTTATAGATCCGGAACTGTAAAGGATCACAGTCGTGCACGAAAATATAAGAGTATTTTGAGTTTGAATAAAGTAAGGCGGAATGAACACGACAGAAACGTACAAAAATAATGCACAAAGCACAAAAATGTATGCTTTGGCCGTCCAGTGTAAATTTATTAAAATATTGCCCTTCACAACGCGCCAACTTTTCAACCCAAAAGCGAAGTGAAGACATGGGAATGGTTCTATTTTATTAGTAAAGGCCGCGATGTTTTGTACTTTGTGAATTAATTGAAGGTTTGTTTGGTCTCTTGAACTCAACATTATTGGATCCATCGATTATGGAGTGTCTTTTAAAAATGAATGATGTCGTTAATTCTACCGGATGTTCCCACATATTTTCACTTTCGTACATGCGCAACAAAGACATAATATAGGTTCTCTTGTGAAGTCGAATGAATAAAAACTTTTTTGTTATAATTAATAGTGTAACTAATTGAGTGACCACTTCTCCTTATTCAATCAATCTTTATATAGACGCTTAAGAAAAAACGTACTCTTTGGTAGATTATAATTAAGTAATTACGACAAAATATTTTTTTTCCTAACGATTTTCCAAATATTTAACATGTCTGTTAAGGTTGGGATCGCCCAGACAAATATTTCTCAATCTTATTTTTGCCATGCCCCACCACCCTCAATCTCTGAGCTTCGATCGTTGAGCGAAGCTTCTTCGGATGGCGTGGGGTGTCTTCAGCGGGAGCGACTTAGTCTAGGCTGATTGGTTTCATTTGGAAGAGCACTCACACTGAATGGGAACTGAATTTCTTAGTTAAGTTAGGCCTCATTGCTAAGATGAATCTCTGGAGATTCCGGTTAACTTCGACCAGTTTTATATTAAATTTTAAATAAAACTGTCTTCTTAAAGACATGTAGGAATTGTTTTTATTATCTTTACAAAGGAGGCAAAAAAACCAAGACCGTCGTGGTCGAGGCGTAAGGCTCTAGACTCACAATCCGATGGTCGCGGGATCGGATCCCGGCGTCCGCAAATAATTTTTTTTTTTAGTTAATTAGTGTTATTTCACAATTAATTAATTTAAAAATAATACCTATGCAGTATATTTGCGGCCCGTTCCAGAGTGAAAGATTCACTCAGTAAGGCCCTGGTGTAAAACCACCATTCAGAATTGAAACATTGCTTGAAATGGCTTTAGCCATGTTTGGTGACCAGATCTAAGTAGCCAGGAAGGTACTTCCTAACCTTTTCGCATCTTCTTCCCTTCCCCACTACTTTCAGCCTCACAACATACCCAAATTGGATATGCCATATTCTCGCTGGCTCCAGACGGGAGCAGCTGGGACTCTTGTGAGGTATTCACATAAAAAAAATTAAATCAATTCTCTCGAATCTATGTCATCTCACTTGAACGAGTATGTTGAGTGGGGGATCTTTTTAGGGAAAGTAAGAAGAGGACGTTCTGGGAAGGAAAAAGGCATACCCTTTATATATGAGGGGTGGATAGGAATCTTGGGGACAACGTGTCCAAGAGTGACGGACGTGTGAACCCATTGTTCCCACTGCACTACAAGGCAATAGGTCGAGAGAGTTCGGCTAGAGAGGTAAAATGTCTCTACCAACCGGTCTCTCCCAATCCGGCCCGCCACTCAGTATGTGGATAAACTCACGTGCCGCAAACCAAGACCCAGATAAACCTCATCCCATGAACTGCGGCACCCATGCTTAGTCACTAAAGTAGTTGGGGTAACCTATGACAGGGGTGTTGGTTATGGTAATGTATCGTAATTAATCTATGATCAGTTCTCATATTGCTTTAGTTGCTCATTTACGAGATGTGCCGAAAGTAACCGAAGGCAGGTGTGCTCAATCATTGTAATGCGGGAGCCTGCCAGAGCGTCGAGTTAATAAGAACGTCAGTCCTCCTAAGCCCTATTTGTAAATAACGAAACTTCAATAAACGGTCACTGTGTTCTCAAGAACCTTAAGCCTTTTAATAAGCACATTATACTACTGAAGAATACTGGCTCCAGTACTAATAAATAACGAATGCCTCTGGAGAGGACATTTCTGAGATAGTTTTTATGGTTCCTGGGGCGGTGGTACCCATACCTGCCTCCGAAATTGTAAATGGATAGAGAAAGGAATGTCAGGAGCATAGTGAAGTGAATAGAAGATGGTGATAGGAAAACCCACAATCATGCAACTTCAACACCTCCTTCAAAAAGTCATTAAAAGTGATGAAAAAAAGATTAAAAGTGTTACCTTAGGTTAGGCTAGGGGCTTTATTTGTTTTTCCTAGCTTTTAATGATTTTTCAAAGGGGTATTGAAATTGGTTGATTCTGAGTTGTCATAGAACCATGCATGAGATATCGCCGTGCCTCGAGACTGGTTTGTACAAGACGGTATAAGGAGGGCAGCAAGGTTTCTCTCGAAACTGAAAATCGGATTAATTAAATTTATTTAAAATTATTTACTTAAAAAACGAGAAATATAACAGTATTTGAGTGATGGGGTTCGGACCTTATGGGAATTTAAATGGCAATATAGTTAATCATGAAAACAGCAACCAGCGAAAAAATAAATGCAAAGTTGAAAAATAAAATTTTGTAGGCAGTTATTTTAGGTTTCCGGCACATCACAACCTTGTAGAAGCATTTCAGGTCAGACTTTTTCTTGGAATCTGTAAACACAAGGGAAGTTAATTTTTTAACGGTCTTATGATTAAAATCTTATAATAAATAAAGAATTTATGCATATTGATTAAGGAAAACTGAGATAGTGGAATATTAATTAGAAATAACTGGGTCCATTAATTAGAAATAACTCAAATCTGGGTCCTCTTCTTTTTCTAGTATTCATAAATGACCTTGGTTCAAAATTGAACTGATGATCTTAAAATTTTTCGTGAAATTAAATCTGTTTCTGATCATCAACTGCTTCAAAATGACCTCGACACACTCAATAACAATGATATGCACTTAAATGTTGAAAAATGTTATACTTTAAACTTCACTCGTAATAGAATTATAAAGGATTTTTCCTAAGTTATTAATAATACTATTCTTAAAAAAGTGTTTTCCATAAGAGATCTAGGAATCACTCTTGATTCTAAATTCATATTTGATATCCACATTAACGACATTTAGTGCAAATCATTTAAAATGATGGGATTTATTCAAAGAATATGTAAACCTTATAAAGATCCTCTTTTAATTCTAACCCTTTACAATGCCTTAATTAGAAGTAAAGTTGAATATGAAAGCAGTGGCGGACTAAGGGGGGGGCGGGGGGGGGCGGTCCGCCCCGGGCCCCCAGTCTTGGGGGGCCCCCAAACGCCTCCATGTTCCCTTGATCAAACCCTAAACAAGGCTTTAAGACACCACTGTAATTTTATTTCATATTTTGATAGATGCACTTGTTAAGAATGCTCTCACCAATTTTTTTAAGGTAATTCGAAAATTTGACGGAGATACAGCATTTTATGTGAAACCGTTCGGAACAGTTTGTATTGAATTATCCTTCAGCAAATTTTGAATGCGTTTTATTTTTGAATGAATTTAATTTTCTATTTTTACGGTAAATTTTCTTCGTCTGGTATCATAGTCAGGACCGGATTAAACATGTCGGGGCCCCAACTCAATGCACATCTCGGGGCCCCTTTACCATAGGGGGCCCTAGCCGATGTGTGGTCCCTGGGCAGTGGCCTACACTGCCTTGTGGACAATACGGCCCTGCCAGGGCTTGTTTAAACATGTCGGGGTCCCTAGGCAATGTACGTCTCGGGGTCCTTTACCCTAGAACCTCATACCCAATGCGGGGCCCCTAGGCCATACATGTCTCGGGGCCCTTTACCCTAGAATCCCGTACCCAATGCGGGGCCCCTAGGCCATACACGTCTCGGGGCCCTTTACCCTAGAATCCCATACCCAATGCGGGGCCCCTAGGTTATACACGTCTCGGGGCCCTTTACCTACTACCCTTGACTACCCCCCCCCCCCCCCACAATCACGTGTGTTTTTTTAGTACAAAGTATTTAGAAATTTTTAGAATATTATCACGAAAAATAAATACACGTGATATCTCATTATACCCCCCCCCCCCCCTTGTGATTTTTTCCGAACCCCCCTCCCCCTTTCAAGCCTCACGTGATTAATGGACGACCCCAATGGCTATAGTGACTGGATTATCGAACAGTTTAAGACTTTGTGCGTGGTGCATGCAAATAAGATGTATAGTTTTTCTAATATGTTGTCAACCAGGTTGAAAAACGTAGTTGTTTAAAACGGTTTCATATTTATTATTTATTTATTTATTTATTTTTCATGTTCTCCGTAAAACGGTTATTCACCAATACATTATGGAGAAGATTACAAATTAGACAAAAAAGTATAGCGAAACACATAAAAAGGTCAGTTTCACTACTTTGTGACTTACGTCAAAAGATAATGGTTAAACTGCCTGTAGGTTACGTTAAAAATGTCAATGTTCAATGCAGACTCGTTGAGCAGTTCAGTCGCTCTGTTGACTGGCGCGTTCTGATAGGCAGAAGTCCTCGCTTTTGGAGCATAAAAAAGGGTATGGGACCTTCCACGAGTATACTTGTCTGGGACATATAAGTTAATTTCTTTCAAAATAGGTGGATTATGTATCGTTCCAGAGATTATCTTAAAAAAATGTTTTCCTAAAAATATTTTTCGGCGGGCTTCTAATGTATTAAGATCGAGGTGTCCTGACGATATGTCCTGGTGCCTTTAAAATATGCTTTCTAAAAGGTGGTGTGGAGTTGGGAGGACCCATACAAACATCATTCTATACACATAAAATAGGAATAAATAAATACAGCCTGAACCGGTATTTTACAATTTTTAAAATAAAATTATTACTACTAATCTTTCGAATGTTTGTACAGTTTTAGTCCAGTTTCACTTATGTATTGCACTTCATATTTTTTTTACTATCTCAGGCCCTTTGCTGAAGGCGATCTTATCATTACAGATAATAAAGATAGTAATAAAATAGGTAAGTAATTAAAAATATTCAGTTGTGGACTAACGGGGAGAGGGGGGCTGAAGGGGCGGCCTCTGGTCCCTGAGGGCCACCAAACGCCTCCATGTTTCCTTGATCAAATCCTAAATAATGATTTAAAGCACCAGGACACTGTAAAAAAATCTTTGTAATTTTTTTTTTTTATTTCATTTTCTGAAGTTAACAATGCTCTCACGAAATGTTTTTATAAAATTTTATGTGAAACTGTTTGAAATGGTGTGTATGTTGAATTATCCTTCAGCAAAACTTTGAATGCGTTTTTCCCGAAACTTTTTTGACTCGTTTTTCAACCTGGTTGACAACATATTGAAAAAACTATACGTCCGCCTGTATGCATTTTATTCCATTTGTATTTACTTTTGCATCTACCAAGTTTTTTTTTTCATCAGCTCCACACAGGAGGCACCGAGGAAAACAATTTCCCTAGGGGCCTATATCATCTTTGAGGATGCTGTGTGGAGGGTTTTTTAAGGGAAAGAAAGGAGAAGAAGATATTGGAAGGAAAAAGATATAGGTAAAGGAGTGGGTAGGAATCTGGGGGGTCAGTGTGGCCGGGAGGAGTGACGGACGTATGAATCGATTCCTCACACTGCAGTGCTAGGGGAACAGTGGGAGAATCCGGCTGGAGAGGTCGAAAGGCCTCCCTCAATCAGTCTCCTCCGATCCAGCCTGCCACGCAGTGGTTGGGCAAACGTATCCGCCACCAAGACCTAGACAAATCTCATCCCTTGAACCCGGGCACCCCTGCTAAGTCACCAAACGTAGCGAACCACTTGGGGTGACCTGTGGCAGGGGTGTTGGGGCGGCGGTAAGTCTTAAACTGTTCGAAAATCCAGTGTCTATGGCACCACGTAGAGGTATTTTGATCTTAAAAAAAGGAAAAATGGCGGACCAGCGAATTTTATATTTGATTTTTTATGGAAAATTTTCAGCGTTCTTAAAAAATATAGAAGGGGTCCTTTATTAAAAAAATCCCTATGTGGTGCCATAGTGACTGGATTTTCTAACAGCTTAAGACTTGGTGCATGCAAACCAGATGTAGGTATAGTTTTTCTAATATATTGTCAACCAGGTTGAAAAACGTAGTTTCGAGAAAAACGCGATGAAGGTTTTGCTGAACGATAATTCATCATACAAACTGTTTAAAACTTTCTTAAAATTTTCTTAGAATTTCCTTAAAACTTTAGGTGATAGCATTATTAATAAATGCATCTTTGATGAAAATTTCAGTAAACGAAAAAAAATATGATATTTTTTTTTTACAGAAGCCCTGGTGCCTTAAAGCCTTGTTTAGGATTTGATCAAGCGAACACGGAGGCGCTTGGAGATCCCCAGGACCAGAGGCCCGTGTGAATTGAATAAAAATCTTAAAATTACATCAACTTTTTAAAGTAGGGGTGGGGCCTCATTCAGCTTTGCCGCCCCGGGCCTCTGACGGACTTAGTCCGCCACTGTATGAAAGCACTATTTGGACTCCATATTTAGAATCAGTTAAAAAAAATGCTAAGACTGTTATCTTTTAAATGTGGATTACAAGAACATCTTGGATCATACGACATGCGACTTGAATACTTCAAAATGAATACACTTAAAATCAGAAGGCAATTGAATGGTACAATATGTTCACATAAAATAATTCACGGCCATCTTGATACTTCACTGTGTCTTACCAATATTGATATAAATGTTCCTAATTCCCATTGTTTAAGACGCCATAATATGTTTCACCTGAACACATTTAAAAATAATATCGCCTATTTTAGCCCTCTGACCCAAATGTGTCGAGTATATAATAAGTGTGCTGAAGTAGACATTTTTGCCGATAATTTATATGGATTCAAAAAAAATGCTCTGCGATTGCTGAAAGTTTTTTTATGAATCATTTGTGTCTTTAATTATGTCTCTTGTCTTGCCTATCTTTAATTGTCATTTGAGTAAACTTTGTATTTTTTATTTTTTTTTATTTCTAACTATTTTTTTTGTTTTATTTTATCAAATTTTTATTTAAACTGTTTAAAAATTTAACCATTGTATAATTTGGCTGATTGATTGTATATAAATCTTTACCTATTTTTCTTATTTGTATAATTAACTGAGTTTTTAAAACTGGATTGTTCTCACGTGTATGAGAACAATCTGTAAAAACACAGTTTAAATAAATAACTCCCACAGTACCTACCCAACATGGAGCTATATAAGCACCTACAACTAACCGGTGATTTTTCGCGGGTGTGCGCTAGTTAATGGGTAAAATATACAAAAGTTTGTCAACTTTAGGCCCTATTTTGTTAACATAGTTTTTAAATATAATTTATATATTTTTTGGTTTGAGTCAAATATATTGGTTTGAATACACATTTTATGCTATCAATATGTTATTTTATGTCAGGCTAGTGACTAGTTTTTAAATTTTAATATAATTGCAATTGCAAGGTGCAATTTGAGACAACGGACTGACGACATAGTACTAATGAATAAGACATTGATTTGAGGATATACTTGAAATTTGTTTTTTTTTAAATATTTTTTTAAAATTATTAAAATCATTTATTTTTACAACTTATTTATTTATTTATTTAATACAAACGGCATAAGTATGCCATAAACACTAATTGCATGTCACAAATTCATATTCAAAATATCAGTAATGATAAAACAGTGTATGTATAACAGTTAGTTGTGACGATACATTGGGAAGTGACAACAGAGATACCTTTACATGCAAAAATTTATAATACAAATAAAATTAGTAGTGATTTAAAAAATATGATATCATAGCCTTCTTGTACCCATGTTCCGTGCAGTTAAATAGGTCTATCACATCTGCATATCTATTAGTAACTTCATGTAACCTAGGTAAAAGTGAGTGTTTCGTATACTCAGTCCGATTATTGTTACATTTAAAAAGGATTTTAGAACGAGTGGTTCTCGTGGGAATATGAAATTCAATGAGCTTATTTAAATCAGGACTGTCTATGCTACCATTTACAATTTTGAACATAAATATTAAGTCGGATATAATTTTTCGATCTGAGAGTCTTAATAAATTTAATTCTTTCATCAAGTAATTATAATTTATGTTTTCAATGGGAATACCGAGGTTAAAATTAATGTGTCTTAAGAATTTGTGTAGAATTTTTTCGATTGAATCTGAATTTATTTTAAAATGGGGGGACCAGATCGAGGAGTTATATTCGACTTGACTACGTACTAAGGATGTATACAAAATTTTTATAGTTGAAATATTCCTGAAACCTCTGGAATTTCTAAGAATGAAGCCAAGCATTTTGATACCTTTATTATAGATTGAGTTTATATGGGATATAAAGTTTAATTTAGAGTCGAAAGTTATGCCCAGGTCATTAATTTCTTCAACGGAGGTAAGAGTAGAGTTGTTAAGTTCATATGAATGAATAATTGGTTGACTTATTCTGTAAAAACTTATTGAATAACACTTATTTATGTTCAGATAAAGTTTGTTAAGAGAACACCAACTAATTAATTTGTTTAAATTATTTTGTAGACAGGCACAATCTTCAGCGGTTTTGAAGATTTTAAATATTTTTAAAATATATTGGTTTGAATACAAAAAAGCAATACATTTACATCTTTATCAAATATGTCAACAATATCATTTATGAACAGTAAAAACAAAATTGGGCCTAAATGGGACCCTTGAGGTACACCACTGCTGGCTTTAAATTGATTGGAATAGAACAAATTAATTTTTACAAGTAGAACTCTATCAGATAGATAGCTCGCAAACCAGTCTAAAAGTTTTCCGTCAATACCGAGCTTACGTAGTTTAACCAGTAGAATTTTATGGCACACTTTGTCAAAGGCCTTGATAAAATCTGCATAAATGGAATCGACTTGAGTTCTGTTAGCTAATGCATTTGATATAAAGTTTTCATATAATGAGAGATTTGTCAGAGTTGACCTGCCTGACAAAAATCCATGTTGATTTGGAACAATGAGATTGATAATATATGGGGAAATTTTATCAAGAAGTAATTTTTCAAAAAGTTTCGGAATTATAGATAGCTTACATATAGGTCTATAGTTAGTGACATCACTTTTATTACCGTTTTTTAATATATGCGTTAAATAACAACGTTTCCAAATGTCCGGGAAGCAACCTGTGTCAAGCGATTGATTAAACAATAGACAAATCGGCTCAGCCAGTGAAGCAATGCAATTTATGAGAATATTGGCGTGCACGTTATCAGGTCCGGCTTTTTGTTTTTGTCTAGAGATTTAATTTTAGATTTAACGTCGCTTATGATTTGTACAGGAGGTATATGTATGCTCTCAATAAGGGAAGGTGGTGGTATGTAATTGTCTGGGATATCTTCGTCATATACACTTTTGAAGTAATCAGCAAAATAGTTAACCTTTACTTTCATATCAGTGCTACTCTTATCTTTGAAGCGCATTGAAATGGGTAAACCTTGTTTGTTTTTTCTAAGAGAGTTTACATGTGTGAAAAAGTTTTGTATATTAGAGGTGTTTCATAACGCTTAATAAGATCTCGATGGGTTTGTTCTGATTCATGTACAAAGACCAGAATTCAAACCTATTGTTGAATTTCGCACACTGGGTACTTATTTGGCTGATAATTACCGGTGTCAACCGTGGTCAAGGTGCAAAACAAGTGTTGTTTTTTCGTGAGTCTTCTGTTCGTAGGCAGCTGTCAACATTGTACAACCGTCTATATCGTGACAAGCTAACATAATACGTATAGTGAATCTACCGCCGGTAATTCACCACATCCCATCGCATAAGAACGAAATAACGACTGCCCATAAATATACCAACCCCCGACCGACTGCCTGTGGACCAGCCAAAGACCACGAGGGACCCACAAACCGGGCAAGATTGCCATCACTATCGTAAGTCCCTCTGTGATATATCTTTGCATTTGTTTAATGAACATATTCTATCGAGATCCGTAGGCGTTTGATTTAGCAAGGAATAACCATAGGTTATTCTAAACCCCGTGCCATCGTGCACGAGACAAGAGGGTATAGATTTTTCGATTCCATTTATATAATTATAATATGATTTTTTTGACAGTTTTTTACATTGAGTTCTGTAATTGTGAAATACCTTATAGTCATTAAGGGATTTAGATTCTTTAAAGTTTTTGTGTGCAGTTTTTTTGCAAATAACCAGGTTGATTAACTCGCTGTTGAACCATTTCGGGAACTTCGCTTCTTTGAAGTGTGAAAGTGGTACATAGTTTTCAATGGCCCTGTTGATAATTGTGTAAAAAATTTCAAGATTGTAGTTAATACTATTGTTGAGGTGAAGAAATGACCAGTCTTCATTTGTAAGATATTGGTTCATATTAGGATAGTCAGCTTTGGAAAAATTATAAGTTAAGTTAGGAAGAATAGTTGTGTCGTCTGGTGAGTTATTCATCGTTATGGTTATGCTTAAAGCGGGGTGGTGGCAGTCTAGGGGGAGGAGCTCGTCAACTGATTTAACAATGTGAATTGAGAGATCACTACAGAATACTAAATCCAGCAGCCGGTTATTGGTATTGTAGACTTGATTGACTTGATGTAGAGCGAGTAAGTTCGTCATATCTATTATTTCACGAGCATATTCTGGTAGGCTTAAGTTGTTATAAGAGTTTTTATTCATCCAATCAATGCTAGGGGTATTATAGTCACCAATAAAATTGTTCTGGCATCAGGGTATTTATTTTTAAAGGTTTCGAGGTCATCAATGTGGTTTCGGTAGACTGTGATGTTGGATCCAGGAGGAATGTAGACACATCCCAGTAAAATTTTACTCGATTTAGTTTTTAGTAATACAAATACCTGTTCCACGTCTAGATGTTTGCAAATTAATCGGGTGGATGGCAGTGATTTTTTGACGGATGTGAGAACTCCTCCTCCTCTGGTTTTATTGCTGGTGGCTGGATTCCTGTCAAGGCGGTAGGTGTTATAAGATGAGAATCCAAGTTCCTCGGTACGAATATCAGGATCAAGCCAGGTTTCAGTAAGGAGAAATACATCGACGTTTTGAAGTAAAGGAATAGAAGTTTGCAACTCTAAGAGTTTGGTTCGGCAGCCGCGGATGTTTTGGCCGTATCCATTGATGTGTTTGAGTTTTTTGGATTTTTCTTAACTATTGTCGGCTTGCTGTTGATATATTTGGTTGTTAGTCCAACTTCACCTCCCTGTATCCTACTTTCCATTGATTGACGTAGGTCTGATAAATATTTTCTTTGGTTCGGAGTTTGGTCGGAAAAAATTTTGACAGGGGAGTTGTTAAGATAAAAGTTTTTTTTCCTGAGAATATTCATTACTTCAGTTGAGTTTTTTAAGATCACTTTAATGGGCCTCGATTTATCAGGCCTCACTGCTCCAAGACGGAATGTGTTGATGGAATTTGATTCTATGTTGTTGTCTATTTTCTTCAGAATGGTTGTAATTTGTAAATTATCGTCCTTGATTTTTTCAATTTGGTTCATTTGTGTACTTTCAGGAACGTTTATAATTATGAGATTATTTGCTCTGTTTTTCCTCTCTTCAAGCTCATCGGCCGCTTCACATGTAGATTCTAATGGTTTAGGTTTGTTGGTTAATTCTTTGAAAGCTATTAGCTCACCCTCGAGTGTTGCCATTTTTGTAGCCATTTGAGCTATGATTCCAAGAATAGCATTAGTTTTTGGAATCATTTTCGCAATTTGATCTTTGTTCAGTCTGCTACTGGGCTCTATTATTAGTTCGGTTAGAGCCTCAACCGCGTTTCTCGCCAGACTGATGTATCCCTGGGAGTCCATTTTGTTAAAATTAAATTTTTTTTTTTTTTTTGAAAAATGGACTATGGTTAAGCCTGGATTAAAGGTGGAGTGACTTGAATTACTTGCCAGTATGGGCCAGGTCCGGCGGTAGTAGCTTGGGTGACAATAATACTTATTGTTTTGACTTTTATTAATTTTGAAATGCTCACTCAGTTACGATTTTAGAATCCAGCAGGTTTGCACTAGAACTACTTTAAACTTGCAATTACTCACTGGCTCGTTATATTATCTGTTTCACTGTTTAAAACAACTGTAGACTGTTAATTAGTATTGAGCGCAAAATTGAATGTGCTCTCTGTGTCACTGTACGAAAGTGTATGCAACTTACAACATAATGGCTGCCTTCAACATGGGGCCCTTTACATCCAACTTCACTATCAACATTCAAAACTACCAACGAGTTGATCATAGTTCGGCAATAGTTTGTGAGAATTTCAAATTTTAACTTGAGACAAAGGACTGATGTGTAAAAATGATGACAAAGTTTGTTAATTTTTTATAATAGATTTTTATAGATTCTGTGAATAATATCGGTGAATTTATTATGTTATGAAATATATTACAGATCTTGTAAAAATAATAAGATTGACAGTTGATACGAAATATTTTATTACAACCACTTCATTAAGCGTTTTTATGATTGTTCATGCCAAGGAAGTGATATTTTGAGGATTTAATGAGTTATTTTACATGTTCACTTTTGGAGCACGTAATTTAAATTAGGTAGACACATAAAGAGGAATAAGTAATTTCATAATATATTATCACATATTAAAATGTATGCACTGGTAACACCGAGTTGGACAGCTTTTGTATATTCACCCTTATATAAATTCTCAGAAATAACAATTTTTTATTTTCAAAATACTCCTCCCGTAACCACTCGCCATACTAGTTTCTTGTTTTACATAATTGGTTACGCCCATACACATACCTACACATACACATACCTACATAGCACGCATACATACTGTCACTGCTTGGGATTGGTATTAATAATGTTGCAAATTCCTTTCCTACCTATCCCTATTCCTACCCGTCAATTTTACCCATAGTCAGTCTGTAATAAACGCCCGCCGCAACATATAGCCATTGTGCTTCCGCTGTCGGTGAACCGCCATTAAAATAACTCCGCCATGTACTATCAAATAAACGAAACTCACGCCTATTGCTGTTTGTGCCTGTTGGATGGGAGAGAAAGCAGACAAGTACATTTGCCAGCATACAAGTTCTTTTATCCTTTTCGGTGAGTCCTTTCCTTCCTATGTAACATGTGTTTTTATCGTTTCAAGCAGTGATAGTAACACCAAATCAAGGTCCTTCGCCAGTCATTTTTTACACAAACATATCAATCCACTCTACAAAATCATAATCTCATTCAATAATTTTTAAAGACTTGCACAAAGTATGGGCAAAAATACGTAAAAATACTACTCTCATGAGGATTCAGTAATTTTTTTTATGAAAATCATGACACCAATTGATTTATTTTATTATTTCTTAACCGTACATCTTAGTTACCTATTTCGGTGTTTGAAAATATCAGAATTTGTCCAGCAGTTTTTCACTCAATCAAAACCAATGTTATTGAATGAAAACATTAAAAACAAACATTTTTAATAAGATGATTAAAATCAGAAAAATGAACTTTAAATATTCCGTACATTTACAACAGAATCCCTCTTTTGTGGAAATACCCCATGATTTTCTAAGTAAAACGATTTACGCTGCGCGCCGAAACTATTAATAAATAATTTTAAAAATCCTACAAATAAACACAGGGTAAGGGTAACCTAGTAGTTCTGTGAACAGTAAACCTCCATTCCAAAAAAGTACATTTCTAATTATCTCTTATTTAATAAATCAAACGAAATTTCCTCTGAAATTATAATATTAGATCTATTTCCGTGGTGTGCACACTGTGCACTGCACAGCACAGGGTCTTAAATCAGATAACGCAGTATAAAAACAGTAAAATAGTTGGTATAATGTAATATCTAAATAACTTCTTCTTCTAGGCATATAACAAGCCAATTATTTATTGGTCATGCATTTTTTTCTGTTAAATCATGATAAATACATAATGACAAACGTTTTAGACCTGTCAAGTGTTTGGAACAAAGTCAACTAATTATCTAGTACTGATGAATAGAGCTAGGTATCAACAGATGTCACTGATAATCATTGCTATTGATTTTGTTTCTACATACAAGCACTGCCTATAAATACTCGTAGTTACTTTAGCAAAAACTCGTCGTCCCATTAATGGGCACACAGCTCACAATACATGTACATAATAATCCTGTGGAGTACGTGAACACTGAATAATTAATCTATTCTTGTTGGCGAGATTTGGGTACCCCTAGTTAACGCTTATCCCGTTTTTTCATGGGGTGGTCGGCGGGGCGCGATCTTAGCTTTTTACAATTCGTAGTGGAACTTTACGCATATTTTTGAAAGTGTGCAATGATTTTTTGGAATAATTCATTTAAGTAAAACATTATTTATATTTTTATGCTATTCTAATACAGTAGGGTAGGTAGTGCTTCTGTACCTATATGGAAAGCATTCCTTTTATCTAATCGCACGAAAAAAGTTGTTTCTGTAGACAATAGTCTTGAACTCCCGAAAAAGCAGTCACAACAGTATAAACTAAAATATTTGCCGAATTTAATAACTACCCTTTTCAATTTATTTTAACTTAAAAATTAAACACAATAACCATAAAAAAATAAAACTTTTTTTTTAATTTGTGTAGCAATCGGACGTGCTACATAAACAAGTAAAAGAAAACACTAGAATTAAATGTTGATAGTTTTTACTAAGAATTAAAATTCATAATGTTATCGGAATACGGAGCGTGACAGTAGTAAAATAACGGGACCATTTGTTTTGGCTTGCTGTTTTAAAGACTAATGTACAGGGAATTTGAATGCTCCGGTACTTTCCATAAGGTGCAACGATATGCCAAATATTTCAGCGCAGGTAGGTAAGTACTTCTCCGTGTTCAGCGTTGTTGTTGCTCAACGTTTTGTTGAGCGTGTATTTGTCTGTTAATGTTATTATCGTATAAATAGATATGTACACAAATATTCAGTGGCGAAACATTTTAGGGAACGTACCCATACTACGTGACCAACTTTTTGCAATTTTTAACCCCCCCCCCCCCCCCCCGGTGACCAAAAACCCAAGCCCGCCGCCGCTCATTTGTACCAAGCGTGACATTTTAAAGATCCCCCCCCCCCCCCCCCCTAAACGTGTCACGTAGTATGGGTGTTCCCTTATATGAATGTAATATTATTCATTACTAACATCAAAATTGAGCAGGACAGGCACAGTCAGTATTGGGTGGATTGAAATGGAAATGGTCCAAAAACATGCTGAAAGAAAAAAAATGCTAAAATATAACTCAACAAAATATCATCTAAAAGTTAAGGAGTTAAAAAAATAAAGATTCATCATGCTATTTTAATATTACCTGTGTTTCGTGTTGTGTATTATTTTACTTTTTATTTTAAACATAATTGGATCATTTGATATTTGATAATATGCAGGCTTTTTGAAAAGCTTACAAAGTGAAATTTTCAAAATATGTGTGTACGAACCTGATATATTCAAAATGTTACAAAACTGGCATATTACGAAATCAGTTGAAAAGGTGAAAAACTATCGCCAAACGTTAAAATATATGAATTTCCTAATGAACTCTCTCGGCAATAGAAATGTTAGAAAAGTTGAATAAAAAATATGGGCAATGAAAATAAAATGAGTTAAAATATATAAATAAAATTACTGCTTCCGTGAATAAATGCATTCAATTTTGATACAAAACTTTCAATGTCATCAAAAATTTTCATGATATTTGTGGTGTATCGTAAAAGCTTCCGCCTTGTAGACACAGATGGCGGTGATATCATTTATCGGTAGATTCCGCTAGATGGCAGGCCGCGTAGTGCTTAAGTTCTCCGGCAGGGGATCGGAGGGCTCAGAGGCTGTGTTTCAGTTATCACTGGCCAGATCCATTATAGCCAGCTGCTAGTTAGGTAGACTACCGCAGTCCCAATTGTATACGCGAAGTACAAATAAATCCAGATACGAAGAAGAATCTATTTTTATTCCGAAGTAATCTCCATCCGAAGAATTGGGAGAATCTGTTAGTGTATCCATAAAATAACAGAACACTACAATATTTATGACTGCATTTGAGTTTGTATTGGATTTCCAAAAAAGCAGTAAGTTGATCATTCCTGCAGTATGCGAAACTATCGCGACAAATGAAAATATAAGAGATGTTTTAAGATCGATCAAAACTGGAGGAAAATAAATTATGGATCCGTTCATTAATGTATAACAAATCACAACTATGTAGGCTTTACTTGTCCAGTGCAAAATGGTCACATAATTTTCCTTTGTAATGCGCAAACTTTTTAGGTCAAAAACAGGGCGAAGTAGGCGGAATTATTCCAGTTTATTTTGAAATTTTGTAAATTAATTCATGATTTTGCTTCGCTCGTGTCTTGAACATTATAGTATATATTTTGATAAAAGACAAACCTTACTTAGTTTCATAAAGAAAAAAATTGATCTTAATTTTGCGTTAATATACCGCTCTATTTAAGTTTATGTACTAGAAATATTTTTGTGTCCTTTGTGAACATTAATTTTATAATGAAATGCCGTCACTTGCTTGACATCCATCTTACGGAACATTCCATTAGTCAAACGTTAATTAATAATTATGAAACCCTTGGCCTTCAAATAAGTAAAATAAAAATAAGAATGATAAAAAACACCCTTGAGGATATGTTTTCACTTTTACTTTATTGACCGGAGCATAATGAGTAGACGAATTGAAATTCGGTGTTCAATTATTTCACACTACACAGTTTAGGGAATGTCGATAACCATGTCAATTTTGTCTCTTATCGAGGATTGATGTTATGGGTTTCATAATATATTAATGTTTATTTATTTGCCGCTGATCAGAAAACGTGCTGTTTTAATAATGACGAATTCAAATGGACGGCAGATTGGTTTTTAACAAGTGGTTTTTTACGGCAAAAAATCGATTATATTTTATTTGTTCATCAGCTTAAAATGCTCATCATTTGCAAAATCTGTTGTAAAAACGTGAAAATATGGCCAAATTTTACGGTCTAGGTTTGAGCTTGAATCACAATAAAAGCGTTGAAAAGAGTTTGTATGCAATAGATTATAATAAATGAAATTTATTTCCGTGGATACTATCCAGTAAATAAATGGAACTATCTACTAGATAGCTCCATTTATTTTAGGTACTAATCTTTCAATGTCGCCTAAGGCCCTACACTGGCTCGCAGACCTAGATGTCCCCCTCTGACCCCCCACCATTCGAAAGAAGAATGTCATCAAGATTTTTAAAAACTGTTCAGAAATTTATATTTGAAAACCAAGTTCAACATGCCCGTGATCCTGATTTAGTATTGGATTTTACAGTGTTATAAAATATTTAGATTTGCTGGTCGAAGCTCAATAAATTTTTCGAAAGGTTCCGGAGTTCCAATCTCAATTGATATCTACCGAAAATATCATTTTTCCATGATAGGTTTTAATAAATATCAGGAAGGATGTAATCAATTAGTCGGTTCAATAATTATTAATTACTCACCTACATAGTTATACTTATACCCAATAATTATATTAATTACTTACCTACATAGTTAGTACCTACTTATCGAATAATATCAAATTAAGTTTTCCTATAAAACAACAATTTTTTGAAGTAATTTGTGTTTTAATTGATCAATTAAAAAATATATGTTTTTTTTCTTCTAATAATATTTTTGTTTGATTAGTTTTAATGCTGCCGCATCAATTTGCTGTTTTTTAATTTTTTGGAATGAGTAAGCCGTCTTCCTGATTTGGTTTACAAAAAATAATTTGCTACAAATAAAATTTTATTACAAACATTTTTTTTTCTTTATTCATTGCTTGATGGTTATACAAATGGGGATTTTTTGACCATCATGCTAAACACACGCCGTGTTATAAATGTGATGCAAAAGAGTTATACCGGAAAATGAGTCAAGCAAAATGTGGACAAATGCATGGTCTACGTCAACACGTAGACCACATTACAACTAACATTGCGAATTCATCCACTGCTTTATGTTGTGGTCCTCATGGGTATCAAAATCGCAACGTAGTTAACCATAAAGGCCACTAGAGTTAAAATGTACGCGAAGTTGAATGAGAACATTTTACAGGCAGTTATATCAGGTTTTCGTTGACGAAGAATTCTGAAGAAGCGACGCAGGTCGGATTTAGTTTTCGAATCTGTAAAAAAATCAAAACTTTAAAAAGTACATATTGAAAAAAAAAATGGCAATCTCTTTAAATAGTACATGAGTTTATAATTATAAGGTCGCCAAAGCATTAGTCACATATAATTCTTCAGGTAACATTTTTAAATGATGCCTGTGTGATCGCGAAGATTTGTGAACAGATAATTGTCGAAGAATGATCTTATTATGATGCACTTTTGAAGGTTCCACCCATCAATTCATTACTAATCATTGAAGAAAATGATAATACTAATAAATCTAAATGAAACGTGAAACGTGAAACAGAAAAGACCTCAGGATCTTTATTTTACCGGGACAACGCATTAAACCACTAGGATATGTTTATTCATAAATATATCTGGGTTGAAAATAAAATCGTTGAAACTTTGAAATCATTCCGAAAGACGGCAGCCAAAAATATGGGGAAAAAATAATAGGAGATAATATTGTTAATTCTGAATTTGAAAAATGAGATCGACAAAAGTGAACTACCTAAAAACAGTAGGACCTAATGGCCGAGTCTGTAAGAGAGATCCTGAGTACGATTCCCAGATGCGAACGTTATCTTTTTTTCTTTGTCTTGAGGGAACGGTCTTGATCGGTAGAGAGAAATGAAAGGCGTCAGGTCGTTGTAGTGAGTTAGTCTTTATTGTGGCTACGTAGCGGAGGTCGAAGCGGAGCGGAATGACAGTGGTGCCTTGAGTTATGCTGCTGCGTGATGATGAGTGAAGAAGAAGGTCAGGAGACTACGGCGGTGAAGATCACAGGTCTTCAGGGAGCCGGCGTGTTGCTCTACACCATGGCGGTGTAGAAGTGATCTTGGTCCAGGCGGTCGACCGTTGTCGTGTTGACGAGGTATGGCGGCTGTATGTGCCTTTGAGTCGACACACACACGTGACGCAGGAAGGAACCTTGAGAGGCGATGAGGATGATCTCTGGGAGCGGAACGCGGTGGGTTCCGGTAGCCAGATAACAGGAGGGGTCCCAAGCAGAAAGCATGGCGGGCTTTGTGTGCTGCGGACGGAGACATCTCATGTCCAGGCGCGGAGGTCCGGACAGCGGATGGTGATTGGAGAAGGAATCCTCGAAGGTGTTAATAATGTTCCTGAAGTCACACTGGATATGCGTTAAATCACTAGTTTCTAACTGCGCGGATAAGTGTCCCGCGCAGGCACGTATTTGGTCGCGACACTGCTCGTTCCCGTGTTGCTTGCCCGGCCGATGAATGAATACTGACTGAATGACTGCAGCGGACGAGCGATCGGCTGCTTATATAGCCGCGGCGAGTAATTACTCTCGAGGTAGGTAATGCTGAGTGAACTCACGCAAAGCTGAGATCTCGCTCGAACTTTCTGTGGGCACTTGTATGGTACAGCTAGACGTTCTAGGCCTTTCGCGTAAGTTGCGGAATTATTAGCCGCTGCGCTGTGGGTAGACATGTGCCAGCGGACGGGCGGTACCTTACGCTGTAGTAATTCTGGCAAGTTCGTACAGCGATAGTGGCGTCGCAATTAATTCGGCAAAAGTGGCCAGAGCGGGTCAAGTGACCGCTACAGTCTTGTTCTTATCGGCCAAGTATAATCCGAAGCTTGTTATGTCTTATATTTCGTTTAGATTTATAAGTATTACCTTAAAAGATATTAAAATAAAATTGCTTGATAATAAGATCATTCTTCGACAATTACCTGTTCACAATTCTTCCTGGAGACATACACAGGAATCATTTAGAAATATTATCTGAAAAATTAAGTCAGTCTTTGCTTCATTTTTCTTTCGATTAATATTATTATAGTATTAATAATATTAATCGAAATATTTTATGCACCAGATTTAAATGTCCGGGTTAAATTTTCCCCAAAAAAAAAGGAAAAAAAGAAGGAAAAACTAAACCCTTTCACACACTTCCCCAAATGATCATCTAGTCAACCCACGCTATGCAATTGCACTATATAAGTATTATAAATACAAGAACAACATGTCAACCTACTAGAGACCAAATGGGAATATAATTCACCGACTCCAGATATTTTCATATCAGAGGGTTCGGCTCTGTGGCATTTCTAATTGAACCTATAAATCCTACCGATCCCTCAATATAAATATTTAAAAAATCCTTTGTAATCCTACATGTATTTAAAATGACTGATTTTTGCATTTTTATATACAAATTCTTTATATTAATAATATATATTATATTAATAATATTAATTTATTATTTTTATATTAATAATATTAATTATTTATTTATTATACATACACTTCCCCAAATGATCATCTAGTGAATCCACGTTATGCAATTGCACTATATAAGTATTATAAATACAAAACAATACAAGAACAACATGTCAACCTACTAGAGACCAAATGGGAATATAATTCACCGACTCCAGATATTTTCATATCAGAGGGTTCGGCTCTGTGGCATTTCTAATTGAACCTATAAATCCTACTGATCCCTCAATATAAATATTTAAAAAATCTTTTGTAATCCTACATGTATTTAAAATTACTGCTTTTTGCATTTTTATATACAAATTCTTTGACAAATCTAATATGCTTAAATTTTGAATCAGATTCCTAGGTATTATGCCAGTGGCCGAAATAACAAATGGTAATATTTTTATAGTCCGAGAATGCCAAATTCTTTTAATCTCATTTCCTAAATCTGTGTATTTTCTAATTTTTTCAGAAACAGTTTTTTGAATATTACAGGAATTTGGAATAGCTACATCAATGATATAAGTTATTTTTTTAATTTTGTCATGTAAAACTATATCAGGTCTATTATGAATAATTGTTCTGTCTGTTAGTATAGTTTTATCATAATATATTTTATAAAATTCATTTTTTATAAATGAATTTGGTTCATATTCATAATATGGTACTACATTACGGCAATCAATCAAGTTATGTTTAATTACCAAACTTTGGTGAATTATTTTTAAAACCTGATTGTGCCTAAATGTATACTCGGAAGGCGCTAATATAGAACATCCCGATATAATATGTTCTATAGTTTCGGGAAAAGCCAAACATTTTCTACATAAATCATCAATTTGATTTATATCTTTGATTATATGCTTTCTATAATTTTTAGTATTAATGACTCTTTCTTGAATGGCAAGCATAAATCCTTCTATTTCTGCGCTCAACTCTCCAATACTCAACCATTTGTTTGACGAAAGTTTGTCAACATACGTTTTGTTGAGATAATTGAAGTGTTTTGCGTGAATAATTTTATTTGACCAGGAATCTAATAATTCCTGGTTAGTATTTATAAGAATGTTGGCATTCTCGTCATATAAATTTAAAGGTGTAATATTTCTATCTGCCTTGCAAATTATTTTGTGCATTTCTGAGCTATTAGCTTTCCTATGGAAAAAATTTCTAAGCATTTCTACCTGATTGTGTTTCAAAGATGTTATTTTGACTACACCTCTACCTCCTAAATTTCTAGGTAAATTAATTCGTTCGTAAATTAATTATAATCGAAATATTATTATTATTAATAGTATTATCTTATACTTCAGAGATTATTATTATTACTCGTGAATATGCGTTTGTTGCTCATGTTGAAATTTTTCATTATCATTTAATTTCATTAACATCTTATTGCGATATTTATGACTTTCGGGTCTTACCCATTCCGGTGCATGAAAATGCCAGGATTCGTCCAGTTATTTGTCTTATTTGTTTAGCTTCGTCTTGCAGGGCTTCATCGACCATTGCTACGCAGAACATTTTGAGGTAAAAATAGACCGCGCGTAGACTGTAAACGGACACCATAAATTTCGACTGTTGGATAAAGAGATCGCATCTTAAATGACAAGTAAGTGTAATTAAATTTATATTTCCATAAGTAATCAAGCCTTCTTCACATGGATATTTAAAAAAATTGGATGGTGGTCGCACAACATGCACACTCATGGGTAAGCCGTATGTACATAGAGGTATCTTTAGTAAATGTTTTTTTGTGTTATTTGTTTCAGGGATTATATAAATTAGTTTATTATTTTATATTTAGTACTAACCGTATAGCTTATAATGATGGGGATGGTAATTATTACATATATGACAAATGATAATGGTCCAAGAAGAAGCTGAAAAAAAAAATTTTTTAAACCCCGAATAAAAAATTCTTCAAGCATTATCTAAGTCGGAATCTACATTGAGAGTATACTTTACCGTGCTGTTAAATTTTTGGTTTGTTAGCTCCACCGCGTCCATAAATTTTGCATACATTATTTCTAATGTTACCAAGTCGAGCTTGGCAAATAATATCTTCTCTCTCCTTGTGAGGTCTATTTTCGAAAACTGTATAATTTTACTTTTTATGACGTACATAATTGGATCATTTGGATTTTCATAATATTCAGGTATTTTAAATATCTCACACATTGAAATTTTTATTACATTACCGTACGAACTTGCCACATTAACGTAGTTGCAAAACTGAAAAATTATAATATCAGTTGTAAAAATGTAAACATATCTCCAAACGTGCTGAATTATAGACATATGCGTGGTCAAAGTCGCCGCGTGAATCATGAGAAAACCATTAAAAAGAATATATATAAAAGAAAGTAAGATAATCATTTTAAATAAAACACTATTCCCGTGGATAAATCCA
This sequence comes from Limnephilus marmoratus, assembly GCA_917880885.1. Classification (NCBI taxonomy): domain Eukaryota; kingdom Metazoa; phylum Arthropoda; class Insecta; order Trichoptera; family Limnephilidae; genus Limnephilus; species Limnephilus marmoratus. The sequence goes on along the minus strand of OU862923.1, from coordinate 31,180,247 downwards.
TTCAGTTTCGGTACGAAATTTTCTATATTATCTAGTTTTCTAAAGATTTTTAAAACCGTACTGGAATTTATGTTAGAAAACCAAAACAGCAACAAGTTCAATGATCCTGTTAAATAAAGTATTAGTGAGGAATAAGCAAATATATGCGATGGTCCAGAATGCACAAACATAGATGGAATAAAATAAATGCATCCATATGAAAAAAGTAAAATAGCAGAAAATATATAGGCTTTAGCCATCCAGTGTAAGGTTGTTATATTATTGCACGTTACGATTCTCCAACTTCTTAGTCCCAAAACCGGGAAAAGAATTGGAAATGGTTCCATTTTATTTACAAAAGCAGTGACATTTTTTATTGTGTAAATTATTTCCGGGTTTTGTCGCTCTTGTCGCCTGGACATTATCGTTTTTTTTTCATGTAAAGACACGACTCAAGGCTCGAAGCTTTTACGTGAAATTATTATATGATAATATTTAGCATTTAGATTTTTTAATTGATCGAATAAAACGTTGAAGAATTATTCCATTAGCAATAGGTTATCTTGTTATTTTAATAACGTATCTAACTATTTTTGTTATGATACATTACCATTTTTCCAGAGAGAAAATAATATTGTCATTCAACAAGAATAGCATTTATAAATCATAAAAATAATTTCATTCCATTCGATTAGTTACGGTGTTAGTTAAGAGTGCCACCAAAAAAATACATCCCGGTATAATTAAATACGTATATACAGATATATTAAATATATTATATTAAATATACCCGATATATTAAATACGACTATCTGAACAGGGAATGTTTTAAGTAATTAATTATTTAAACTAGTACATTATTGGGTTGAATTTGAAAAAGACCCCAAGGTTTGGCAATAATTAATTATATTGAATAATAACTTACGAAAATAATAAATTGAGCTGCATTTAAAAAAAATCTTATAAAATAATCTATCTGGATGTAATGATAAAATTACCTATCCATTTCATTCTTGTAGAACCACTAGACTATCAACAATTTCAAATGCGACCTTTTTTCACTAACCCCACCCAGGAAGCCCATCTAAAAAGAAAAAAAACATGTTTTATCCCATTCTCTTTGAAATAAATAAAAAAATGACGAAAACAATAAAACTATTAAAATCCATTCATCGCAGTGTGACAATAAAAGGAATTCGACAATACCAATTGTTTACCAATAACATGCAAAAATAGTATAAAGTACTGGGTGTCATAGTAGACAGACGCTTAAAATGGAACGAACAAGTACAAAATACGGTAACCAGAGTAAGAAAACTTATTTACATATTCATTAGATTGAGAAACATCCAATAATCTAGTATGATTGGTCCAAAGCTATCAAACACTCAGCGATTATCTCTTCTCAACAGTCATACGTCCAGAATATCCGATCTAACCACAAACTATCCAAATGATATCATCCTTTTAATTGGAGACTAAAACATGCCTAATATCAGCTGGAACACCTCACATCATCCCCGCGATACTGACCTTTGCTCCACCACCCTCCTTAACTGCATATCTTATTCGGATTTAAAACAATACAACCACATTCCAAATAGGCACGGTAGAACACTTGACCTAGTGCTCTGTAACACCACAGTCTGCGTCTCTCCTGCCGACTCCCCCCTGGTTCAGGAGGACACACATCACATATCCCTAATAGTCGAACTTAATATTCACGCCCCTACTTCTACTTCCCAGCCCCAAACGATCAAATTATTCAATAAAGTCAACTATGACCTAGTCAACGACGCTCTGTCAAAAACTGACTGGTCTTCTGTCTTAAACGCACAAGACGTCAACACGGCGGTTAACAGCTTTTACTTAATCATTGACGACTTAATTGATAACTTTCTTCCAAAGAAAATTCCGAAAACAAACATATTCCCAACGTGGTACTCATCGGCTCTTATCAATATTACAAAAGAAAAGCTCAAATTCTTTCGAGCCTGGAAACGCCACAAGAACCCACTAGATTACCAAACTTTTTCACTGCTCCGAAAACGATAAAAGAAAATCGCTACTCTCACACACCACAATTATATTTCACACTTAGAACATGCTATACAAAATAATGTAAAAAAAATATGGAGCTTTGTCAAAACGCAAAGAAAATCTCCTTCCATACCCGAACACCTAACATATGGCTCGAGAATCGCACACAATAGTAAGAAGATTACCGATCTATTTGCTGACTTTTTCTCTACCGTCTTCACTGATCACACCCAAAATTTAGCATCTGATATTCATGAACCTGATCCGCTGAATAACATAGCTATATCCTCATTTACAATCAACGACGACATTACCTACAAATATCTATCATCCATTGACATTAAGAAAGGACCTGGATTAGATAGTTTGCCTGGTATCTTCATACGTAACTGTAGTAAATATATCACTCCTCCGGTCAGTGCAATTTTCAAAAAATTACTAAGTGAAGGTAGGTTTCCTCGTAAACGGAAGTCTGCCGTAATAACCCCCATTTTTAAAAAGGGTGACAAACATGACGTAACAAACTACAGACCTATCTCTCAACTTCCCATCTTAAGTAAAATTCTTGAAAAAATCGTTTACGACCAACTTTACCCGACTATCACTACAACAATTTCATAGAACCAACACGGATTCATGAAAAATCGGTCTACAACATCTAACCTTGCCCTATTTGTCAACTATTTGCAGAGCAATATGGACGAAAGGGTGCAGGTCGATGCTATGTACACCGATTTCTCAAAGGCCTTCGACCGCGTTACCCACTCAATTCTGTTAAATAAACTCACTCGTCTTGGAATACACGGTGACTTGTTTAGATGGATTAAATCATACATTAGCAATCGTAGTCAAGTTATCTCAATAAATGTAGTTTTATCTAAAATAATCAACGTAACCTCGGGTGTCCCTCAGGGTTCCCACCTTGGTCCGCTCTTCTTTAATATATACTTAAACGACATAGGCTCATGTTTCCAATACTCTAAATTTTTATTGTTTGCAGATGATATGAAAATTTACAAAACGGTTCGCTCTCTATCGGACTGTAAAGAGCTACAAAGTGACTTAGATAGGCTCTGCAACTATTGCACAGCTAATTATTTAGACCTCAATGTTTCTAAATGCCACACTATGTCCTTTACTAGAAAAAAGCATCAAATTAACTTTTCATATTCACTCTGCGATGAACCCGTGATCTCAAAAAATGAATGTAAGGACCTTGGAGTCTATTTAGATAGTAAAATTATATTTAAAACGCACATTGATTCAATCACCGATAGATCTTACAAAATGTTGGGTTTTATACTACGTCTGAGTAAATTATTTAGAAATCCACATACTCTAGTAATGCTTTACTCCTCACTAGTCAGAAGTACACTGGAATTTGCATCGCCTGTCTGGAATCCCAAATACACCCAATACGTCAATAACATAGAGCGCATACAAAATAAATTTATTAAGTATCTCGGTTATAAATACAACAATAATTACATCTGCACTCTCCAATCCCTGAAATCCAGGCGAACGGTAGCTGACATGACATTTCTCCATAAAATTATACATAACGAAATAGACTGCCCAGAACTTCTATCCCAAATAAATTTTAACATCCCATCTAAAAGAACTCGCCACACCAACCTTTTTTACACAACCAGTAATAATACGAACGCTGCAGCCAACTCCCCCATTTCCCGCATCCTTCAAAGTTTCAACTCTATTCAAAAAACCACAAATACCGATATATTTTTTGATTCCCTCCCTCTATTTAAGAAAAACATTTTTAGCACACTGAACTCGCACACATAACACACACATCCACACACCCTTGTTTGTCCAATCCCGATTTCGAGGACTTCAACTGGCTACCCGAATTCGAGGTCCTGTTATATTATATTAAGTAGACATGTATTCTACACTTATACGTATACTCAAGCTAATCGTGATCGTTGCTGTCTATTCGGTTTCATCATACACCCGGTAAGCACCTAGAAAACGGTCCACAAAAAACCGGAATACACACCCGGTAACTGAGGACTTCCCATATCCGAGGCCTGTCCACGTATTCAGGATTACACATACGTAAAATACACGGATCTCGGAAGGTCCTCGTTTTAGTGGTCTGTAGTTTTTGGAGGTCTTGGGTCCTCGAAATAGTGTGGAACGAATTTCTTACACGTATCTTGGAAGCAGGCGCGGCTCGTTCTAACGTTCACTCGTGCGGTGAACAGGCAATAAAATTATACGCCTCATCGTATTCCTAAATATTTTATTTAAAATATAAATTTGCACAAAACTTTAAAAAAAGGTTCAAAATTAAATTGAATTGCCTATCTAAATATATATGAATTTGGTAAGAGATCATTACGGCTGACACTCGACAGGCAGTGCACCCTTCCACCCGCGCGCCCGGTGCAACAGCAGATCGGATAGTAATCGGCGTTCGTAATACGGAAAGTACCGAAAACTTCCGAACTGTTCCGACGACAGGTCTCCAGCGAAATAGTATGCTTACTTAGTGCCTCCGTTCACGGAGATACTTACAAGATACTCGATCCTCGTGCGCGTATCATACGCGCCGATTGTAAGTACTCCCCGTACGGTTTTGCCGGTGCCCGTTCACGGTCCTACGCGGTGGCTGTCACTGCTGTCAGTTCCCAATCAGTATCACGATACCGACAGTGCTGATCGCACGCGACGCTCGCATCATTTGTGTCATCACTTATTCGTTTGACGTTTGACAGAAATGGTGTCGGAACATGAAAGTAATGTTAGATTTGTTCTGGAAGTGGAAAAAATGCATGTTTACATAACTATACTTTACCAAAATACGTCAGAAAAGATTTAGTGGAGAAGGCATGGATTGATGTTGGAAAAAAAGTCATATGACATCGCATGACAGCGTGTTCACTCCACGGCTGCACGTGAAAAATGATCAAGTTCAGTACATTTCGGATAGCGCCATGTACGGAGACTAGCATTAAAAAGTGGTATATCAGCAGGGTACTTGTGGATTCGTCACAATTACGTAGAAGTATCTCCATGAACGGAGGGCCTTAGGGTTTGAACAAGATACCATATGTCTCTCGCAAAATGCAACCATTTGTCAACGGGTAATACGTGCGATATTATTGTATTATATTATAAAGAGCTTATGATTGTTAGTCCAGTCAAGGAAGGAGGTGTAGAGTGCGTGAGCAGGGACCTAAGCGATTCCTTCAGAAACTTGTTTAAGGTGCTTAGGGTGTGAAAATACTAAAAGTCCTGACGTCTAGATGGTGAGCTAGGGGGGGAGGGGGGGGGGAAGGTCCCAATTTTCGGGTTTCCGCTTGTATCTCAAAAACTGTGCGTCCAAGAGGAAAAATTTTTTAAAATAAATAAAATCTTACAAAATTCTCTACAACTTTTATTCTATATGTAATTTTCTAAATCCCAGTCGATTTTTAGTTACACGCTCCACAAATGTGGATATTTACGAAAAAAATCATTTTACCACACATTTTTCATCAAACATTACTTCATATCGTCTAAAATATTCATCACACATAGAAATTCGTAAACATGAAAACATTAAAAATAACATGATTTTCGTCTACTTTATTTAATAACTGGCTTTAAAGTGTGGTCACACATATTAGGTGAACGAACAAAAGCTGTGTGTCAGTAATAAGATTAAAACAGTTTTTTCTGAAAATGGGACATTTTACGAAAAAAACTTAAAATTTGCTATAAATATTTACTGGTTGGAGATTTTTGTACATATGTATACATATTCTAAAAGGGAATCAAATTCTTTACAACTTCTTTCAAATAAATTTCTATGTGTGATAAATATTTTAGACGATATGAAGTAATGTTTGATGAAAAATGTGAGGTAAAATGATTTTATTCGAAAATATCCACATTCGTGGAGCGTGAACTCAAAAACGGCTGGGATTTAGAAAATTACATATAGAATAAAAGTTGTAGAGAATTTTATAATCTTATATTTATTGTTAAAAAAATTTCCTCTGCGACGCACCGTTTTTCAGATACAAGCGGAAATCCGAAAATTGGGACCTTCCCCCCCCCCCCTCCCCCCCTAGCTCACCACCTAGACGTCAGGACTTTTAGTATGTTCACACCCTAAGCACCCTAAACAAGTTTCTGAAGGAATCGCTTAGGTCCCTACTCACGCACTCTACACCTCCTTCCTTGACTGGACTAACAATCATAAGCTATTTATAATATAATACAATAATATCGCACGTATGTATGTATGTATGTTTTATTTGATGATAATGTTACTCTGCATTTGGTAATTTTTTCAGTAATTTTTTCCGACTCTTCAAGATCCGCATTAATAAAACCCTTCCGACAGCTTCTCCTTAACCCGCTTGGCAACATCACCCATCCAGGTAGCGATATTCTTCCCGTGTCCTTAATTCACACAGAGGCGTTTTTGTGAGGTGTAGGTAATAGGGTCATAGAGCGGATAAACGAAGAATGGAGTGAAAGAAGAATATATGACGCGGATTAACCAAATACTTGAGCAGGTGTCCTAATTACTTATTAAGTATTACAATACCGTACAGCGAATTAAACAGTATTACAGAACATACAATACGAACTAAACGCAATATTGAATTTTGTTTCAACTGTCAAAAACTGAATTCCTTGTCGGCACAATCTTGATAGTGCAATACTTATTATATTCACATGCACGTAGGAATTTCGAACGACGGGTCCTCGGTTTAGGGCGTAGGTGAGATTTCTTGACACTCGAGCTTGCAGCGCCTCCTGGTGTTCACATTCCGGTGATCGGCACCTTTTAACACGAAACCGAGGACTTTGAGAGAGTCCTCGGTTTAGGGTCTGTGTGTGATTTCCAGCATTAGCGGCGCCGCCCTGGTGGTCACACACCCGTACTAATGAAACACTAGCCAAATTTAACACGATATTTTTCACAACGAAAATGAGGACTCTCTCCGATTGGCCCAAAATTTCGACAGTTGACCAATCAGAACGCATAGATTATAGGTACATATTCAGTTTTTCGCATTTCGAATCCGAGGACGTCCTCGGATTCGTATGAGTCCTCGGATTCTGGGTCTAAAGGCCTGTGAAGGTCCTCGAATAAAGGTGCATACAAACTCACCCTCTCACACACCCTCATTTACACACATATAAACACTCTCCCACACCCCTCTCCTTCAATAAGTTACTAACTTAATTTAGGTATAATGTTTTATTTATCACACAAAAATATAAGTATATAACAGCGACATGTTATTGGTACCAATTATTATATTAATTCTATAAATTTGTAAATATTTCCCACTATGTAATAATGTACTGTTTGTTTCTGCAAAAATAAAAATAAATAAATAAAAAATAAATGATTAAAACAATTTTTTCTCTCTTGCAAAGCAAAATCTATTCTACAATATGGTATAATCGGGGGGGGGGGGTCTTTCAAAATCAATCTCTAGAAAGGCAGAGAGGTTGATTCTAAAATCCTCCTACGAAAACCATCTATATTTCCAACAGCACAGCTATTCAACAACCCTTTTAGGGTTCTCAAGTCTAAATAAAATCTTCAAAAGAACTCATTGTTACAAACTCAATAAGATCAATTTAAAACAAAACAATAACTTTGTAAACACCACTTTTATTTTTATATTTTATGCCGACCGGGTTTCGCTACAACCGTAGCTTCATCAGGGCAGTATAATACTCTACTAACATTAGGTTACATTTGTGTTATAATATATAATTTACCAAAAATGGGCTGGACTCGTCAAGTGGAGGAAGAAGAAGAAGGCATAGGTGGAGAATTGGGAAGAGAACGGACGTGTTCTTTATCAATAGGGAACAATCTTAGTATGGGATTTTATTTAAATTTAGTTGGTTAATAACTACCTTGCTATTAGTGTTTATGGCTTTCCTAATTTCAAGTGCCTCTAAATTACCCAACCCTATACCTATATTGTTTTTATGAATAAGTTTGGCGCCAGCGTTTTTGTCAAATTTATGATCGTTTTCGATCAAGTGGTTTGCAAATTCTGAAAATCCAGAGCTGTGTAAACATCGATGTTCTTTGACAAGGGTGTTTATGTTGCGCGCTGTTTTACCAATATAAAAAATGGGCAGTTGCTGAATTGAAGTGAATAAACTCCCGAGTGAGATAGACTGTCTTCCTTATCCTTACCGTTCATTAAAAGTTTGCCTGTATTATTATTAGTAGGGCTCGGATAAATATGTATTAAAAAATTCAAAATATGTGCATATAATATGGACTAAAAAATGTTAAATATGGACAAAATATGGAGTATGAAATAAGTATGTTTCATTTTAAACTTCGTTTATTGTGAAAAATTAATATGCAGTAACAGTTACATAAAAAAAATATAAAAAGATAGCGAAATGTTCAGGTAATTCAAATGAAAAAAATGAAATTTTATTCGTCTTCCTTTAAATCTGGCTTGGGAAATCTTATATAAATATATTTTTTCCAATTTGAAACGCAAAGGTTGTTTATCCTTGGGCATTTTAAAATTAAACTGATAGGTGCCTAAACAGTACTAGTAGGTGACTTGAGTACGTAAAAATAAAAAGACGCGCAAGCAACACGGCATGAACGTCGCTCGTCGTTGGTGATCGCCGGCTTAGAACACGTAAAATTATATCATTTTTTTTTAACTAACTCATGTTTTATGATATGAAAATCGAAAATATGGATGATTGTGATATTTTTTTGTAAAATATGGACTTAACCATAAAATATGGAAAAATATGGAAAATAAAAATTAGTTTTTCACAATCTAATATGATAATCTAGGTAGAGCACACATACGAGACCGAAAATCGTGTAAATTAAAAATATGTATTTACATATTAATCCGGGCCCTAATTATTAGTGTAAAATGCTGGTTCGATTTCTAATGGGAGATTTTTAACACTTTTTTGAGAGAAATTAATAATTTCTCTCAAAAAAGTTTCATTTCAAATTATTGATGTATAAATAATTAGCCCTGCAAGACGAAGCCAAACAAATAAGACAAATAACTGGACGAATCCTGGCATTTTCATGCACCGGAATGGGTAAGACCCGAAAGTCATAAATATCGCAATAAGATATTAATGGGATATGGTCATAAATATAAAACCCTTCAACATGAGCAACAGACGCCTACTCACGAGTAATAATAATAATCTCTAAAGTATAAGATAATATTAATCGAAACGAAACATAACGCAAAGACTGGCTTAATTTTTCAGGTAACATTTCTAAATGATTCCTGTCTCCAGGAAGAATTGTGAACAGGTAATTGTCGAAGAATAGTCTTATTATCACGCAATTTTATTTTAATATCTTTCAAGGTTGTCCATCAATGTAATGATTAATCATTAGAAGAAGATAATACTAATAAATCTAAACGAAACATAAGACAAAACAAGCTTCGGATTATACTTGGTCGATGAGAACAAGACAGAAATAAAAGGAAACGTTGGCATATGGGAATCGAACCCAGGAACTTTCTTATCGACTCGGCCATTAAGTCCTATTGTTTTTAGGTAGGTCATTTTTGTCAACCTCATATTTCAAATTCAGATCTAACAATATTGTCTTCAACTATTTTTTTCCCATATTTTTGGCTGCCGTCTTTCGGAATGATTTCAAAGTTTCACGGATTTTATTTTCAACTCGGATATTTTTTTGAATAAACATATGATAGTGGTTTAATGCGTTGTCCCGGTAAAATAGAGATCGTGAGGTCTTTTCTGTTTCACGTTTCATTTAGATTTATTGACATTATCATTTTCTTCAATGATTAGTAATGAATTGATGTGTGGAACCTTCAAAAGTGCATGATAATAAGATCATTCTTCGACAATTATCTGTTCACAAAACTTAGCGATCACACAGGCATCATTTAAAAACGTTACCTGAAGAATTATGTGTGAATAATGCTTTGGCGACCTTATAATTATAAACTCATGTACTATTTAAAGAGATTGCCAATTTTTTTTCAATATGTAATAAAATTTCGTTTTTTTACAGATTCGAAAACTAAATCCGACCTGCGTCGCTTCTTCAGAATTCTTCGTCACGAAAACCTGATATATACGTCTGTCGCTGGATGTAATTCTGTTATAAATAGAATACTCACCATTGGTAATTTTTATGCCAATGTTGCTGATATTTTCCATATTTCCTTATAAAATACAAGGCTCTACTTATCAAACATTTCAGCCTTACGTATTGTAACGAGATTACTTCATAACAAGTTATTCTTTTTGTTTCACTGTATCCTTTTGAAGTTTTCATTAGTTGTTAGAAATTTTTTCTCTTTTTCTCTTATTATAAGAAATTTAAAAAAAACAATCTTTCTTCACTGTACTATGACTGTTTAAATATAATAATAATACATGTTTGTAAATGGCACTTTGTGCCGTAAATTTTAAATAAATAAATAAATAAATAACTGCCTGTAAAATATTCTCATTCAACTTCGCGTACATTTTAACTCTAGTGGCCTTTATGGTTAACTACGTTGCGATTTTGATACCCATGATGACCACCACATAAAGCAGTGGACGAATTCGCAATGTGTTACCACACGTAGACAATACATTTGTCCACATTTTGCTTGACTCATTTTCCAGTATAACTCTTTTTCATCACATTTATAACACGGCGTGTGTTTAGCATGGTGGTCAAAAAATCCCCTATTATATAACCATCAAGCAATGATTAAAGAAAAAAAAAGTTTGTAATAAAATTTTATTTGTAGCAAATTATTTTTTGTAAACCAAATCAGGAAGACGGCTTTCTCAATCCAAAAAATTAAAAACCAAGAAATTGATTAGAGGCAGCAATTGAGGCAGCATTAAAACTAATCAAACAAAAATATTATTAGCAGAAAAAAACATCATTTAATTGATCAATTAAAACACAAATTACTTAAAAAAATTGTTGTTTTATTGGAAAACTTAATTTGGTATTATTCGATTGGATATAAGTAGGTACTAACTATGTAGATAAGACATTAATAATTATTGAATCGACTAATTGATTACATCCTTTCCTGAAATTTATTAAAACCTATCATGGAAAAATGATATTTTCGGTAGATACCAATTGAGATTTGAACTCCGGAACCTTTCAAAAAATTTATTGAGCTTCGACCAGCAAATCTAAATATTTTATAACACTGTAAAATCCAATACTAAATCTGGATCTTCCGTGATAATTTTCTTAGGCTACGTCCGCACAGATGGGCGGCTTGCTTAGCCTGGCGAGTAGCTTAGGAAAACAAACGTTCCCAATTCTCCATCTATGCCTCCTTCTTCTTCCTCCACTTGACGAGTCCAGCCCATTTTTGGTAAATTATATATTATAATACTAATGTAACCTAATGTTAGTAGAGTATTATACTGCCCTGATGAAGCTACGGTGGTAGCGAAACCCGGTCGGCATAAAGTATAAAAATAAAAGTGGTGTTTACAAAGTTATTGTTTTATTTTAAATTAATAATGTCACATCACAAAGTATCCGCTTCATATGAACAAAAATCAATAAGATCATTTCATTACAACAATAATATTCACAAACAAAACCGACCAAGATCACGTGAAAATTTAGAAATCCCCAAATTTAAAACCAGTGTTTCTCAATACCATTATGCTTATCTAGGTATAAAATTTCTAATGCTTTCCCGTACAGAATCAAATCTGAAAAAAAATATGACGCTTTTAAATCCCAAATCAAACAATTACTAGACCAACTCAATACTAATTATTTCATAAGAAGCAATTACTTTGTGGTTAGACATTATATTATAAAAATAAAACAAGCACTTTGTATTTAACCACGAATTTATTATTTTATATATCAACCGGTTTCGCTATAACCTAGCTTCTTCAGGATATAATAATAACTAATAATTGTGATCAGGTGTATACAATGAGCGACAGAGGGAGAAAGAACATATTTAGACAGAGACAAAGTATTTGAAAGCGGTACAATAGATAATCAATTAGAGGGAGGGAGACAACAATACACATATAATCACAAGTAACTAACAGTTAACGGGATTCAATTAAATAATAAAAGTTGGATGTATTCTACATTTATAATATAAAGGAGAATATTTAAAGCAATGCTAATTTAATAATAACTAAGGACCTCAGAATAACAATATAACACAAATATACATATAAGTAGGGATGGGACTGGGATGGATTGTAGGGAACAAGTTAAAGATAGGGCTATAGGCTGTATTTTTTTGATTAGATAAATTTATTTGATTATTTAGTAGGAATTCTGACATATTAGTATTTAAAGATTTTCTAATTTCTAAGGCTTCTAGGTTATCTAATCTAATACCAATATTGTTTTTATGTAACATGCACGTTCCTGAAATTTTATTAAAACTGTGGTCTGCTGAGATTAAGTGATTTGCAAGCTCAGAGAAACGCTTTCCATTCAAACAGCGTAAATGTTCCGTTACCCTAATATTGACATTTCGTGCTATTTTACCAATATAAAAAGCGGGGCAATCATTACAGGTAAGTTTATAGATACCCGAATGAGATAAACTATCTTCTTTATCTTTAGTATTGATTAAAATTTTTTTTTCGAGGTTATTATTTGTGTAAAAGGCCGGTTTGATGTCTACAGGAAGGTTCTTAACGCTTAGGTTAGAAAAATTATTTATATATAAAATCCTACGCCAATTATATTTTGGAGTAACATTATTGATGGTCGGGCTACTTTTATAAAGGAATTTATTAGTAGCTATTTGGTTTTGTTTCTTATTGAGTATTTTAGTAATTAATTCCGGGTCATAGCCATTATTAGACGCTATTTGCTTAATAAGAGATAATTCTTTTGAAAAATTAAGATTAGACAGTGGCACAGAAACTAATCTGTGTACCATTGAATGAAAGGCTGAGTTTTTATGACTGATTGGGTGATTAGATGTATTGTGGATGGTTATGTCTGTGTAGGTTGGTTTGCGGTAAATATTGGAATCAAGTCTATTATTTGACAAAGAGAGTGTAAGGTCCAGAAAATTTAAAGAAGCATTAATACCTATTTCCAAGGTGAACTTTATTTGGGTGTGAAATGAATTTATAAGCTGGAGGAATGCATTTAATTTAATTGTCGGTCCGTTCCTGACCAAACGCAAAACACATCGTCAACGTATCTTTTCCATACCAGCACGTTTTTGAGGAGCGGGATTTGCAAGAAAAAATGTTATTTTCAAGGTTATCCATAAATATATCCGCTACCAACGGTGACGTAGGGGACCCCATGGGCCAGCCCATATTTTGTTGATAGATGATATTATTGAATTTAAAATAATTTTGGTTTAAGCAAACATTAAATAGACGAGAGAGATCATTAGAAAAAACTTTTAGCAATTTAGAATTACTTAATAAATTACTAATAAGAGAATTACTTTCATTTATCGGGATGTTTGGGAACAAGTTGACAACATCAAATGATATTAATTTGATATTACTAGGAATTACCAGGTCTTTCAACTCATTGATTAGGTCTAATGAGTTTCTAATAGTGTGTTTGGGGGAAAACACTTTTGAATTATTAAACACAATAGTGATAAAGGATGCTAATTTAAAATTTGGTGACTCACAACATGCAACGACTGATCTAATGGGGGTATCCTTTTGTCCAGGTTTGTGTAACATGGTTTGTGATAGAAAAGAAAGTGCCCCCTTTGTAGCGCCTACTCGCGTCAAGGCAAGAAAACATCCCAGTTTTCAAGTAGTTTAGCGGCTACGCTAGGTTTATGTAACGTGGTTTGTGATTCAAAAGTGAGTAAAATTTATAAAAAATAATTACTTAAATTAGTTATTGATATTATTGCTTAATGGCAACACTTAATTTTATGTGGTGTAATATCTTTGGTGTTTTTCTATGACTTGTTGTGTCAGAATGCGTTCAAAATGGCTTGTTTTCCTGTGTGTGTATAGAAAATTTTAAAGTCGTGTTATTCAGTTAATATACAACAATACTTCAAAGTGACAACTGTTTGTTTTTGTTTTGCTCCCGCAAAATTAATTTAAAAAAACAAAGTTTATAAACTATTACCTCTCTATACTAGTTACTATTGTACAGGGACAAAGATCCTACACCTTTTGCCATTTTCTCTTTGAGAAAAACAGAGTGAGAGTGTTTTTCTTAGTGTTCTGTTTGCAAAGTTTAGAAGAGTGTACAAATCTTATCTTGAGTTTCAAGTGATAAAACTAGCGACTTTCAAAACATTTGAGTGATCAAATCATTGTGTTTTTTCTTTAAAATATTATGATTGTCTGATTAATAATTTAAAAACAAAGTATATTAAATTATATAAATAAAGTAATTTACAGACAAATTATATACCCCATCTAGCGATAAACATCAACTTTTAATAGTCAACTTTTAACAGTCGCCTATCATACTACATATTATCACAAAATAAGACTTGTCAACAGATGTCACTACAGTTCATAAACAAACTTTTTAATTAACATCTGTTTATAAAATAAACTCAATTTTGACTAACAAGTTAAAACAAGTGAACCAATTTAACTACGTATATTAAAAATACTAGCTACATTAAATTATAAACAACATTATGAAGCCATGCACGCGAAATGCAGCCCGCAGTGGATCTCCAGCTGCAACTCCTGCGACGTCGTCGCAGATGGTACCAGCTGGTTCTCTGGCCGAGATTATGGAGAAGCTGAACAAAATCGATGTCGAGCTCACTCGCATTAAGCCAATGTGGGGTGAGATATCCGACATAAAGAAGAGCCTCGAGTTCGCACTAGCAGCCATGTCCGATACGGAAAAGAGGGTGGAGGCGGTTGAGAAGAGACTGGAGACTGTCGACCAGATAGTTTCGGAGGTGGCATCTATTAAGAAGAGCATGGACATCTTCAGATACGAACTCGACGAGCGGGATCAGCTCTCCCGTATGAAAAACCTTGAAATCAAGAACGTTCCTTTGACGAAAGGAGAAAACCTTCTCTGTATAGCCCAGAAAATAGGCGAGCAGATTGGTTTCGCACTACAGCCAGAAGATATAGACATCGTGACGCGAGTGGCTACGAAGACGACCCAGGTTAAGCCAATTATCATCCGATTTGCGAGTAGACGGAGGAAAGAGGAATTTCTCGCTCTTTCCAAAAAGGCCAGAAAGATAAGCAGCACCGACCTAAAATATTCGGGACCTGAAACTACAATCTATGTCAATAACCACCTAACAATTAATAATAAAATTCTGCTTTCAAAGGTTAAAACCAAAGCACGGGAAGCAGGTTTTAAATTTGTTTGGGTAAAGGACTGCAAGATCTTGGTGAGAAAAAATGAAAATTCACCAGCTTTTTTAGTCAGGAGGGAAGAAGACCTCCAGAAAATAACATAAGGAAACACCTACTGCTCATCCGATTATTATTGCATACTCGTCCCTCTCCCTCCACACGCTGTCCTATCCTGCATCTCAAATTGCCATTGCATTACCATTATATTTATCATCGCACATCATTACCTTATTATATTTTATCAACTCCTGTCAACTGCAAGATATTCTCTCTTTATGTACTCCATTATTATAATGTACTTGTCATATTTCAAGTATCTATACATATTACACCTCACATTATGTTCACATATTCTCTGCATATTTTTGTTATTGTCACTATACTGAAAAAGAGTCCCTGCCTCTAAGTGTTTTTTATCAGAACGTACGTGGACTGAGAACAAAAACTGATACATTTCTTCGCAGTGTTACGAGCGGTGATTATGACGTGATTGGCATAACAGAGACCTGGCTGACAGATTCTATTTCAGATGGGGAGCTTTTGGACTCAAGATACAATGTATTCCGACGCGACAGAAGTATTCAAGGTGTAACAATGGGTGGTGGGGTGCTCTTGGCTGTCAAAAAGGAACTCAATGCAATTTGTAATAATTCATGGTGTTCTACAGATGAAGACATTTGGGTAACTCTTCGCATCCCACGTGCAAATGGATTTACTTGCGTTCATCTTTGTTGTATTTACCTGTCCAAAAGCTTCAACTTCAATGCTCGAATCTCCACCTTTTCGAATGATCTAGGTATTAAGCTTTTGAATCAACCTGATGACAAATTTCTTATCATGGGAGACTTTAACCTTTCCGATATTACCTGGACTCTTCCTGAGGGTGAGGTAAACATGATTCCTTGCAACTATACCTCTACAATAAGCGCAACATTTATCGACAATATTAATTACTGTAACTTCCACCAATATAATGGTGTTCAAAATACGTTAGGAAGAATTCTTGATCTCGTTCTCTGTAATTTCTCGGTACGCGTTGCTCCCGCGAGCGATCCGTTGGTTCCTGAGGATACTCACCACAAATCCATCATTATCACTGCTGAGTTCGTTGAACCACCGGTCGTAAAGGAAAAATCAATTAAAAGGCCCTCATTCCACAAGGCTAATTATGATGACATAAGAGACAGCCTGGCACAAGTAGATTGGAACGTACTTAACTTAACCGATTCCGTCAATCCTGCAGTATCACATTTTTACAATATTATTAATAATTTGATCTCGGATAAGGTTCCATTGAGGCGTACTGGTAAACATTCCTACCCCCCGTGGTATAGCTCATTGTCACGTAAATGATTATCAATTTGTGATATAATTATTTACCTGACCACTAACCTGATAATTTGAACAGCACGGAATGGATTGGCAACACTTTTTTTTTCTCTCTGGTTTTTACTTTTTGAATTCGCACCGTACGGGAAGCCGGTGTTGATTCGACTTGTCACTTTAGTGATAGTTTTGGATTTAAAAAATGGGATAATCTCTTCGTTACAAATTGTTTTAAACGATTTTAATCGCGAGCCGGGCGATGTACATTTTGCAAACGCTTCTTTCTGATGTGATCGGAACGCTGTTTCTAATGTGATTGGTCGCCGCCATTGGGACCGATATTTATCCGCGAAATAACGGTATTGTAAATTACCTACATAATCGCGACTGGCATATTGAAAAGCTTTGCGAGGGAGAGTCCTTATGACCTGGTACGGTTATTGCTGCTCATATTTGTGACGGATGGTCACTCGGCGTTCATTTCCTGATGAGGTGTGCTGACGGAAATCGTGTTTCATCCGGTGGGCTCAACCGGAGCGCTGGTGCTGATCTTGGATGCTGCTCCCTGGCGGGGAGTCCTCATTCTCTGGCCTTCCTGGGGGTCTTTCCTGGTTCCCATCCTGGAGATTGCGAGAGAATATGGCCCGCGGTTCATCAACGCGCTATATTCAAGTAAATTAAGAGTTCGTGTCAGTGTAGAATTAGATAAAGATCCATGGTCCGCAGGTACGATATTTCTTTCTGCTTAATTATATTCCTGTCAAATCTGTTATGAATCTGTTATGTTTCAGAATCTGTTATGTTTTTGGGGATGTGAAACCCGGCCCCTCAAAAGGGCAACATTGTTATGTTCTTTATAAAATTATACTGGGCTTTGGCTGTTTTGGAAATGAACTCTTTTATTGCTGAAACCAATTTAACCTCACAAGTAGAAACCTGTTTTCGTTTATTCCCAAACATTCTTGTTCTTTTTTTATTCTGGAAAAAAAAAAAAGCAGAACCTTCCTACATTACGGATCGCTAGGACCCACATAACCTGAGAGAGAGAGAGATAACCTTATATTTGGCGCTCCAACGTTTTAAGTTGAATATTCTGCTTTTGGTGCCCGTATATTCTAACGGTCTGTTATGTTTTAAGTTTCTGCTTCTTTTTCCGAATTTTCAAGGTTGGATATGTATTATTCATTAATATCTTCATACTGTTATAATGGTACCAGTGTGTGTGTGTAGATGCGTTATAAATGTTATAATGGATTATATGAAATATTTCGCGGTAGTTTGAAATTTTGTGCATATTATTATGTCATTTTTTTGCTTTGCTTTAAATTGTATTGGTTTCCGGTTGAGCTTCGTTCGCTCTCAAATTTTGTGTAACGTAAACATAAATATACCTACTAGAACAGCTTCGTTCTTTTTTTTTTCGGATAATATTTTTGGGACATTTTTGTAGGCTGGCAAGTTTGTCTATGGTTATGTCAGTTGTTATTACAGATCAGCTGATAGCGATTTTTGTTGACATGTGTCAGATGTCAAACGGTATTCTATTATACTTCGATTGTGTTATCGTAATAACTTTATAAACAATTTTCCGGACTTAATTTTCCGGACTTATTCGGTTTATTTCATAAATATTAACTATTTTATATGGAATCATTTGGAATTTTTTCTTCGTTTTTTTTACATAAATAAATTCCATTTGACAAAATGTCGTTGTCTAACATCAACGGGGCCTCAAAAGAGGAAATGATTCAGATGCTTTCTGACGTTAATATTACTCCAGAACCTACGGTGTCCGGTACTTAGTGCAATAAAAATTTTACGAATTTAATTCATATTATATTATTTTATTTGTCTTTTTGCAGCGACAACAACTTTTGTCAACAATAACAAAGATGCGTTATTACTATTTTGAGGGCATTTTAACAACAATTATGGAAATTGTTTTGAATAAATTGAACACTTTTATTGTCAATCGTGACATATTCATAGGTTTGTTAAATTTTATATAATTACAGGCATTATATTTTTGCAGTTTTGTGGACTTAGAGAATTCATAATTTTTTCTTTTTTGAAAAAATTTTTTTTTTTGGTGTGGACATTGATGCTGTTTATCTTGGGTTCTTGTGTTTCCTGCCGTGCTTTAAGTACCGCAAGATTCATTTTATAACACCCAAGTTAAGACATCATTTTTTTTGGATTATGGGAGTATACGGCCCCGCCACCCTTCCTAATCCTATTTTTTTTGTGTTCCACCGTGTAATGTCGCGAGTTCGTTCG
This sequence comes from Limnephilus marmoratus, assembly GCA_917880885.1. NCBI lineage: Eukaryota > Metazoa > Arthropoda > Insecta > Trichoptera > Limnephilidae > Limnephilus > Limnephilus marmoratus. Next base: position 31,161,314 of record OU862923.1, on the reverse strand, counting down.
GGAATTGTCGATTTGTGTTTTTTTTTTACAATCCCAACAGCACGCATCCAATCATACTACTCCTTTTCTTTAAAACGAGTTGTGGTTGCATATCACATTACTACTGAATTCTCGAATCAAGTCTCATTATACATAACCTCGCCTGTAATTTTTCTATACCTATCGAGCTATTGGAAAGACCAGTTCATTTTTGTTTTGCCCTATACATCCAGTAAACTCAGCTTTTGATAAAAAAAAAAAAATTCACAAAATTTCCTCATTCTTACTATCTCATAATATATTTTTTTTAGGAAGCGATGTTTGTAATGAATGTCGTTTCCTCTGATCTGATGATCAGTGGCGCCCAAACCTTAAGTCATTATTTTTTTTTTTCTCTCTCCTTCACATGACTTATTTTTTTTTTCAAGTGATATATATAATTAGATTGGATATGAGTATTTCTCGTTTTTTTAGTAGACACCCTGTCTATATTATTTCTGTCAGTATTATCACTGCAATGCACACACGCACACACATTGGTATCGCATCTCTACTCCGTCAGTTAACGGATATTTTGTAATGTTCCCTACTTTTAAATCTAAATCCATTTTTTCTCTAGTTCAGTGGAGCTTTCTTTCCATTTTGTCGTCCCTCCGACATGCCTTATAACCAAAGATCCTCCAAGGAACTAGAGAACAAAATATATTCTTAAGTGTAGTTCTTTGTGTAGCAGAGATTTGAGCAACTTTCTGGTATACAAAATGTGTATATTTTCATAAATAGATTTTATTATATAATAAATAGATTATATTTAGCTAGTATTTGTTACAATTAAGTTTGGTTTAGCTTTCCTTAAAGTGAATAATATTAAGTCATAGTTTATTAACAACATTATTATGTCTTTCTAACAAAGGTAGTACTGCTTCGGCGTACTTTCCTATTAAGTAATTCCAGCATGGAATATATAATACTCTACCTCTAGCACAGGAGAGCGTATTTTTGTATAGCTTATAGTCATAAGTAAAATATTTATATTAGTCTCACTGCTGAAACACCAGTGTTTCTCTACACAATTTTGTACCTAGTGTCATTCAAATGTTTTGATTGATCACCAATTTAGATAGTGTCGATTATCACAATATATTCGATCACCAATACATATTGTCTGTTCAAGAAATTTTGCCTTTTGCTTACTTTTGAAGTAATATTTTGAAGGATCTCCGTCTACGGTGTGATCTCAGTCTTTTTCTTGTGCAAACTATGTACACTGTTTTAGTTATTAAAATGGCTTGTACTCTATATATTTTTTCATAGTGGTTCACTACTATTAGCTAGGTTTTTTTTGTTAAATTGTAATCCCTATGCATTCAGCTAAACATTCTAGATTCTGTTTCGCTTGTCTTTGTGTTCCTACTGATACTCATTGTTACCACTTGTAGACAGGTATATCTTTGGTATTGTAAAACCTGATCTAATTTTTTTAATTTTGAAACATAGGTATTTCTTATTATGTAAACCCTATTGTAACCACTTTTAGTAGACAAGTTTTGCAATCTTGGTCTAACTAATTCATTAATACACAAGTACTACTCATATACTTATGGTTCTACATTGTTATAAATCTTTTTTTTAAACTTAATTAAACTAAGTTAAATATCTCTGAAAGATATTCCTCATTCTAGGTTTAATGTCTGTTCTGTATTTTGTTGAATAAAATTCTATGTTAACCTATTAGACCTGTTGGACCTAGGTAGATAGAATAGTTACCTTTTCGCTATTAATAAATAGCCTAAATTCAGTGAAGTGAGGGATGGTTGACCACCCTAAAGTGAAGCCTCTTTTTTAATGGCAAAATTTCCTGCTGAAGGAAAAGTGATGCTTTGTGCATAATTTTTTTTTCTTTTCATTGATTGTGTTCTTTATTTTTAAGATGTTCCCGATGTTAGGATGTCATGAGAATAACAGGTCTGGACTTCAGCCAGTAATGCCAGCACCCAGCTCCATCGTTGCTGAAGGTGTTGTAGACTCCTTATTCTCGTACCATCCTATTATCATTGTTCTTTCAATCTATCTAGATTTATATGATTTATTGTTTATGATTGCTAATGGTTACTTGTTGTAAAATTTCTGGATACCTGATGGACCTATCTTCTAGTTAGTTAGTTAGTGTACCTTTATTTTTTTTATTTGTTTATTTTTTTTTACATCGGAACCGTGGATTTCATGTTTGGGGCCAAACATTTTCGTGAGAAGGGGGGAATTGTCACGTAAATGATTATCAATTTGTGATATAATTATTTACCTGACCACTAACCTGATAATTTGAACAGCACGGAATGGATTGGCAACACTTTTTTTTTCTCTCTGGTTTTTACTTTTTGAATTCGCACCGTACGGGAAGCCGGTGTTGATTCGACTTGTCACTTTAGTGATAGTTTTGGATTTAAAAAATGGGATAATCTCTTCGTTACAAATTGTTTTAAACGATTTTAATCGCGAGCCGGGCGATGTACATTTTGCAAACGCTTCTTTCTGATGTGATCGGAACGCTGTTTCTAATGTGATTGGTCGCCGCCATTGGGACCGATATTTATCCGCGAAATAACGGTATTGTAAATTACCTACATAATCGCGACTGGCATATTGAAAAGCTTTGCGAGGGAGAGTCCTTATGACCTGGTACGGTTATTGCTGCTCATATTTGTGACGGATGGTCACTCGGCGTTCATTTCCTGATGAGGTGTGCTGACGGAAATCGTGTTTCATCCGGTGGGCTCAACCGGAGCGCTGGTGCTGATCTTGGATGCTGCTCCCTGGCGGGGAGTCCTCATTCTCTGGCCTTCCTGGGGGTCTTTCCTGGTTCCCATCCTGGAGATTGCGAGAGAATATGGCCCGCGGTTCATCAACGCGCTATATTCAAGTAAATTAAGAGTTCGTGTCAGTGTAGAATTAGATAAAGATCCATGGTCCGCAGGTACGATATTTCTTTCTGCTTAATTATATTCCTGTCAAATCTGTTATGAATCTGTTATGTTTCAGAATCTGTTATGTTTTTGGGGATGTGAAACCCGGCCCCTCAAAAGGGCAACATTGTTATGTTCTTTATAAAATTATACTGGGCTTTGGCTGTTTTGGAAATGAACTCTTTTATTGCTGAAACCAATTTAACCTCACAAGTAGAAACCTGTTTTCGTTTATTCCCAAACATTCTTGTTCTTTTTTTATTCTGGAAAAAAAAAAAAGCAGAACCTTCCTACATTACGGATCGCTAGGACCCACATAACCTGAGAGAGAGAGAGATAACCTTATATCATCATTAATAAAACTTATTCGCGAAAAGCAGAAATCTCACAGATTATATATAACTTATAAGAACCCTTCCGATTACATTACTTTTTCAAGACTACGCACCAGACAGAAAAAAATGGCAAAGAAGTGTCACGAAGACTTTATTAATAATGCTGAAGAGAATATCGCCAAAGATCCCAGAGCATTCTGGTCATATGTTAAATCAAAAAAACTATCAGCATCTATTCCTAGCGTTTTAAATCTTAAGGATTTAACAGCCGAGGGGGGACAGGCAGTCTGTGATTTATTTGCTGAATATTTCCATTCCGTCTACGAACCGGCTGACCCTCTGGGGACTTCCTGCGATGACTCCGTAGATAAGCAGGTCTGTGCGATAGGGTCAGTTTTTGTCGATGCTGACCTTGTATCTAAATATTTAAAACGGCTTGATTCCAACAAGGGAGCTGGGCCAGATGGTATCCCACCACTGTTCATTACCGAGTGCGCAAATCATTTGTCACTTCCGCTATCTATACTGTTTAATATATCGCTTAAGACTGGTACATTTCCAGATATATGGAAAAGAGCCTACATCACGCCAATTCATAAATCGGGAAATAAGTGTGAAGCAGATAATTATAGACCCATTTCCAAGCTCTGCATTTTTTCAAAAGTGTTCGAAAACATAGTCTATGACCAGTTATTCCCTGTGGTAAAGAATTCGATCAATGAATTTCAGCATGGATTCTTTGCAGGTCGCTCTGTTGCTACAAATCTTATAACGTTTATAAATTTCTTGTCTGCCTCTATGGATAAACGTGTGCAAGTTGATACAATCTACACCGACTATAGCAAAGCCTTTGATAAGATCAACCACAGCGTCCTGCTTAGAAAACTTGCTAATCATGGTATTCATGGAGATCTCCTTCGTTGGTTATCTTCATACATAACAAACAGGTCCCAGGCTGTGACAGTGGGTGGATTTTCCTCCATCTGGAAAATTATCACTTCCGGTGTGCCTCAGGGGTCCATTTTAGGTCCTTTGCTTTTCTCTATCTATATAAATGATATTACGACATGTTTTCACAACGCTCAAATTTTACTATTTGCCGACGATATGAAGATATACCTTCCTATAAGCTCTCCAGACTGTTCTGTGCGTTTACAAGAAGATCTTGACCGACTGACGGATTACTGTCTCAGAAATAAGCTTTTTATCAATATTTCTAAATGTTGCAAAGTCACATTCACACGTAACCGAGTGAAAATACTGCATGATTACTCCATTTCTGGATTGCTGTTAACAAATAAAGATTATATACGTGACCTCGGGATTCTTTTGGACTCTAAACTTACCTTTGAAAAACACGTTGATAACATTGTCACCAAAGCAACAAAGAGTCTAGGTTTTGTACTAAGAACATGCAAATTTTTCAAAAACACCAAGACTTATCTGATTCTCTACAATTCACATGTTCGTCCTCACCTGGAATACTGTTCACAGGTTTGGAACCCGCGCTATATTGTTTATGTTAACAGGTTAGAAAGAGTTCAGGAGCGATTTCTCAAATTCCTCAATTTTAAATCATTCAATGTATACAATTCTTACGATGAAATCGAGAACCATTTTCAAATCACGAAACTGCTCAACAGGAGGCTTGTCGCTGATCAGATGCTCCTGTACAAAATTATTAACTCAAAAGTTGACTGCCCGGAGTTGCTAAATAAAATAAATTTCCACGCGCCGACTCGATATAGCAGACATAATACCCTTTTCTACATTGATAGATGCAATACCAATTCCAACCAAAATGAATTTATGCAAAGGACATTTAACTACTATAACATTAAATTTGCACGTTTAGAAACACTTGCTGACATATTCACTGCTAGCTACTTTCGCTACAGAATTTCATTGTATAACATTCTACGTGCGAATAATACATAAAACATATTCATGATGATTAAATTAATTGTACCTAATATTTTTAAATTACCTGCGTGGCAACTTTCCCTTATCCCTGTCCTCCCCTTACCCGTCCCAATCCAAATACCTGTTTTGCACCCTATTTTCTTTACAGTTATAATCGCATTTATTTTATTGTTGTGTTTTTATATTTAGATTTATCACTTGTTGAATCTACACCTGTATTATATATGTTTTTTTTTTCTTTTCTTAAATATTCTAGTTTACATTCAGTTACTTTTATGTTTCTAAATACCTATCTGTGAACATTAATAATTGGTCTGTTTTTTGTTATCTTTTTATGTATATTATGTTATTAAGACTGTTTATGTTCCTTAAATAAATAAATAAATAAATAAATAAATAAATAAATATTGCTTGCCGACGCCTAATTCTTTCAGATTCGGATTTTCCGGCCCATAATTAGTATAAAAAAAAAATTATCTAGGACTATCGCCCCTAAACCGAATTTTTTCCTAAACTTCAAATGTAGTTTCTTTGTTAACAGAGCAACACATGATTTGTTTTGTCATTACCAATAAAGAAGTACAACCAATAGACAAATTGTCTTATTAACATCAAATTTAACCAATGGATTAATGATTTTGAGAATGAATGTACACGTTTCGAGATATTAAAAGAGACAGAAAAAATTGAGACTTTAAAGTATTTACTTGAAAAACAGTGCCTAGATTGGTACACTAGTATGTTAATAAAATGTACAGTAAGCGCAGGATGGGCAATATGGAAAACAAATTTTTGTGAAACATACGGAAACAAAGGTTGGTCACAAGTAAAATATGCATTTGCATTTAAATTTCAAGGAGGTTCATTACGGGAATATGCCACAAAAAAAGAAAGATTGTTATTGGAGATAAATAAAAATATTGACTCTCAGACATTAATTCATCTTATTGTTATGGGTCTACCAGATTACATAATGTACAAAATGGATAAGGAATCAATAAAATCGACTGCAAATCTATTCAATGAAATTGGTAAACATGAACAAACAGTCAAAACAAACAATTGTAATAAATTCAAGAGAAATACATTTCATAATAGAGAAAGCCTTGCAAAAATTGTGAAAAATTAAATAAAGGTAGCCGTTTTCACTCTGAAGAAAAATGCTGGTTTAAACAAACTGATGACTATTTGATGATGAATTTTTACTATACAATTGCAATGAAAACCTTTCTTATTGTTCCAATTCCCCGGGAAAGGTTTTTACTATAAAAAAAGAAAATCAACTGTAATGAACAAGACCTTCGTAGACGTGACTTAAAAAAATTGTGTGGCTTTCTTCTTTCCGCCTTCTACCCCCATTTCTATCGGTCGGTCTTCTTGTTCTCTTAAATTACTGTCGGTTCCTAATAATGTGGTTTGTATGCTTGTAAATTCCCATCGCCTTCGTATTTTTTTTTACATTAGCTTTACAGGAAAAGCACTGAGAAAAATATTTTTCATATGAAATAATTTTAATATGAGGGGTGGGTAGGAATCTGGGGGTCAATGTATCCAGGAGTGACGGACTTATACATTCATCCCTCCATTTGCGATTTAAGGCGATGGGTCGGGAGAGTCCGGCTGTAGAAGTCAAAAGGCCTCCCTCAACCAGTCTCTCCCGATCTGGCCCGCCGTGCAGCAGGTAGGCCACCAAGCCGCCAAGACCTAGACAAACCTCACCCCATGAACCGGGGCACCCCTGCTAAGTCACCAAATGTAGCGAACCACTTACTTATATGATTTATGGCGATATTTGGGCGCTGGAAAAAAGGTCCCCCACCCCTGGTCTAAAGGTATGAAAGAAACATGCGTGGATAAATGAGATTCAGCGTTTCTCTGAACGTTTAGCACACATATAAGGGTGTGAGTTTCTTTATTTTATTTATCTTTTTTAAATTATAAAGGCCACTAAATAATTCCATTTTTTAAAATAAATGCATTGGTCTTTATTTTATTGGATATTTATTATTTATTAAGTTTACAAATTGAGCACTAATTAGTTATAAATTACATGTTTAGCTTAAAATGTTATTTTAAGCTAAACATGTTTTTATAAATCAGTGTAATTTTTACGGTTTCTGGCAGCGAATTACAATATTTCGTCATCCCTTTATACAAGAAAAAATTGTTTGCGTGGTGCTGGCTTTGTACTTTATGGTCGTAGGTCATCCAAGGTGAACCACCAATTCGAACCACAGTAAGAGGATTAGGTTCATACGTCCTTCATTTTCACAGATTTCTACCAAGCCCTCATACCCATTTCTTTCCCAGAACTTTTCGTTCCTTTCTTTAAAAATTGTCGTACCTTTGACACAGAATTACCAAACATGACATAGGCCCTGAGAGTATGTAGAAATACATCCCCTCTCTCTCTCTTTCTGGTTTCAATCTTGTGCGGCTCTTTTGAAATCTGCATATGATGAGCAGCGCACGTCCACCAGCAGGTCCTCCAGGTACTCTCGGTGTGGGCGTCCCCTAGCGTTTGTCCCCTCGGTCATACCCTCCATTATGGCATGCAAAAGGCCTTCTTGTCTTATTACATGGCCGATCCATCTTGCGCGCCTTTCGGACAAGGTCCTGAGCAGGTGCCTTCCTCCTTCGATTCTTTGGGAACCTCCTCATTTGTAATGTGGTCTCTCCAGGAAATTAATAATTGTCTTCTATAGGACCACATCTCAAAAGCCTCTAGTCTCCGTTAATCTCTTTTGGATAGGCACCATGTTTCGCAGCCGTACATCAAGATACTCCATGCATAGGTCTTGATGAGGAGTATTCTCAGTTTTAGGTCTATATTATTCGATTCTATTATTTTCGACCTTTTATTGAATGCAAGCCTAGACTGGTGTATACGGCTGTCGACCTCGCTCTTAGACCGACCGTACCATGTTATTTTGCTCCCGAAGTAGACAAACTCCTTGGTGTTCTTTAGTGGAACTCCTGACATCTCTACTCTCATCTGATATTGCGTTCGGCCTACAGTCAGTAGCTTTGTTTTGTCTTTATTTATCTTCATGTTGTAATTGTTTTGAAGAATGCTTTGCATGATTTTTAAGGCCTCTTGCAGTTCTTCTTCGCTTTCAGCAACCATAGCAATATCGTCAGCAAACCTTATCATTTCCACTTTTTGCCCGTGTATCTTTACACCTTGTGGCGGCCACGTCTGCCGAATTCATTGCGCCGCCACTGGACTCCGACCGAACGCACTAGAAGCACACTACGAACTACCTACAGTGTACTACCGCTGCCTGGCTGCCTAGGAATAATAATTCCACCACTTACGCGAAAGCCCTAGAACGTGTGGCTGAGCAATACAAATGCACACAGAAGGTTCGAGCGATTTTTCACCTTTGCGTGAATTCACACAGCATTACCTACCGTGAGAGTAATTACTGGCCGCGAGTATATAAACAAGCGCTCGCTCACTGAGTCTCGGTCTAGTTTTCATTCATCGGTCAAGCAACACACCGGGAAGTGGTACGACTAGTGCAGTGTAGTAACTCTTTACCTGCCCTCGCGGGGCAATTGTCCGCGCAGTCAACCGCAAGTGAACAAAATTTGTCCAGTGTGACACCAGGAACATTTCCAGCACCTTCTCCTCCACGCCTCGATATGAGATGTTTTCGTCCGCAGCACATAAAGCCCGCCGTGCTTTCTGCTTGGGATGCAACCCATTCTCTGGCATTTCGAACCCACCGCGTTCCGCTGCCAGAGATCATCCTCATCGCCTCTCAAGGTTCCTTCCTGCGTCACGTGTGTGTGTCGACTCAAAGGCCACACAGCCGCCATACCTCGCCAACACGACGACGGTCGACCGCCTGGACCAAGGTCACTTCTACACCGCTATGGTGTAGAGCAACACTCCGGCTCCCTGAAGACCTGTGATCTTCACCGCTGTAGTCTCCTGACCTTCTTCACACATCATCACGCAGCAGCAACACTCACGGCACCACTGTCACTCCACTCCCTATTTAGGATCCCTAAGGCGATTGTGGTGAAATAAAATTTGTACTTTGACCATCCCCCCCCTTCAGCTTAAATCCACCCAACCCCCCCCTAAAGGGATGGCCCTTCAAGCCAAAGGGCAAAAGGATCTGGAGAACATCTTGAAGGCTGGCACCAAACTTGCAGGAAGTGGGCTGAAGCTGGTAAATCCCTTGGGTCGGCTGCCGAAAATAGTAATTTACAACGTCCCCAAAGGTGATCCCTCTGCCGACCAGGCCCCATTCACCGAGATCTTCAACAACAACTTGGCTGGAAACTCAACACTGTCATTAGAAGACCACCTCCGAACCATGAGGAGAGTTTCTCTTTTTGGGAAGCGTGAGGGTGGCTTCATGAACATGGTCCTGACGTGCCATCTGGCCGCCAGGAAGGTACTCATCGACGGCGGGCTGTGTTATCTTGGGTGGAACGCTTGTCGGACCCGGGATTACACTGGTGCTACCAGGTGTTACAAGTGCCACTTATACGGACACATTTCCAAGAGCTGCTCGCAAGCCACGGAAACCTGCCGCCACTGCGCCGTTGTGGGTCACGGCTTCGAAGACTGCCCCAAGAGGGCACAGCCCGCTGTCTGCGCCACTTGCTCGCGGTTTAAGAAGCCGGCGGACCATCCGACAGGTGACAGGGACTGTCCGGCCCAAAGAGCTGCGGTGGAGGCAGCTTTCCGAATGACGGATTATGGCTCGTCCTAATCCCCTTTCCCTAGGTCAGGTCAACCTTCAGCGATCCCGGATGGCCACACTGGAAGTTCTGAAGGTCATGTCTGACCTCAATATTGACATCCTGCTTATTCAGGAGCAATACACCTGGGAAGGTAAGACCCCCATTAATTTTCCGGGTGCGGTACTTGAAGTTGGCCGCTCACCGGGGGCGGGAGTCCTGGTCAATACCTCATTGATCAGTCCCCTCCTTCTGGCTGGTCTTTCTGATGAGTACCAAACCTGTGTATGTATTAGATTTGGCGATACTGAGATCTTTTTGATTTCAGTTTATTTTAAGTTTGGAAACCCGGTAGGACCCCACATCCTGAGTCTGACGCGCGCGCTCAACACGCTTAAAGGCCGTAATATAATTATCGGAGGTGACTTTAATGCAATCTCTCCATTATGGTTCGACACTAGTGATTGTAGAATGGAGCGATCAGACGCCGTTGAAGACCTGATTGCTGCGCAAGGTCTAAGTATCATTAACGAACAGAGTTCACATTGTACCTTCTCGAACATACATGGTGAGAGCAACATTGATCTAACTCTCTGCTCTGGATCTGTTGCGACCAGGATTTCAAAGTGGGTAGTCCATGAGTGCGCAATTAATTCGGATCACAGATTGATTACTTATACGGTTGGTGTCAAGAAAACAGAAGCTCCAAGATCCTCCTGGAACTTCAACACCACTAGGGCGAATTGGGATCACTTTGGGGAATCGCTACGAGATACGTTAAGGGATTTTCACCACGTAGCTGCTACTGATCCGGATAATTTGGAGAATTTTTTCAATAGGGCGGTTGTATCTGCTGCCAACTCGTCTTTGGGAAGATCAAACCCGAAGACGAGTATTAGAACGCCGTGGTGGTCACCTGAGCTGACTTCGCTCAAGGGGGCCTTCAAGAGGGCCTACAGGGCGCTTGAGTTGTCCAGGAGTGGCAGTGGGTACGGAGGAGGAGACAGCTGCGCTTCAGACGAGCTTGAGGTCCGCCAGGTCGGCCTTCAAACGGGCCGTTCTTCGAGCGAAACGAGCTGCTTGGCATAATTGGGTCAAAGATGTGGGTAACGCCAACCCCTGGGAAATCCACAGCGCTATTGAAAAATCCGGGAAAGGATCTGACCGGTATTTGTCTACAGTAATTGGGAAATCAGATGGGAGGAACGCCGAGACTGTGGACGTGGCCTCCACTCTCAAGACACTTCTGGGCGAGTTAGTTCCTTTAGAATCAGTAATTGGGGAGAATGACCACCACAAACAGATTAGAAATCTGTCACGGCTACCACCTAGGGACCTTGCCCAAGAGGATAACTTCATTAGAGTCACTAAAGCGGAAATTGATGTTATAATAAAGGGATTGGGTCCTAAGAAGGCACCAGGGCATGATAGGCTCAATGGCGTGATTGCGAAGCAAGTCTGGGTCCACGCCAAGGAAGAGCTCTTCCAGGTGATGGACACGTGTGCCTGAGGAGGGGAGTCTTCTCCTCCGAGTGGAAGCGTGGCGTGCTCCGGATCATACCAAAGGAGAACGGAAAACCACTGACCGACATTAAGGCGTATCGGCCAATTACCCTCCTCCCTATACTTGGCAAAATCTTGGAGAAACTGCTACGAGAGCGACTTCGGCAAACCCTGTCACCGGCCAGTGACCTGCAGTTCGGCTTCGTCCCCGGTAGATCTACGGTGCATCCCTGTCGTATGTGCTTGATTGGGTGAAGGCTTGTCCAAAGAGGTATGTAGTAGCCATCTTCCTCGATATAACTGGTGCCTTCGATCACGCGGGGTGGGCAATGATGCGTACAAAGGTGAAAACCAGGCAGTGCTCCAAACTTCAGTTCCAGTCAATCGACGACTACCTTTCTGATCGCACGATCACGATCAGCTTTGGAGATTTTTTGATCGAGAGGGAAGCTGACATTGGATGCCCGCAGGGCTCCATTCTCGGACCTGACCTGTGGAACATCAACTTTGACGATTCCTCCAGGTTACCCTTGACTGAAGGATGCATCTCTGTCGACTACGCTGATGACAAGACGTATTTGGTCGCTGGGGACAGTAGAAAGGAAGTTGAGAGCAAAGGCAGTGAAGGTTTGAACATGTTCCTCGATTGGGGTAAAAGAAACAAGATGACATTCGCTCCCCACAAGACCCAGAGCCTCCTAATGAAGGGCTTTCTCAGTAGAGAAAGAAATCCCGTCATCAAAATGGGAGACTCTAGTGTCAAATTTCATGAAACGGTGAAATACTTAGGCGTCACACTAGATCGATCGTCCTCTTTTCTGGCTCACGTCAAGGATGTCTCCAGCAAGGCTCAGGCCCTCTTCTTGAAGCTTAGGAGACTCTCCACAGCTGAGTGGGGTTTGCGTAGCCCAGCCATGCGCACTCTGTACAGATGCGTACACGTGGCGCAAGTTTCGTATGCTGCGTCTGTCTGGGAGCATCGCTTGGGTAACTCGCTTATACTCTTGGCTCTCAAGCGGGGCCAACGACGAACTCCCTTGTTGGCACTATCCAGGGCGTATAGAACCGTGGCTTCGGACGCTTTGCCTGTTTTGGCTGGCATTTTGCCAATCGATCTGGAAATCAGGAAAGTGCTTACTAAGCAGAGGTTAACCAGAGGAACCCCTGCCACTCACCTAGGAGTCACTCTAACTCCGGGCGGGCCGGGGACTCTCCCTGGGCTGCTTCGACAAATGAGAGACCTGTCACTCCAAGAGTGGCAGGCCCGGTGGGATAGATCGAATTTGGGAAGATGGACTTTCTCCTTCTTCCCATCAGTTAAACTCAGAATGGAAGCGGTCTTCCTCAAGTTAGACCACCACATCACTCAATTATTATCTGGCCATGGGGAATTCAGGGGGAGACTTCACACCCTCTCCCTGTCCCCTCACCCCAATTGTGCCTGTGGGAGCACGAACCAGTCGGCTGAGCATATCCTGTGGCAGTGTGAAATAATGACGGATGCCAGAGGTCAAATGCTAGATGGTTTGGACGTACCCATCAGACTAATGAAACACGGTAATTAGACTTGAACAGAAGAATTTATTCTCGCAAAGTAAAACATGTAGGTACACTGAGCTACACATAACAGATCCTAGATGGCGTTAGGTTTAACATTATTTTGTTATAATCTAACACCCTCTCGTAACAAAATAATCCAAATTTCATATAAACAAAAAACAATAAGATTTAAACTTCCGATATGCCCATTGAACTTAAAAATTTATAATGTTTATTTATACACAGACTTTTCGTCAATAAATCAGCTGGCATATTGGAGGTTGAAACGTAATCAATTTTCACTTTATTATCAAATACACATTCTCTAACAAAATGATGTCGTACATCAATATGTTTAGTACGTTTATGAAACAGTGGATTAACAGCCAATTTAATAGAACTTTGACTATCACTATACAAACATACAGGTGTATTTTTATTGATAGAAATCATATCTGACAATAAACTCTTTAAATAAATAGCCTCTTTGCAGGCCTCGGATAAAGCCATGTACTCCGCTTCTGTACTTGTCAAAGCAATTGTTCTTTGTTTTCTGGATTCAAAAGAAATGACACATCCTGACATTATGAAGCAGAAACCAGTATATGACTTTCTATCTAAAGTACATGGCGCCCGTACAATCCGCGTCCACGAAACCATGTAAAGGGTAATCATTTTTCTTATAAACTAAACCATAGCTTTTAGTTTTCTGTAGGTATTTTAACAATCTTTTTAAATGTTTCCAATGAGTTTCATTTAACAGTTATTATACTGACTTAAATAGCTTACACTATAAGCAATATCTGGTCTTGTCAATACAGATAGGTACATAAGACTTCCTATCAGCTGTTGGTATGGATATTTTAAAATATCATCATTATTATTTAAATCTTTTTCCAACTTTAAATTAACTTCCATAGGGGTTTCTGAAGTATGACAATCTGACATATTGAACTTATTTAAAATATTGTTTACAAAATGTTCTTGGTCAACAGTAATATAATCTATTTGAGCATTTACCCTCATTCCTAGACATTGTTTAATTTGACCTTAATCTTTTATCTTGAATTTATTGACAAGTTCAGTCTTTAACTGTTCATAATAATTTTCTGAATTATAAAATACAAAGAAATCATCCACAAATAATGCAACAAATATTTTAACATCATTATTACTTTTTATAAACAGACAAGGTTCATATTTGGATTCTTTGTAACCTAAATTCAATAAACATTCTTCTACTTTAATATACCAAGTTCTAGCAGACTGTTTGAGACCATAAATAGCTCTTTTTAATTTTAATACTTTATTTTTACAATTTACAAAATGAGAGTATTCTGGTATCTCTGTAAAAACATTCTCTTTAAGAAAACCGTTTAAGAATGCTGTTGGTACATCAAGGTGATTCATTTTGAGATTAAGTTGTACACTTAAAGCAAATAATAATCTAAGGGTAGAATATCTTAACACTGGCGAGAACGTTTCGGTAAAGTCTATGCCCTTTTTCTGGGAAAAACCCTTTGCAACAAGTCTCGCTCTGAAACGCACTTCACCGTCACTGTTATATTTCTTTTTAAGCACCCACTTATTTTTTACCACTGTGCCATGCTGCGGCCTGTCTACTAGCTCCCAAGTGTCATTTTCACTAAAGGATTTTAATTCCTCCTTTTTTGCATTTTTCCATTCCACTTCTTCAGGTCCAGTTATAGCCTCGGTGAGAGAAATCTGTTCACTCGACACGTCTTCTATACACATGCTCGTGTAACCGTAATAGTCTGGTTTACGTTTGACTCGTTTTTCCGGAGCAATGTTAGTATTTTCCGGAAAAACATCTGTGTCGGCCGGGGTTAACGTCTCATATAAACTGTCTTCTGACTCACTAGTCGATTCCTCAGGAACATATGTAACATCATTCACATTTTCCTCTTCATATGTGCTGTTCTCCTGACTTTCCTCCGTGCAGTCAGGTTGCTGTGTGTCTTCGACGAAAATAGTTGCTGTTGAACTGTCATTTGTATTTTCCATGACAACAAAATCTCTAGCAATAATTAATTTTTGTGTCTCTGGATCAAACAATCGATAGCCTTTGGTGTTTTCCGATTAGCCAACTAGGAACATTTTAGTTGCCTTTTTATCCCATTTTTTGCGCTTTTCTTTCGGAATATGGACCATCACTCGACTGCCAAAGATTCGTAAATGGGAAACATTTGGCTTTTTTCCTGTCCACATTTCATAAGGCGTAGTACCACGGCTTAGTCCCGCCGTTGGTGACCTATTTATAAGATACACCGCCGTATTTACAGCCTCTGCCCAAAACTTCTTTTCGAACTGTGCATCAAATAAAAGACACCGTGCTTTATCCACAATTGACCTATTGTATCTTTCGGATAGCCCATTTTGTTCTGGAGTATATGCGTTTGTTTTCTGATGCACTATACCACACTGCTTCAAGTAATTTTTCATTTCCGCTGAGCAGAACTCGCCGCCGTTATCAGATCTTAATATTTTTATTTTCTTTGATTGCTGATTCTCAACTAAATTTTTAAATTCCTTGAAGTATTTGAATGTTTGATGTTTTGACTGTAGAAAGTATACAAAACACATTCTGCTATAGTCATCCACAAATATTAAAAAGTATCTGGCCATTCCAAGTGAATTATTCTCCATCGGCCCACACAGATCACTATGAACCAATTCCAGCGTTTCCTGACTCTTGCTAGTACTCAGAGGAAAAGGCAGCCTCGCCTGCTTTCCCTCACAGCATATAGTACAGCTGGATTTATCAATTTCACAATTTTTTTGTTGAAATGTCACACCTTCAACTGCTCTGTTCTTCATCGCATTCAGAGTTTTACAATTAATGTGTCCCAACCTTCGGTGCCATATTTCACTTGTCACATTTGTTGCTGTACACGCAAACAAATGTTCTGACTTAATATTTAATCTGTACACACCATTTACTAAATTTGCAACACCTATCAGTACATTCCGTCGATTGCGTATTTTGCAAACTGTTGCTTCAAAGTTAACTTTGTTTCCACTTTGAATCAGCTGACTTACTGATAACAAATTAGTTGATAGATTCGGCACGCATAAAACATTTTTGACAGGGATATCAAACTCCGAATTATTCACTACTGTCGTAATCATCGTGTTCCCTGAGCATATAACCGGTATTTTCTCGTGATTTACAATAACAATGTCCTTCACTTTGTGATTAAACGATACATCCTGTAAACAACGTTTATCAACAATCATATGTGAACTTGCAGCAGAATCCACATACCAATATGAATTATTGAATGTTCCATTAAAAAATATTGCACTAAATGCATTTCATATAATGACCGAGTTGTTGACACTTGTAACAGCGGATTGTTTTGACAGAATTCGAAGATGGCGGTGGCGTCGACGTTTTCCATTTTGCAGGGCTACCAATGCTGCCATTTCTCTTGCTGTGTCGGTGCTGCCAACCTTTTGACAAAAATGCACTATTTGTTCCAGAGCTGCCAACTTCGGAACTCATGTCCAGCAATTTAGATTTTATGACATCCGTGCTGATAATCATACCACTATGCTCGATCGCCATTACTAAAGGAGTAAATTTAACCGTTAGCCCAGCGAGCAGAAGAGATCCAATCCACTCGTCCGTTATCTGGAAACCGGTACTTTTAAGTTTCTGCGCAGTATCAACCATCTGAGTTACATAGGCACCCATTGATTCTGAGTCTTCTAGCCGAATAGATATTAGCTTTCGGAGTAAACTGATGCGACGTGTGAAGCCAGAGTCGTCATATAAGGCCTTCAAACGTTTCCATACACCTTGTACTGTTTGCTCGTTTTTGATGTGAACATAAATAGAGGGGTCAATCGTCATAATAAGTTTAGCTTTTGCCTTTTTATCATCCAAACTCGTACAATCAGATGATTCTGGCTTGTGAATATCGACACCATCCAACATCAAAAAGTGTTCAGCAGCATATTGCCATTCATTAAAATTCTCGCGGCCCTTCAATCTTGGTATATTCACTATGTAACTTCCCGCCATATTGAAAAATAACACTCTGGGACCGAGAACGCGGTAACAGATTGTCAATCCCAAAAAACAGTTATTATTGCAGCGATTTACTCTGTTTTTCTGGAGTATATGATACACTGTTCACAGACTGTCCACTTAAAAGTAATTTTACGTGAGAAAACTTTACTATAACCCGAATTATAGCTACTGGGCCCATAACCTAATGAAACGCGGTAATTAGACTTGAACAGAAGAATTTATTCTCGCAAAGTAAAACATGTAGGTACACTGAGCTACACATAACAGATCCTAGATGGCGTTAGGTTTAACATTATTTTGTTATAATCTAACACAGACCAGTGTGGAACACTGATCTGATTTCGAATAAGACGAATTTCGAGTGCTTGAAGAAGTTTACAAGAATCTGGGTGGAGAGATGGCCTGATTTTAGAGCCGCTGATTAGAAGATTTAGTGACCAGGTGTACTTGTCTCCTGATATCCACGGATTACCCCACATTTACTCTTTCAACCCTATCTGCCTGGTTTTTTTACATTTTCTGTTTCTTTCTTTTTCTTATTATTTTCTGTTGTTTATTTATACTTACTTGTTATTTACACTTTTACACGGCTTTGTGTTTTTCTTTTTCATTTACAGTGTAACATAATGCGTGAATTGACACGCCTGCATGCATTATGATTTTATATATATATATATATATATTTTTTTTCCTCTACTCTCTCATGTTTTTGCATTTTTTTTAGTTTGTTTATTTTGTTTTCCATGTTCTTTTCAGTTCCTGATAACAACTAGAACAGAACTCCGTTGTTTGTTATGTCTTGTCCACTTCCCCATTAAAGGGGTTGGACTTTGGGCCTTGTCCCTATCATATTTTTTATAGGTCTACCTTTTTTTGTAACTTACCTCTGTTATCTCCTTCCAGTGCCCGCGCCACCCCCCCTGACATGATAAGGTTAGAGGAAAGATAGAGTGGCATCCGGAGGTTTGTCCGTCCCTCCTCCAGCTACCCGACGCTCTTTTTCCCTAGGGTCTTCGTATCGTAGTCCATTTACTTCTTCTAGGCACCACCGGAAAGCTGGCTAAAGGATGACTCCACTGGGTGCCACGACGTCGGACTAATAACCTTACACATTCTCTGGGGGACTGCCGAACACAGGATGGTCATGACTGTCATCACTATTTTTTTTTCGCCTTTACTAAATGTTTTTGCTTTTTTTTTTTTTAATTTAATGCCGGCAACCCGGGCGTTTATTGTAATAATAATCATATACACACAAGTTAGTAGCCCGCCTCACTAGACTAAGTCTGTTCCGAGGCGGGTACATATACATATATATATATATACATAAACTTAGACACATATACATTTACATATATGTACATACATAAACACAATTATGTTCATACACACATACACGCATATGCGCACATACTTACACACAGGTATTCGCATACGTGTACATAATCGAACTCATAGATACATATTAAAACATAAATACATATAATCAAATAAGAATTATTGGGAGTTGAAATACAGTTATCAAGGAATTAACAAATTTCCATAAAACCAAAAATTCATCAGATATACATCTAAATCTAGATCTATTAAATATCAACAAAATGAATACAAATAGTAATGCTATCGTCTAAATCTAGAACTATAAGATTTCAACAAAATAATATACATATGAGGTAATAATAATATAAGCATTCGTAAAACAAAAGCAGTATTAATAATTAAGATAAAAATTCTATAAGTAACCAACACATATAAGTAAATAAAGAGTGAGGATTAAAGACTAAGATGAGATTACTAATAACTTAGTGATGCTTGCCCTTTTTTTGTGTAGTAACCATGTATTGAAATGTTTGTATAACCAGTTTAGGTTGTTTTTTGTGGTACAGTTGGTGGTTTCTTTTAGGAAGGTGTTGAAAATGTGAGGTGCGAGGTAAGATACGTGCTTTTGGGCAAAAGTTGATTTAGTTTTAGGCACTAGAAGTAGGTTACACGATTTAGCTCTTGTGTTTTTCGGGTGAGATATGTGGCATGGTGAGGAATTTACGCAGTTTATTTGTATGATCTTTTTAATGAACAGCTTCCTGATATCTAGTATGTTATTAGTAATAAGTATGTTTTCCGTTGGGTGAAGATAAGGTTTTTTGAACATGATCCTAATTAGTGTTTTATGAGTTGTGTTAAGCGGTTTAATGTACTTCTCGGCAGCTCCCCCACAAGCAGAAATTCCATAAGTTAGAAGGCTTTGACAAAGAGCGTAGTAAACATTTTTTAGTTGTTTTAGTGACATAATGTTTCTAATAATTTTAAAAATAAATGTTAGTTTACGGATTTTTTTAATTAGTAAGTTGATATGAAGTTCCCAGTTTAATTTACAGTCCACTATTAAGCCTAGATACTTGATATTATCAGTATGTTCTATTTTTTCGCAGTTTGTGCTTTGTTTACAACTTATCCTTTTCTTATTTACACGCAGTTGCCTGCAGTCCTGGAGTGTGTGGTCTCCCTCCGATTATTATATAATAACTACTTTTGGTTTTTTCTTTTCTTTATTACATTTTTTATGCTCACTAACACCTGTAGATTAGTCCTTCTTAACCATTACAGTACAGACTGTAGGCGATCCTATATTTCCGCCACCTAACAAAGTATGTAGGGGCATTGAAGGTCTAGATTCGTTTTATTAAATGTAGAGTCGTTTATTCAAAAAAATTAGATTCTTGCGAGAACTCCGAAGGGGCGACCATAAGTCGCCTATAACGGGGTGGGACAGTGGTGGGTACTTCAATGTCACTCCACTCCTTCTCCACTCCACTTCTAGGCGTTGTTCTGACACTGGGCGGGCCGGGGACTCTCCTTGGGCTGCTTGGTCAAATGAGGGATCTGTCGCTCCAAGAGTAGCAGGTCCGTTGGGATAGAACGAATATGGGAAGATTGACTTTCTCCTTCTTCCCATCAGTTAAAGTCAGAATGGAAGGGGTCTTTCTCAAGTTGGACCACCACATCACCCAGCTTCTATCCGGCCAGGGGGAATTCAGGGGGAGACTTCACGCCCTCTCCATGTCCCCTCACTCCAACTGCGCCTGCGGGTGCACGAATCAGTCGGCGGAGCACATTCTGTGGCAGTGTGAGATAATGACGGACGCAAGAGAGGAAATGCTCGATGGTTTGGACGTACCAATCAGACCAGTGTGAAACACTGATCTGGTTTCGAACAAGACGAACTTCGAGTGCCTGAGGAACGTTACAAGGATCTGGGTTGAGAGATGGCCTGAGCTTATAGTCGCTGATTAGTAGATTTTGACACCAGGGGTCCTAGCATGGTCGATCGATATAGATTTTATCGAAAATGTCGGTAACTTGTCATCGCTCCCTAGCACGACTGCAGGCCGCTAACGAAAAACAACAGTTCACAACGACTAAGGGTTCCTAATTTATTTGACGTGAACTGTTATTTCTTCTTTAGCGGCCTGCAGTCGTGCTCGGGAGCGATTTCAAGTTGCCGACATTTTCGATAAAACCTATATCGATCGACCATGCTAGGGGGCCAGGTGTACTTGTTCCTGACTTACCACGGACTTTTCTTGCTTCAATTCTTTTACAAACTCTGCTCACGATGTACAGTTTTTTTTTTCATTTTTATGTGTATTGTTTGCATTTTACATTTTATGTTTTTTTATGCTTTTACACTTTTATGTTTATTTTTTCTTGTTTACACAGGCCCTGCACTATTCAACGTTCATGTTTATTTTATATTTTCTTTACTTTACATGCTTATGATTTATTTTTCGTTATTTGGTGCAATTAAACGCCCAGCGATGACTTCCACACGCTCTAGTTTATTTTTTTTTATGTTTTGCGGTTTTCTAGTCTTATATACATTTCTTTTCAGTTATGCTGTACTACGAGAACTGAACTCAGTTGTTCGTTTTTGTACCGTCCTTCTCCCCATATAAGGGGTTGGACCCTGGACCGTGTCCCCGCCTACGTACCATTGCCGGTCTTCTAGAACTGGTGGAGCTGCACCTGTTTGCCGCGCCACACCCCGTGACATGAAGAGGCTGGGGAGAAGGCTGAACGACATCCAAAAGCTGTCCGTCCCGCCTCCGGCGAACCGACGCTTCTCTCCCTAGGGTCTTCTTCATGTTTTCCACTTACTGTCGTTTAGGCACCACCGGCTAGCTGGCTTAAGAACGACGCTGCCGGTTGTGGGGAGGCCGGACAATCAGCCTCCTTCACTGTTTCGGGGACTGCCGGCAGCCAGGTTGCGGTGACACCGGTTCTTATCTGTACATATGTTATTTTACTTTTGTTTCCTTTTTCTTTTACGTACAGTGCTCGGTGCCGCCCGCCGGATTATGTATGGTCATGTCTCCTGCTGTCATGAGCTGATTACTCATGACGGCTGCTGTCATTTTGGATTACGTTATTTTTTTTATTTTTTGTTGATGTTACTAACAACTTGTTTGACTGTCCATGAGGCTCACTGCTTTTGCATTGACACCTCCATGGGCTTTAGAATTGTAGAGATTGACCATTACAGTATAGTCCTGTAGGCGCGTCCGCATACCGCCACCTAACACAGTATGAGGGGACATTGAAGGTCTTGATTCGTTACATTAAATATAGAGCCGTTTATTCAAAAAAATTAGATTCTTGCGAGAACTCCAAAGGGGCGACCATAAGTTGCCTATACCGGGGTGGGACAGTGGGGGGTACTTCAATGTCACTCCACTCCGCTCCGTTTTGACCTCCGCTACGTAGCGCAACAATAAAGACTGACTCACTACACCGACTGACGCCTTTCATTTATCTCCCGTCTCTACCGATCCGGCCCGCTCCCTCAACCTTTTCTGTGACTCATTCTCTCTCTCAAGTCATCAATCGCACTTTGTATATAAGCGTTAAAAAGAACAGGTGACAGAGAGCATCCCTGTCTCACCCCTTGTCTTATACTGGCTTCTTTTGTATCATTGCCACATCTAATTATAGCGGCCTCATTCTTGTACAGCGCCTGGATTATTCGTCTATCGCTATATTTGATGTCAATTCTCTTCAGAATCTCGAAGAGTCTTTTCCATTCTACTTTGTCGAAAGCCTTCTCCGGGTCTATGAATGCGATGAATGTGTTTTGGTTTCTTTTTATTCTTTTTTCTAGTAGTATTCGTAGCGACAATATTGCTTCTCTGGTTCCTACACCTCTTCAGCCAAAGTGGTCTCCGGAAAGGATGTTCTCTACTTTTGGTTCGATTCTTTTTAGAATGATATTAGTCAATATTTTTGAGGCATGGAATATTAGGCTAAGAGTTCTATGTTGTTCACATTTCGTCGTGCCCGCCTTCTTTGGTAATGCGACAATTAGGCATTTCTCGAAATCCTCTGGTATCTTCCAGTTTTATACATTGTCTGTATCATTTTAAACAGGGCATCGATATCCTTTTATCGATAGGACATCCTTTTCCTGCTGGCTTAAATTAAAAATCAATTAAAGATCCCCTCATAGGGACATTATTTCCTCAGGACCTCCTGTGTGGAGCTTTTGCAAAGAAGAGCATTCATTAGAATAATTTTTTTTTTGTTTTTCATACATTTTTTATTAGTAACAGATATTGGTTTTTTTTTTGGCTACCACACTAGGCTAAGCCCGTGTTGTGGTAGTCGTACATTTAATATTTTAACATTTCAAAAAATATTAAGAAATACTTACAACTAAAGAGAAAAAAAAAGATCATATTTTAAAGAAATGTAGAAATAAAAATGAAAATTTAAATTCAAATTTTGAAATACAAAAATTAATAATAAAGATTAAATGTTAAGAACTCAAGTGTTCTGTATAAATTAAAACATATAAGTATATAAATCAAAATTAAAAACATAAATAAATTTAGTGAAAAACTAAGAGAAAAAAATAACAACGTTTTAAAGAAAAATAGAAATAAAAATGGAAATTAAAATTTTGAAATGCAAAAATTAATAATTAAAATGTAGTGTTAGAACTCATGAATTCTTTAAAGTACGTTCGTCCCCTTTCAAAAATCCAATGTTGTACACGTGTTATAAAAAGAGAATTAGAATTACTTGACTTTATGTCAGTACTCAGAGCATTATATATTTTAGGAGCGATGAACCAGAATTGACGTTGAGCGAATGAGGTGTTAGTTTTTGGGACCACGTAACCCAGGTTTGATGAAAAGCGGGTGTGTGCTTGATGTTGTGGAGCGATTAGTAGATTATTTTTTCGTATATAACAAATGCTTGTTTTAGTAAATAGCTGTATAGACTGAGTTAGTAAGTATTGGGCCGTATGGGAATCAAAATAGCAATGTAGTTAATAATAACAGCCACCAGAGTGGAAATGAACGCAAAATTTACTGAAAACATTTTACATGCTGTTATGTCGGGTCGTCGCTGGGTCAGAATTTTAAAGAAACGTTTAAGGTCAGATTTTTTCTTCGGATCTGTAAAAAGTATCATCCATTAGAAAATTATAAAAAAATAGGTTCCATACATCACTAACGAGCAATTCAGCATATTCATAAAGCTTTGATATGTTTAGAACCAAAAGTTAATACATATGACAGTTGGCTTCATCAAATACTGTAAGCCATGGGTCGGCAACCTTTTGTGGTCCAAGGGCCAAATATTTGAAGTGGGAACTGGCGCGGGCCGCACCCCCCCCCCCCCCTGTGACGGATCTCATTTAGTAGATTTTATGAGGTCGACATTTGCTCCAAGTCAACTTTAATGGGGGGGGACAACGTTATTCACTCGCATTTCATTACAGTATTACTACAGTACACGCCACTGCATATCATTACAGTATTACTACAGTATTTCAGTTCTAAAAATCAAAAGGTTTTTGTATTTTTACGACATTTATTGTTGTCAAAATGGCTACCATAAATAAAATGGCAATATAAACCATTTTTTAAGAAAGAGTAAAATAAATGTCAAAGAAACTTCGAACAGAACTCAATGGGATTTTTGTTGTTGGATTTGACTTGCAAGTTCTTTAATATTTGCTTGCATTTTTGATGTGGAGATACGTAGTATTGCGTCCAAATGTAAATGTGATAATCGAGAACAGTGTTTGTTTTTCCGATAATTAAGAATTGAAAAAGTTTGCTCACAAATACACGTACTACCAAACATAGTAATTATTTGCTGAGCAAACCTTTTTAATTCTTTGTACTTTTCGGAAGGCAAACTCCCGTAGAAATCTACCAAGTTATTTTTTTCCTTAAATGCTATTTTAAGGATATTATCACTTTGCAAATCTATTATGTTGATTTGCAAATAGCTTGGTACATTATCGATATCCACTGCGAAGGGGTTTACGAAAATCTCCATCTTACATGAGATTTTTTTTAAATCAGCAAACCGGTTTTCAAACTCAGTTTGAAGTTGTAGTAATGCACTTTTCATGTTAGTATTTTCCCAAATAAAATTTCTCCCAGCTTCTTCTACAGCTTTCTTACAATTCTCTTGCGAATATTGCGGGCCGCACCGAGACTCCTCGCGGGCCGCAGGTTGCCGACCCATGACTGTAAGCCATTGCTTAGGTACATGTACTGTAAACTCAAAGGGAATACAATGTGTATTTTCATAAAACAGCTATACCATAAAAACCGTATGGGTGATATTTATAAAGATTGTTTTTCTGGTTCACGTCATCGTACTAATATTGAGTAATTTTAATATTTTCATGATTACAGATTTTAAAAACAATTTAAGTCCGCAAATTCTTACAGGCTACGACGTTATTAATCGGCTGCAACGACGGCTGTCACCGGGATCCTACGAGCCTTGGCCGGCGTGACTTACGCCATTTCCACTAATGAAAACGAATACATATCATGGTTTTGGCGGCAAAAAATGGTATGTATATTTAAATCGTTTTAGAGAATTAATTCGTCACCAGCAAATAATTTTGAATTTTCAAAAGTTACGTAATAAATTTTTCATTTATAAATTTATTTAACCGAAGTTTTATTATTATTTATTGTTTAGTTATTTATATTTTCTTAAATATTATTCTTTTAGTTGTGGCCATAGTGGAAAATTCCACCGAGGTACTTGATTGCAAAAAACCTAAGAGGCGCAATATTTTTGACATCTATCAACCCCACCACAGTGATTCAACTAGCTTTCCATTTTGTTGGCTCACTTAGTTGTATACGTATTATATATACTAAATGGACTCTCATTATGCTGTCATCTGTGCTTGGGACACCGATGTCCTGCATACCAAAGTTAATATACATAAGTGATTTTACAATTATGTATGTTCAAAGAAGCTGTATGAAGGATAATATTATCAGAATCTCTTGGGCTAAATTAAGAAAAAATATATTAAATAAGAAAAGATATTTTATTTGATGTATGCAGCCTAAGGTGGTCCAGGCCTGTATAGTAAATTTATTTTTTTTCAAATATAGATGTAGCCACCCATTTTATTTGTTACACCTATCATTCCTATTATGTGTAAAAAATTTCAGCCCCCTATCTTATATACAAGGGGGTGCTCATCGAATTAGAAGTTTCTGACAAAAGTTCTGGATTTTAAGTAAAACACGTAATTTAAGGTTTATTAATATTACAAATATTTTAGTCAAATAAGTATAAAACGTATTTAAATTTGAACAAAATTTGGTAACAAAGCAATAATTAACATAATATTAGTCGCAATCTTTCAAAACTACGTTTGTTAACTCCATTTTGAATGTTTCAGTAGAAACGATTTTTCTGTTTTATTCAACGATGTGAAGTAAAAATTGCCTTTCTTCCTCATTCTTAGTGAGTATCGTGTTGAAATCTTCAAATAGTTTAACACCTCTCTCCGCTGTATCATTAAAAACACGCAAATTTTTTACTCAGCTTTTGCCTTGAAGGTAATCAACATTGTTATTCCAAGTCTTGGGAGGTAATTACAAGAAGGAGTCCTTGATATCAAGAACTAAGAGCGTTTTCAACGTTCTTTGTGTTGCAAAAGCTTCTAATGTAACCTCCGAGGCAAGCTTAGCAGAATCACCTCGTACTGAACGATTACCGCCATCAGAATTTATTTTTTGAACAATGGCCTGTTTCTCAGCATCAGACAGCTTCTCAGAAAACAAGGTAAATGAGACTAGTTCATCTGACGAATACCATAAGTGACGCTCTGAGACACCCCTAGCTGCTATACTGACTTTGGAATCAATGGCTTAGTACAATTTTAAGCTATTCCAAAGTTTTAAGTCATTAATGGTGCATCTGCTGCCAAAGACGCTTCGATTCAAACTTTGGTGTAGATGATAACTAACAAATCGAACAATTTGTTTATCTTCTCTCTTGATTAGTTCAAATCTTATTACGATCAAGCGCACTAGTAACGTATTGTGTAAATATGTCACTTGTAGACAACTCAACGCACTACAAACTCATCTTTGGACTTATCCTCTAATATGCTAGCATTACTAGAAGTGCTACTGAAGCTGCACTCAAGTTTTAACTCTTGTATCGACACCACCGAAGATGAAGCATTACTTTCAGCAGCCATTTCTTTCAAATCTTCAGATCTTTGTTTCGGTTTTAGAGAACTTTCTTTGACCTTTTCTAGTTTCTTGTCGATTGAGGTCATAATCATCTTACGTTCTCATCTTTGATCGATGAGAAATGCTCTGTCTTCCGCAATTTTTATCAAATTCAAAGCGCTTGCATGGGCAATATCAAAAAGATTGTCTAGTTCTTTTTTAAACAAATACTCTACTTTTTTTTGTGCTGCAGAATTTCTTCCTCTATTTTCATTCAATAGCAGCCAGTTCTTAAGAAACTTTATCAGTTTTTCAATGCAGTGATTTTGTTGTCTGGTCGGAATACTAGACACTGATTTACTCCATACTTTTATAAGTTCTTGAATAAGTACATGCGCAGAATCTTTCACATTTTTGGAATCATTTAATATGTAGTGATAACGGAGTAAAACTTGCCGAAGAGTAGGATGTTGTTTAAGCCTCATTAATGGCTCAATATCTCGAACGCAAAGTAGAAAAATTTCGTATTTTTTTCGAGTAGATGAACACATTTTACTACACTGATTCACTTCACAGTCTACTAAATAAGTATCAAATACTGTTCAAATTTGTTTATAAAACTCTTCAGTAGTTTATTTTAATATTTATTTAATAGTTTAACACACGAACTGGCCTGTAGCAAAAAGTAAAAATTAAGCATTTTACACAAAAAATTCAAAAACAACACTCGATTGAGCACCCCTTTCTACTTGAGCTATCTCGCTGAAATTTTACTATGTTATTTCTATGAATACGTGTAACAAATTCACGGGGTGGCCAAATGAAAAATAATAAAAAAAAATTTTTGGACCACCTTAATGCAGCCGAATGAATTATTGTCTTTGATCGTTCAGCTAGTCATTTTTTCTCAAGGTCATGGATGTCCTACAGTCAACAGGGGTAAAATGTTTATTTGTTTCTAGAGATCCTTGTTTCGTTATTTAATATCTCCAATCTTACCCATTTCTCGGCTTGAAAATGCCAATATTTTTACAGCTATTTGTCTGATGTTTTTAACAGCATCCTGCAGTCCTTCGCTGACAATCGCTAAGCTTAACAAGTTGATAAAATGAAGGACGATCCATGAACCATTGGTGGATATGAATTTCATCGACTAAGAAAGAAGAAGAAGTCCGTTATTTCTTATAAAACTTAAAATCAAAGGGAAAATATCCATGAACTTAACTGTAACCAATGTAACTTAACCAAGTTAAATTCTAACATATTACAATTTTCCATTCAAACTTTTTTTAAATGTTTGCCCTTTTTGAAAACAACTTTTTGCTAATGCAATGCAAACTCTATTTTTCATATCACTGAAATTAAAAATAACTATTTCAACACATGTTCACCCGACGGCCGACATGTTTATATTATATAGGTACCCATTCTCTGTGATAAACATTAACGTAACAATATTGTTCTTTCAATACCTTTATGATTTTCACAAAACATGTCCTGGTGAGATTAAAATTTGAATTGAAAATAACAATAATACCTACCATGAAAAGAAACAATAAATAAATAAATCCATACAAACAACAATTAGGCTTTTGGTAGTAATATTGAGTTCACACATTCGGTATAAGAGCACTAATATAATTTTCAATGACCGGCCAAGGTCAAAGTTTAAAACCAATTTTTGAGCTCATCTCGGACAAAATCAGTTTTATAGGCCGTAATGAACCAATATGCTAAAAATAAATAAATTCACCAACCTTCATGTTGACCATTAAAGGAACAATAACACTCGTGTGAATTACAAAAGGGAATGGGCCAAGGAGAAGCTGAAAAAAAAAATGCCAATGTGACATAACCAAAATCCTTCTAAAAAAAGCATCTAAAACAGCTCGATATTAATAAAATCAACTAACCGGTAAGTTAAACTTATTATTTGTTAGTTCAACGGTGTCCATGAGTTTAACATATATTTTTTCCAATGTTAATATGTCCAAATCAGCTAAAATGTGCTCCTTTGTAGGATCAAGTGCTGTACACTGTATTATTTTACTTTTTAAGGCAAACATTATCGGATTGTTTGATTTTTGATGATATTCAGGCATGTTGAACATTTTACAAATTGATGCAGTTATAATATTACAGTACGAGCTGATAATATTTACGATATTACAAAAGTGGAATATTGTAAAATCAGCTGTTAAAATTATTATGTATCGCCAGAGATTAGGAAGTAACGATTGTTTCATTGTAAAAACTGGAGAATTATACACTTGGTGAAAGGTATATAAGACAAATGTCATTGGTATAAAGTGAATTAAGATGAAGAAGGTACTCTTTCCGTGTATAAATCCATTCAATTTTGGCAGAAAATTTTCAATTTTACAAAAATTTGTAATGATCTTTGCAAGTATTTTTGTGTTAATGTTAGATAGCCAAAACAGCAGTACATTTATCGTTCCAGCGACATAGAGTAGCAAAAATGCCGAAGAAAATATTAGAGATTCTGATTTTGTTTTGATATAGACTTGCGGAATAAAAGTAGCTGTTCCATACAAGAAGACAGAACAAATCACTATTAGATAGATTTTAGTAGTCCAATGCACAGTAGTAAGATTATTGTCCAGTCCTTCGCCCCAACCCTTTATGCCAAAAGCGAAGTAAAGAATTGGAAATGGTTCCATTTTATGTTTAAAGACGTTATGAACTCTTTTGGGTTTTTGTCGCACTTTTCGTCCAAACATTATGAAATGTTTTGTTTTTCTTCAGCCTTTTAAAAATGTACCTACCTTTAACATATTAAAGTGTTTATTTTACACAACTGTTGTTGTTTGGTAAGTCGACACAATTTTTATGAATTTACTGTTAAAATTACGATTAAGTGTTTGAAATTCAATCCATTAGCAAAACATGTACCTATTTCATCAATTTATTACATTTTTTTGGTATGTAATTGAAAAACCTTTTCATGTTTTCAGAATTATTAAAATTACATACGACTAAGTAAATTTTTCCTCAATATTTGTCTACTATATTTTTGTATGATTACGGATGATCTTCGCAAATTTATTCCTAACCTGTAAACATTAAACGGGTCTCCACACTATCCAATTTCTAGTGACTGCGGCAGTGACTGCAAAGAGCGTGGAGTTGAGCGAACTAGCGCTGTCTCGTTCTAGCGGCCCTTTAACAAACGAGACGACGCTAGTTCGCTCAAACCCACCCTCTCTGCAGTCACTGCCTGCTGGCCAGCATGCAGTGTCGTGTGTAGAGCCCTTAACATAGGTGACCCGACAACCGACAATTGATCCAGCGAAAATTGGCCCGCGGACAGTAAAGTTGGCTCGCCGGCAGTTTATCCCCCCGACAATTGATTCGGCCGACAGGTAACCCGACGGACAGTTGATCCCTCTGCCAATTGATCCCTCGGACGGTTGATCTCCTAAAAGATTATTTCTTCAAGTAAGTATGCAAAGATGAAGTACGGCCGTACAACCAAAGTCGTTATACTTATATCTGCAGGCGTCTTGAGTGAAAACAAATATTTTTACGAACAATAATTCCGACTCCGAATTATTATTATTATTTTTAATAAATAAAAAGTATTAATTTAATGAATAAATAATGTTGATTTTTAATTAATATTGTTTATTTGTAACACAGGTCTTCCACTTTTGAGACACTTCTTTGTCAATCCAATTGACTGGCAGGTTAGGTAGTTAGTTAGATGTTTTTACACATTTATCCACTAGAGTGACGTTAGATGTTATTACACATTTATCTCGATTGCTCGAGATTTTTCGGTTGAATATTTTCCGCCACATTAAAAAAATCACACCTTCAAATTTTATTATGGAGACATCCAAACTGATTATTGTTCTATACAGCCAATGAATTCACATGGCTTTTCTCTGTTATCACATATTTGTAGGATTTATCAAAAAAATATTATGAAGTCGCAAACTTCTACTTAATTACTTACAAAAATAAGGGAAAATTTGCCAAAATTGGCAGCAAAGCAATCCGAGGTATTTATAGTGCCATATTGTGGCAAAAACCGCTCCAGCGGTTAGGCCTAATAGGAATTAATATGACTATATTGACGGCCACCAGACTAAAGATGTATGCGAAGTTAATGGAGAACATTTTACAAGCGGTTATGTCCGGTTGCCGCTGGACAAGGACTTGTAGGTCGGACCTTATCTTCAAATCTGCAATCTTGCAATAGGCCACTTGCATGGATTTCATAACGACTTGGAAAAAATCATGTGGATAGATCTTTTTACTAAGATTAAGAAAATGTTAGTAAAATTGTATAGAAATGTACAGTTTTTGTTATTTTTAAATTAATAAATCCATTATTTAGGCTTGTGACGTCACTACATGAAAATGTCCCGTCTCCGAAAATGTTCCTATTATTTTTTTTAAATTCCACACTGATTTATTTTTTTATATGGCATCACTTTGATTTCAGGCGAATTTTTTAATTCGTTCACTAGATTTATTGTTTGTTCTCTGCGAACTTATCATTTGGTTTCACTTTTTGACAGATGCTCTGAAGAGAACCGCGTACTTTTAATGATCTACGGGGTTCTCTTCAGAACGTGCAGATGATGTCGGTACGTGTTTTAGAGATATAATGATTATGGTGCTGATTTTAACAAAATTAAATTTTATAATATTCGTATTATTATTATAATTTACAAGTACAAGTATATTACATTGAATTTAGTAATATAGACGCTGTTCATTATAATGATTTATGGTCAATAAGATGGATCAAGGAAAAAAAATATTTATGAGATGTAATATTTTTGGTATGCCTCGTTATTCTCCTGTGCCATTCGTGTGGAAAATGTTCTTTTTTTTAAAAATGATTTTCGGCTATGTAATTATCGTTTTTTAAAACCTATAAAATTATGTCCCGTCTTTCCGGTTTATAAAAAATGGTCTGATTTATCGGATTGAAATTTTCAAAAAATCCCCAGGGTTTCAAAAATACGATTAAAAAAAAAAAAAAAATACAGAATGTCTTAGAATATTTGCCTAAACCGGAAAAAAAATTTGATGCAAGTGGCCTATTTGAATAAGTTTTAACAAATACAACAAAACATATCCAGGATGAAATTTTAAGAGTGCCTGCAGGCCTTGCATAGATAAACGATAAACTTATTCTTTTCTAGGAAATCTACAAGTAGCGTCATTTCTTGGATTGGTCGGTTGGTTGTGATTACCTCCTAAATTTTATCCTTTTATCTATGGCTCGGGGGTGAGCGTGATATATCCTTAGGTATTTTAATGGTGAGAATCCACGGAAAACATGTTTACATGCGCGATCTTCTCTAAATTCCCTAGCAGGGATAAAGCGGCAAACACAAAAAGGAGCTTAGAGTTAGTTAATAAGCAGGGCGAAGGTTTGTCATATAATTTTAGAAACCTGACAGAATATTATAATAAAATCTGTAGCTAGCGGCAAACACAGAACGGAGAAAATACAGGAGTGTAACCGACGTGTTACGCACCCTCATTTTTTAAACTTATAATTTTTATATGTCTTCTTTTTATGTACAATGCTCCGGTGCAACCAATAAAGCTTGTGTGCCAAGTTGCCACCGGGAGACATTTTAGACTCCTAATTTTAATGATTTATGATTAATCCGCCTCAAAGGCGACCAGGCTGACTAGCCTCCTTTTTATTTTTTATATATGCCCCTGAGAAGGGCCGTTTATCCGGCTCAAAGGAAGCGGACTGCTCCGCCAAGCGGACTGCCCTTCCTCCATTGCCGTTCTGCTGTTATGGCACAGCAGGAGGCGGCTGCTCCACCGAGCAGGCTGCTTTTTATTTTTTAATTACGACCCTTTTAAGGGCCTTTCGTTCTGGCCACTAAGCTCATTAATACCGTGCCGCCAGCAACGATCTTTTGCCAAACACATTTGATCATCTTTAATATGTCTTTTTCTTTATGCACAATGCCCCGGTGCAACAAATAAAGCTTGTATACCAGGTTGCCACCGGGAGACATTCTAGAATCATTATTATTTCGCCTTCAGGGCCATTTTTCCGGCTCCAAAGCCAAAAACCAGTTTGGCGGCCCCATTAAGGGCCATCATCTTGCTTGCAAATATTATAGTTTTTTAACATAACTTCATTTACACACCCCGTAGGACACTGAAACTAAGACGTTTCAGTACAGAGTCCTACCGGGCATTCAAAAGAACATAATTTAAAACTCTAACTCCTAAACTGCCAACGCTATAAGCATTTGCGCAGATTTTCGAGACTTTCACTTAAAATCATTCTTTTCTCATTTTAAAAATCCCGGTACCTCGTAAGACGACGGGACAAAAAGGTTTCGATAGCCAGGCTTACGAGGGACCTGGGAAAAATGTTAACTTTCTTATAAAACCTCGTACACTTTAAAAAAAGGCAAATACCTACCGATAAAATGTAAACATTTCCAAAAACCGTTCTAATTTTATCAAACAAAAATTCTACGGATAAAGAATATCCGTAGAAATACATTAGTATTAAGAAAACCATTGTATTTACTGTATTGTAACTTGTTAAATTATTGTAAAAACCCAAATTTAAACGATCAGTTTCAGACAAATGATCGGCAAAATAGGCGGCCAACAAAAAGCCGCGCTATTTATACATAACGGGCAAGGTCAATCCTCCCACCCTAATTTGTACCACGTGACCGGTTTTTATCCCGAAATCGGGTATAAAAGACGGAGCATTTTTGAAAATAAATCAGTTCTTCTCTCACAGTTAACTCGTGTATTATTCCCACTGGGAAGTTTTTTGATCACCACGCTGCCTCCCGCCAACCTCTGCCTATCTTCACTCCTGGTGCCATCAGTCTCTTCAAGAAAGCCGGCCCTATTCTAGGCAACCGCCACGCACCAGGATCAGGCAGAGGATTAGGCACATCCAGTGTCCTCCACTCACCAGGCACTGGGTGCACGGGAGGTCAGTATTATTATTTTTCTACATATTCATCCTGTTCGTGCACTAAAAACCCGGTACTTTTTTATAGTCTTGTGAGGACTCTGATACGTCCCTTACACAGGAGGACCGTAATAAAATTTAGAAAGCGAACATTAAGTCGGCAGTTTTCACAAACACCCAACGAAGCAATAAACCTTTTGCTTTGACACAAGGCGCGGCGCCGCGCTACGATCGTAGGAAAGTTCCAGAGGCTAAGCAAGAGACAAGGAGGAGAATTAACCACCGGGCAGTCAGTCACCGCTCGCCGTCAACCGAGGAAGCGGGCCCTCCGCCCTACGAAGTGACCATTTGCAGCCCAATCAGGGCTGCCTCTCTCCAGAAAGCTCGCGACCCCGCGCAATCTCCCGACTAGGGAGATTGAGAGACACGCTCGCGGATTCCAACCAGGAACAACCGTTACTCTCCAAGACGTTTCACGAACTTCCACCAGGAAGTCCACCCTAGTAACCACAGGAAGCTGGCCTTCCACCCTATGGAATTAAGTTCAAGAGACCGTATCTTATCTTTTCACGACGCATCAGTGAATTATAGTGCAAGTGCCTAGTGACTGTGTATACACGAAGAGCTCAAGACGATCATCATAAACAAGGGAAGTGACTGGACATTTTTTGTTTTTACCGCCGAAGTGATCAGACTCTGAACAATTAAAGACTTTTACGTAGAAATAAGCAACAGACATTTTAATTTTAAGATCTAGATCTAGGTAATTAAGTACCTAGTTATAAGACTAGCCCTAGATTAACAATTAACACCTGACTATTTGTATTAAAAGAATAAATGCGTCGTTTCTTAAATCAGTAGTTTATTTTGATTGTTCCTCCTTAATGTTATGTTTATATATATTTTGTGATGATCCATCTTTTGACCTTTTGGTCTAGGCAGCACCAATTGTGATGTTTCGCCTTTCTACTCTCTCCTCTTTCTTTAAAGTTGTCTTTTTCTCTTGGCTGTGATAAATGTTTTAAATTTTTCATAAGGCTTTACATGTGTGTGGTAAGGGTGGAAAATTCCTCCCTACGTCACATAAGCCTCCATGAAAATCGGACCCTTATATTTCATTAATAACTACAGGAAGCTGGTTAAAGCACCCTAGTACTACATATCTATGTACTTAACTACTTAATACGTTATTTACGGAATTGAACGTAAATTTCCTGTATTTTATTATAAATAGACTTAACCAAACGATGTGGATATTTTGATTTATGGTATAGGATTCTAATTACTTTTATTATAAGGAAAACCTCTTCACTGTTTTAAATCCGAATAATGGAATCTGCTAAGTCAAAAAGCATTTAAGACTTATCCAAACTAGTTATTATTTTTACCGAATTGACGCCTCGCAAATTTAATTTGGGGAACTCTTCCGTTTGACTTTCAACTGTCTTCTTTCTTCAATTGCTTAATCTTATGTATCGCCTTCAGCTTCAAAAGAGCCTATGCGAATTTCCTTTGATATGAGATACCGACCCTTAACGACACGTGAATTCATATCCCTTCTTTTCTATTCTGGTATTTTAGATGCTAGTCCAGCTCCCGATATTACTTTGGTGTCAACCCTCCGTATTCTCTTTCTCTCTTCCGTATTCTACCAGGATCGAACCTGCAGACATTCGTTAGAATGCCCAGTTTTCCTTCATTCTTTGGCCTTTCAAATATAGTTTAAATAACATAACTTTTGTGTTTTATTTTCTTCCAATTCGTAATATGTCCGTCCGTAGAATACCTTCCATAAGCCCTAAATTTGCACCTACGCTCGCAAAACACATATAACTTCGTATTGAAGTCCTTCTTATGAATTTTCCACATTAATTTACTTGTTTTTCCCCTCATTCCCCTCTTCACTATGTGGGCAATTTCATTTGAAACTGTGTTCACCATACTTACGTCGTAAGTTAGAGAATTATAACAAACGTGGCCAGAAGAACTTATCAACCTAACGAATTCATTGGAACAACTGCGACATCTTTAACTAGTAAGACATTCAATATCCTTCCATTCATAATCATTAATCATCATTGCGGAGCCACGACCCTGGGTGATTTTGACTTTTGTTCTTAAATATTCTTCCATTGCACACTGGTTGCATTCCTCGCTATTCACCTCCACTCCTCCAACCTTGTTAGCGGACCTACATGGGGGTCCCTACATTCTGCCGACAGACTAGCTCAGGTTTTAGTCAGCAGAGCGGGAGAGGCCCTCACCACCAGGGTGGTAGGATCTGTGAGGCGTGTGTGTGTCTTTCCTGAAATAAAGCTCAAACTTCTACGGGCTGGGGGAAGGCAGTGAAACCAGTAACCAGGGTAAACAACAGTTATATTGGGTAAAACACCTGCGTAAACACAATATAACAATAATGCATACAGAGTAATTCAGGGTAGCAACAACAGTTATATCTAAAATGGAGGAATCTGTCCCTATAATCTCTCTGGAAGGGCTATTTATCTCCGCGGTGAATTTACTGCGAACACACGCAAATATGGGGGAATATAACAGCTTGGGTACTCACAGTGAGCGTCTGGACTCTTGTATCTTCCGTGTCGGGAAAGAATTCGGCCATTCTTGGTGTTTTAGTGTATCACTTAGCAAAAACACGTTCCATGCTTCCGCGTGGAACTTTCTGGAATGCGCGCCGAACGATTCTCACATTATGCGTGCGCACTAGACCGGGAGTTGCAGGGAAGTGGCGGTTGGCCGCTGGCTATCGACGGTGGCTTGGGTTCCGCCGCCAATAGCGCGCCGGCAAGCTAGCGGAGAGGGAGTGAAACTGTAGTTTGCGCAGTGGCGTGCGCTACAACTTAAGAGGAGGGGCCGAGTAATTTGCAGGGGCGTATTTGTGTATCGTAACACCTCCCCCCGCGCTCGGAAAAAAAGCGACGTGGCAATGGAGCAATAGGGCAAGAACCCTCTACGTTACCCGCGGGAGTTGAAAGAGAGATTTGTTGACCAGAGAGAGCTGACTAACATCTTAAAACTAGCTTATGCCATGGGCTAGGTACAATGTTTGTCAGGGTAGGGAGGGGGGTACATAAAATATGAGGAACAGGCAGTTATCACATGAGGGGTGAAACAACATACATATTTATGCAATTGAAAGAACAAAAACAAGGTTATGAAAATGTGAAAACAAAGACAAAATTATGAAAATGTGAAAACAAAGACAAAATTATGAACAAAAAATGTGACTCTAGGGTTTCATTGGTCTGGAAGCTAAATTTGCGGTGCGTAGATTTGTTTGTGTTTTTGACGGGGTTCGAAGAGTTTCGAAGAATTGCGAAGAGACGTGATTTCACAGACTCTAAAGGGATTACATTATCACTGTAATCTGACCCATTTGAGATAACACTCAAGAGTACACTAGGGCCTTGGAGAAAAAACACTTTGTTTTTGTCGTAGACGTCGAAGGTCACGAAGTGGAGACTGTGGTTGCAGTGCGGAGGGCTATGGTTACAGAGGTCGTTGAGGAGAAGAATCCAGGATCTGCAGACATGCCAGTACGAATCCTAATGTGCCATTATGGTGGGCACGGATCGTGTATAATGGTTATCGAAGCATAATGTAGCTCGGAATAACTTGTGAGGGTGCGCATTCAGCGAATACTGGAGAGTCAAGGTAATAATAGTTTACACATGAAATGGTGTGCGTCACTGCATGACAGAGCAAAAGACGGTAAAACTGGCTTGGTAGCGAGAGCAGGAACAAAACCCAGGGGCTAGCGTGCCCAAAGGTAGTCCAGAGTGTCATTATATATAGCGGGACAACTCGGCTCGCAATGGCGCAACAAGACAACATACATAGGGGCGGTATGGTCTGTGCTTTCAGGAACAAATATGTAGAAAATGGCGACGGGGGACCTCCGTAACCACAGCGAAGGCTGCTAGGAAGTGAAGCTCAGCTTGGCTGCCGATGGAGACATCCTTCCGGGCTTCTTTTTAATCCGGGAGGAATTATTATTAAAGCAAAATTCTTGAAGTTTACCTGCCTAGAGACCAATGAAGAAAAGTTTGGAGAGAAACAAAGTGTGTTCAGAGAATAGCAAACGAGGTTTTAACCCGGTAACCCAGAGAGATTGAGAGAGAGAGAGAGAGAGAGAGAGATTTCTAGCTAGTGTATAATTACATTTTTGAAAATAAATACAAAGGTATCCTTTGTTAGGATGACCTGGCTTTGCAGGGTGACAAAATACCTTGGTTGAAAAGCAACCGGCCTTCCATGGCCTATGTTAACATAAAATGGTAACATTTTTGAAGAATTTCAAAGAACAAGACACAAAGTCGTGAACGAGTCACGGCAAGGCAGCGAAACTGATTCATAAATAAAAGTTGTCGATAAGAGACAGATGATACGCCAAGTGCAAAACATACGTGTCCAATATTCATGAATCTGCCTCATTGAAACCAGGATGAAGAACCGAAGAAACATGTGACAAGAGTGAAATAGAAGGCCCGTTATGCCTGGTTAGGTACCGATTCGAACTCCAAGTGAGGGCGAAATATGGACAACAACGGATCTTCCACTTCATGCATGATGAAAACGTGAGGGAGGGAAGGGGAAAATGGATGGAGGGGAGTTGAGTGACGAAACTTGCTAGGGACTGGACTAATTTCCAATTCAAACTCTATGTGAGTATGAAACGTAATCCACCAGCATGCTTCCTGACTCTTTACATAAGAAAAAAAATGATATGAAAAAGAATACACATTACACCAAAGAGACTAGTCTTTCGCGTGTATTTGACGAAAGATTAGGGGTCACTTAAAACTTCTCCTTGATTGTGAGAAAAGATAGACCCTCGCTCCAATTTCACAATCCTGGGATTTCTTTTATTCGCTTCCCAGACGACGAGTTTGGTGGATTTTGTGCCCATTCGATTAACTCCCACGGCACTATGCCCCATAGCTGACAGTGAAGCTGACAAGCTAGTCCTTTTGAGATAGTAGATATTCCTGGGCTTCTTTCCTTTAGAGAAAGAAGTGGCAAAACAGGAAGTCCACGGGCATTGTCGTTGAACAATTGCAAAAAGGTTATGGACTACTTTGTGTAGTACGCACAAAAAGGGTTGATATTATTTCGTTCGCACGATTCATGGTGAGTATTGTAACGTCTTCACGTTTGGTGCACAAATTATATAAGTACACAATTATAACAAGGTACAGCTCAATTACAGACAGAAGTCAAAGAGTGTTATACAATGCATCTTAAAGAAGATAGCAAGGCCGATATTATGTCGTTCACACGATTCATGGTGAGTATTGTAACGTCTTCACGTCTCGTGTACAGATTATACAAGCACATAATTATAAACAAGGTGGTTCTCATGACAACTTAATGACACACGACCAAAAAGAGGCGGTTCTCATGCCAATTTTAATGACACACGACCAAAAGGGGTGGTACTCATGCCAAAAGACACACGACCAACTCAATAACATTTAGTTAAGAGTATAAAGTAATTATAACGAACTTCTCGTATCGTGGCGGGTGTTTTAAGGATCTCTCCTATGATGGTGGGTATTGTGAGGATCTCTCCTATCGCGTACAGGTTGTGCATAAATACAGCAAAATGAATGATAACAACATTCTTTTTAATGTTGTTTATAAAGATTCGTTAGATTTAACTAACCCCGTAGCCCGGGGCGTACGATAGAATGACATAAAGTGATGGCAGGGTATATTCTGCTTACACCGAGCAATAAAAGAGACAGACCTGGAGTGGTTTTACATACTGTCCGAGTAACCATTTTTAGAAAAGAGAAAAAAGGTGATAATTGCAAAACGATGATCGAACAAATCAATGTTGATTTACGTTAAAAATTACAATTATTTGGATTCGAGAATCAGGATGACCGTTTGGTTTTACTAACCTGTCTCGTGTTAAAACGTGTAATACAAAACATACGTGACGTAACAGTAGAGAAGAAACAAATCAGTAGTTTCGTTGTAGCAACCAAAGACCTGGTGATTCGGTTTTACATACTTTAGTCGAACGAGCCAACGGATTTGTGTATGACTTATAAAAAGCCAACTTGTAGGTTTTTTTTTAATATATACCTATATTAAATACAATTTCCAAAATGGACGTGTCAATATCCTATTTTGGGGAGAAAAAAAAATTTAGCACGGGTGAAAAGGACGCCATCAATTTTTGATTTAAGTAAAAAATTGAAAAAGACTTATATGTACAAGAAAAAAGGTGAAGTAACCATTTTTGACTTTCGTGCTTGAGACCACTATTGGGTTTTACGTACTCAAGGTGAGCTGAAAATCGAGAGGTAAGAAAAAGGTTTTACCCTGGTAGGTAAAATGCGATGAACGTGAGAATGAGGTAAAAAAATGTACAAGGGCGGCCGAAACTGAGGCCATAGACAAAACAAAACAAAAACAAAAAAACGAAACAAAAAAAAACGAAACAAAGTGACATGACATGAACATTGCATAGTGTGGGGTTGAGAAACGATAATTGGGATCATGACTTCCCAAAATATCGTGACTCGAGGTGTCTCTGCTCCGAAGTAATCAGCCTCAGAACAGGTGAGAGAAAAAAAAATTTACAAAGAAACAATGCTGGCAATTTGCCGTGATGGGGAAAAGATAAGTTTGAATGTACCTATTGTGAATGTACATTTATTTACAAACAAGTATAAATAAAGGACTTGCTTTATTTATAGGGGTCTGGTCGTGTAATTGACACCTTACACGCCAGTGGTATGCATGTTTATTTATTTACAAAACATTGTCAAGAGATCGCTTGAAAGCTGACTCAAAACCTGCCTCACGCTTGAGGACTTATGCCACAACTCCATTTCTCGGGGTGTACTCTTGTAGGGTATGCACGCTGCGAGGGAGGTAGGTATTGCGGAAATAATTCTGTGAATTGTAGTTCCTTGTGTGAACGACGCCATTGTTTCGTTCACGATGTATTTCACACATAATAATCGTATGTGCTTCCAAGGGGTTAACAGCTGCAAACAGCGCCGTGGTACAAGCTTGCGGCCAGCGTATGCAAACGAGAATGTCGCGCGCAAATTTTTGTTGCTAGGCGCGACTTGTGAAATCCGGCAGTGGATAGTCTCGCCGGGAGAGGCATTATTATCGGCCTCTATGCTCCTGGGTGGCACGACCTGTGAGGTATGTCCATTTCTTGAGTACACATTTCCGGTTTTGACAGCTCCTATAGCTTGCGGCCAATGTACTTGTTGATCGTGCATGATTTTGTCGATGCCTTTGTGAGTTGAAAATGTTCGTGATTATGTACGAAAGTTTTGATTATCACTCTTTGTGATTCCATTTTGGTGCAGGTGATGGACGGAGTGACCACTTAAATTCTTTCGCTGGTCGATGAGTAGAGAAAGAAAAAAAAACAAGAGGGAACTTTTAAAAAAAAAAAAAAAAAATTTCCTGAATTTTCCTAAGTCCAAAATTTTGAAAAATTTTGCCAAGAGGGGTCCTTACAAAGTTGCTCTTTTGTGTTTAAAATAAGCACTTTTTGAAAATTTGTTAAAATTCTTCAAAGTATTTTAATTCTTGCAAAATTTGGCCAGGGGTCTCCTTCTAGGGTGCATATTCTTGGTTTCACTAGACACTTTTGAAAAAGTAACACTTTTGTAAACTCCACAATTTCACTTTTAAAAGATTTCACTATTTGGAAAAAAAATCGGCCTGGACGGCCCTTAGGAAAAGTTGTTTTGTTTCTTTTTCACGAAGCACCATTGGAAAACACGATGGAAATTACGAATATTGTTTTTGGAAAAAAAATTACCAAAGGAGGCCTTTTGAAAAAAAACACTGTTTGATTTCACTGTTCGCTGTTCACTATTTAAGAATTTCACTTTTTCAAAAAGGGCTCACACTTCATGAGAAAGAAAACAAACACGGGGCACAAACCTATTTTGATGAAAAAGATTTGCCGACGGCTCCCGCTTAGGTATTTTACATTATGTGCATTTCACTTCACTTGACTTGAAAACATAACAACACATGTGTAAATAAGTCACAATGTACCTAAATATTCATGGGAAAGAACAGTAAATCAACATTGTAATTTATAAGAAGTATTCCCGCCTGATAACTGGAAGGTATATGTTTGGAGGCAAACCGCGTTGTTAATTTTCGCGCGCATGTCGTAGTTACGGCTTACGTAATAATAGATCATTCCCGAATAATGTTGTTGTTCCCGCGCCAAAACTGGTCGCGTCGTTGAAATGACGTACTCGGCGGACCTTCTAGAATTATTATGCGCGGGAACAAAGGTACATACGAATGTTGTTTACAATATGTGATTGTTAGGTATTATTCTGGACCAGTAAAGCTGAGAAGAAGACAAAGAAACAAAAATACATTTATCCTTCGCCGGCCTGTAGAGATTTGAGCTCAGGAAAGACAGAAAAAAATGCCCCACATTCTAGCGTCAGTGTTAAACGTGGGGAAATGAGAAAAAAATTGCCTCTAAGATGGAATGCCAGTATTGGCGCCACAACGCAAAAACGTACCACGTTCGGGCAACAGTGTTAAGCACGACGTGGGGGAAAAGATGAGGAGGAAAGAAAAAAAATTGCCCCTAAGTTGGGAACGCCAGTGTTAGCGGCGGAGGTGAGGAAAAAAAATTGCCTCACGTTGGGCGACAGTGTTAGCGGACCTATATGGGGGTCCCTACATTCTGCCGACAGACTAGCTCAGGTTTTAGTCAGCAGAGCGGGAGAGGCCCTCACCACCAGGGTGGTAGGATCTGTGAGGCGTGTGTGTGTCTTTCCTGAAATAAAGCTCAAACTTCTACGGGCTGGGGGAAGGCAGTGAAACCAGTAACCAGGGTAAACAACAGTTATATTGGGTAAAACACCTGCGTAAACACAATATAACAATAATGCATACAGAATAATTCAGGGTAGCAACAACAGTTATATCTAAAATAGAGGAATCTGTCCCTATAATCTCTCTGGAAGGGCTATTTATCTCCGCGGTGAATTTACTGCGAACACACGCAAATATGGGGGAATATAACAGCTTGGGTACTCACAGTGAGCGTCTGGACTCTTGTATCTTCCGTGTCGGGAAAGAATTCGGCCATTCTTGGTGTCTTAGTGTATCACTTAGCAAAAACACGTTCCATGCTTCCGCGTGGAACTTTCTGGAATGCGCGCGGAACGATTCTCACATTATGCGTGCGCACTAGACAGGGAGTTGCAGGGAAGTGGCGGTTGGCCGCTGGCTATCGACGGTGGCTTGGGTTACGCCGCCGATAGCGCGCCGGCAAGCTAGCGGAGAGGGAGTGAAACTGTAGTTTGCGCAGTGGCGTGCGCTACAACTTGGGAGGAGGGGCCGAGTAATTTGCAGGGGCGTATTTGTGTATCGTAACAACCTTTATGTCAATTTCTTCCTCGGTCTACATATTTTGTGTTATATTTGGATGGCTCTAAAATATTACTTACCGTGTAATTTAACGTGGTAGGTATAGTCAACACTGTGTAAATTATAAAAGGAAGTGGCCCAAGGAGAAGCTAAAACAGGAAAGTATTTTAAAAAATGTAAATAATGTGTAAGTTGAAGTTGAACTTCAAAATTGATTACGGAGTTACCACATATTCAAGAAAAAAATATTACCAATCTTATCCCTATGCTAAATTTGCAATGTGCAAGCTCCACCGTGCCCATAGATATAGGTATAGATTAAATGTATAAATCAATTTTTAAAGCGCCCTTGAGCTGATTTTCTCACGAAAATGGCGCTATAGAAGTCATCCAATTATTATTATTATTATTAGTATATCATACCTTGTCTCTAACGATGTTACATCCAGTTCGTCGAGAATGTGCAGCTTTGTAGGATCAAGTGCCGTGTACAGTATTATTTTACTTTGTAACACGTGCATTATTGGATCATTTAAGTTTTGATATTGCATAGGTTTTTTGAAAACCTTACATAAAGCAATATTGATAATACGAGTGTTCGAATTTATGATATTCACAATATTACAAAACTGATATATTGAAAAATTGCATATGAAAATGAACCAATATCGCCCCATAATTGAAAAGACAGCGTTTAAACCGTCATATTTGGGTTTTGGGATGAAAGATGTCATATAAAATATTGGATATGGAAAATAAGTGGATAAAAATAAAGAAATAACTTTTCCCATGTATAAATCCGCTCGTTTTCGGCACAAAACTTTTAAGAGGATCCAATTTTTTTTAAATTGTTAGAATTGTTTTTGATGTAATATTGGATTGCCAAATTAACAAAATATTTATTAAGCGAAACTCAATCGATTTTTTTTTTTGATTTTCTGTTTATAGATTTTCGATTGAGTTTCGCTTATATCGTCTTCATTTAATTAAATGTTACAATTAGAGGTTTTACTCAAAAAGTCAAAATAAAAAAAAAAAAATTATTATTCCTGCAATATTTAGAAGCATTGTCGTGGAATAAAATATGTAAGAACTTTTTGACTTCTATAGAAGAGCAGGGATAAATGTGAGGCATCCAAACATAAATAATACACCCATGATAATATGATGTAGACTTTACCCGCCCAATGCAGAGATGTTAAAGTATTGCCTGACTTTCGGCCCCAACTTCTTAGACCAAAAATTAAGTAAAGTATTGGAAATGGTTTTTTTTTATTTTTTTTTTATTAACAGAAAATAGTTTTTTTTCTTGTTTACATTGCACCTGCAAAGCTACTGCAAGTAGCTTGTCGGCAGGAAAATAGTGTGGACAACAACATGATACAATATACAATGTTTTACAATAGAAGAAAAAAATATTGCAATTTAATAAAAAACATAATAAAAACATAAATTAGTATAAAAAAAAAATTT
Organism: Limnephilus marmoratus; assembly: GCA_917880885.1. NCBI lineage: Eukaryota > Metazoa > Arthropoda > Insecta > Trichoptera > Limnephilidae > Limnephilus > Limnephilus marmoratus. The sequence goes on along the minus strand of OU862923.1, from coordinate 31,116,978 downwards.
ATAAATATATGTCTAAAAAAAAAAAAAAAATTTTAATTAAATTTTAATAATTAAAAATTAAAAATGCACGAGGAGTCAAGTCAATACATAAAATCTGATTCCAATAGCCATGTTCTAAACAATAGTGCAAATTTAGGTGTCGAGCAACATTTTTGCAAATCATATGGCAGCATATTAAAAATAAGTGGTACAATGTATTCAAGAGTTCGCTGGCCATGTTTATTAGAAAATCTAGGTACTATCATCCCTTCATTTTGTGTAAGCCTAGTATTGTACATGTGATCCACCATTATTTTGTATGGGCTATCTAAGATATGTTGCATACAGATTTTATGCCAAAAAAGACCTCTAATATAGGTAACACATTTATGGATTTATACATACCTAATTGTGATATTTTATTTTCAAACGCTTGTCTTTAAACTAATGGTTTATTTATATTATTTATTACGTTAGGAATTTTAGGTTTTTTTTTGTGATTTCGAACGGAACATTTTTGTTTATTTTGGTCGAGGACTGCCCTCATTCAAAAAGTGTTTAGTTTATTTGTATTGCAATTTAAATACAATGTTCTGTGCGTATTCACTGAATTTGATAAACTTAGGTCAGACATTGAAAAATGAGTTGATTTGACTGAAAGATAAAATATTTGTTATCAAAATCTACCAATTCATTCAATAATAGGCATACATTTTTGGTCGTTTACAGAAAAATCATCTCTACATATTATAAATTAAAGTCCCCCGCACCGTCTGTCTATCTGTCTGTTCGTGATAAACTCGAAAACTACTGAACTGATTTTCATGCGATTTTTACCAATAGATAAGAGCGTTTCGTGAGGAAGGTTTAGGTATGTAATTTGTCAAGGATTTGTGTAAATTAGTTGAAACATAACGATAATTGTTAGAAGTGTCGGAAAAAGTCAAGCCGCCTGGTAGCTTTCATCGAAAACGCCGCCTAATCCTTTTGGGATATAACAAAACAATGCGTGGTGGGATATTCCTCTTTTATATATTTTACGGATAGCTTACTATACCCATTCTATCTTCTAAAAAAATGGTCACGTAAATTGTGGTAATTGAAAAGTTATTAATACGGATACAGTATTAATCCTTATTAACATACGTTGGTTACCCCAAGCATTTCATGCACATCATTATAATCTTTCACACCACCTCTACGTATTGTAAAATTAATGTCCTCCGCGGCATCTGTCTGTATCTTCGCGATAAACTCAAGGACGGCGGTGGTTATAAAGGTTGGATAACCATCCAGTAGATGACGTTGTGTTTTAATAGCCACAGCGACGCGTGGCCGGGTCAGCTAGTTTAAAATAAAGAATTTTGTAGATAAAACCAAAGATATTGGAATATAAGGTTAAAACATAGTTAGTTATTTGAATTAAGTGGTTACTTATAAAATTTTGTTGCCGACTGTATGCCTTTCTCTTCCTTTTTAAACTTGTCTTATTACAATAAATTAACGAGTTTTTCAGTTTATTAACAATTTTTTTTTTAAATATTCCATGCTAGACCTATTTTTTATTTTTTATTGTAAACTAGATGAACCGCAAACTCCGTAATGCCTCAGAATCAATAACTATTGTGTTTACTTTTTAGTAAATTTTTTTTATACAGTTAAAAATTACACAATGAAGCAATATTATCGATGAGCAACTGTCCGTTCCGTGTTTTCTTTTTGTCAGTATCAGAGATGGCGTTGTGTACGGATTTATATTTTTTTGTGATTTTATTACTTTTCCACTTACCTACGGGAATGGCGTTCCATTTTCTTTATACGTGGGAGGGAGATTTATTATAATTATTGTATTTTTCCTTTGGAGGGGTGCAGACATACATTCACCGTTTGTCTCATTTTCGACTATTGACATTTAGTGTGTGAAAAAGAGAAACAGCATTATATGTTTCAGAACAAAAGCAAAACAATCAGCGCATTGACATTTGACGTTTTTGAATTTTTGGAATTCACTCACTGTGCAATAATAATTGTTGGATGATTTCTATAGCGCCATTTTCGTGAGAAAATCACCTCAAGGGCGCTTATAATACTTATCACAATATTGCTGTAGCTCTTTCAAAAGATAAGAATTCGTTCCGTGCAAAATGTGTGAGGAAAAGAATTGTCTTAATATTTTTTTTTTGGAAATTTTTCGATTTTAATAGCTATTCTGCTATTCGGGGCGGAGACAAATCCAACAAATCAAAGATCATCAAAATCGGTCCAGCTGTTCTCGAGTTATAAATAGTGTAACTAACCTAATTGAAGATACTAAATATTATTATAACACGTGGTTCGTATTATCGAAGATCAAATCAAAGCACTTATATACGAAATAAATATTGGTCTTACCACCTCAAGATTTGACAGGTAGGGACGTTCAAACCTTAATAAAAACTTTTTTTTAAGTTATAAAAAACATTTGAAAATAGAGTTGGTAGCGCGGTTGATTCCGATTATTCGGTAGGAAGGTTCAAACTTCGGTAAAAAAAAACATTTGAAAGTGAGCTTTTAAACCCTTTTTAAATGGTTAATTTTTTTAAATTCTAATATTTAAATTGTTTTCAATTATTCATGAACAATATAATAATTTATATTTTGTTTTTTTTTTTAAAGGAGAAATTACATTTTTTTTTTTTTTTTTTTTACATTAACTCCACACAGGAGGCCCTGAGGAAAATAATTTCCCTCAGGGCCTATGTCATCTGGATGCTGTGTGGAGGGTCTTTTTGAGGAGAGGAAGGAATGAACATTGGTCTTGAAGAGACCCATGTTGTAGGAAGGAGGAAACACAGAGGCCGGCAAATCATTCCACAGCCGAGCTGTTGAACACAAGAACGAGTCGAAGAAACGACCCGTTCTCATGTGACAAATGTCAACCGTGTACAAATGTTGGGCACGCGTTTGGCGTGAACATATCAATGAACTTCCTCGTATCTTGAAAACAAAATTGGATTACAGTGAAAAAATATTTTTAAAATAATCAAGAAAATAATAAAAAAATTTCTATTTTAGTGTGTGTAGCCTGAGTAACTTGAATGATAGCATTTTCGATAGTTTTGTCTCTTTTCTCCACATATTGATTTTATTAGCGGAAAATATTTTTAAAAAATTAATGGTTTGCGTCTTCAGATTCATTCGCTGGGCCGAATTGGAATCAGAATTATGATGTAGTTAGCCGTGACAGCCACCACGGAAAAAATATACGCAAAGTTGAATGAAAACATTTTGCAGGCGGTTATGTCCGGTTTACGCAGGATCAGCTTTTTAAGGAAGCGTCGCAGGTCGGATCTCGTCTCGGAATCTGTAAAAATAATCTCATAAGCAAATACTGTATAACTGTCCTCCTTACTGAGCTCTTTTGTTTCAAAAACTAGGGGATTGATCGCACAATAAGATTATGTTTGAAATGAAGCATGTGTGTTGATTAACCTAGTGTATTGATAATTGCGTATAAGTGTTTAGATAAACGATCAATAAGGGATTATGATGCTACCCTTATGGTTTCCAGGAATGGAATGCGACGAGTTTAAGAAAAACTTGATAACAATCATGAATTGACATATTTTTTTGTAATTAAACCACAGACAAAATGATCCAAAGACAAAGTAGAAACTTGAAAAAAAAATGCAAACAGATGTTACTTTCGTAAAAGGCTCTATAGACAGAAATTAATTATGTAGTTAAATGCAAATGATGGTTAAAATATATAAGTATTTTAAAACAGGGCGACACAATACCGACCTTATTAAATATTTACAATAGGACGACACAGCACCAAACAACGTAGGCCCCCAAATCAATAATGGAAATAGGTATCTATTTTATAATAAAAAAATCTCGTGTCACGGTGTTTGTGGTCGCACTCCTCCGAAACGGTTCGACCGATTTTTATGAATGTTTTTATGTATATTTGGTAGGTATGAGAATAGGTCGTAAAGCATATTTTATTTCATACCGTGGGTATGAAATAAAATATGCTTTACGACGCTTTAGGCTGTCCAAAAAAAAATCTGTTTTTTTTGACAATTTTTTTGTTTGTTTTTTTTTTTTTTAATATTGCATCAAAAATACATATAACCTAAAATTTTTACTTTCATACCTCCACCCTCCCATTTTTAATCGCGATTTTAGTATTTTTGTTTGAACAAATTTAACCGTCGCGTCACGGGTCGGCGTTGTTCGTATTTCAAACAGAACGAAATTATTTATGTTGTTGAATGACAGATTGCGCTACGTCCAACGTTTGCTGGGTCAGCTAGTTATTTATAAAATTAGGGAAGTCTACCAAAAGGTAGCTTGACCATCATTGTAGGGGAGAGAGGGGCTTGATGTAACATTTTTTCCTTCTTTCGATGGAGTGACTGAACTAGAGTATTTTAATTTAAAAGGGCTTTTAAATTAGTTATCATATATTTGAAAATATATTCTACAATATTTTGTTCCTGAATATATAATTGATTTGTATTTATAGCACTTTATGTGGAAAGAGTCGCTTGTTACAACTTACCCTGTTTTTGGGGCAAGTTATAGCTAGTGTGGGGCAAGTAGTAATGTCATATTAAAACAACAGGTTTCATTATTTAAGGCTTGTATTAAAAAATCAACAAACAAATAATAAGAAAATTGTTTTTCTTACGAACTAATGGGGTGAATACTTTTCGTTTTCTTTAACAACAATAGTCATCTTTTAACACGCATAGCATATACTTAGGTTAATTAAATTTATTAATAAACTCAATCATTAGTGAAAACATTTTTTTATAATTTGCACTTATAATTGACATAAAATGATTTTTTATAACAATTCTTTACATTTTTTCATTTACGTGACTATCACAATCAATGTGGCTTCAAAAAATGGAAACAAACAAATCTAACTAATTTTTAGTCAAAAGTTTAAAGAAATTATTTCAATCAACTAATTTCCCTAATCTTCGCTGCTTATGCTTCGCCTTCATCAGATTCACAGCATGATAATAATTCATAGAAATCTTTGGTAAATTATGCTCTTTATTTCAATAAAAAGTACATCAAGAAATTACATTTTTAAGAGCGTTTAACCAGTCAGCGGCCGAAAATCCACATTTCGTCGAAAGATATTCTTACGATCGTACAGGGCAGTTCCAATGAGAAAGATTAATTACACAGGCCTGGGACTGTTTTTTTTTCTTTGAAATAAGAGGTAATTCCCATGTATTTTTGGTTGCTGAATTCGGAAAAATTATCAAAAATATTCCTACACGTAAGGTTTTTCCGGAAAACTCAAAATGCTGTGGGATTGACTATCTTAAGGCGCAAAACGGAGTTTATTGCCGAAATATATATTTTTTTATTAATTCCAACTTATTATAAGATAATGTTATGTTTTATAGACTGAAACAAAACATTTAGTAACTCATGACGATAAAATTAGTCAGCATTGAATCACATATATCGGGATTTTCCATAGTAAGTATGATGAGAGAATGCCGAAATTCCCAATTTGCCCACTACCTTCCATGCCCTTTTATTTATTATTTCTGTTCCAACTTTCCTAAGGTGCGTTTCAAAAATGACTTCAAGAGGTTGTGGAAATTCTTCTGAGAGTTTTTGCTATATTTGTGGTGAATTTGTAGTGAAAAAACAACAATGAAATATTACTGATTTTGTTAAAAAAGTGTATTTTGCGTATTTGGTGTAAAGATAGGGGGACCAGGACAAATCTTGGGCCCCGCATGAAGTTTGTTCAGGGTGTGTTGAAGGACTTAGAATGTGGTCAAAAAGTAAAGTTAATCTTTTCGTTTTGGTGTTCCCATGATCTCTGGAGAGAGCCTCGAAACCACAGCGATAACTCCTACTTTTGTTCGTGCAATGTGCAAGGGTATAGTACCAAAAAAAAAAAAAAACAAATTTGTTACCCAAACATGGATTCGGCACTCCGACCAGGCCCTCACGGACCTGGCATTCCTACACCACAAGCACCCCAAAGCCTAGACGAATTGCCATCATCAGAAGAAACTTCTAGTGAGGATTTTCAAGTAGGCGACTCCAGTGGACCTCAACAATTTTAATATAACGTCCCACAAAAGGAAAAGCAGTAAACGAAGCTTCGAAACTAAAAACAAACAGATTTTATATAGATTTATAATTGTATATAATGTAAATAAAATATTTATGACTTAAAATTAATTAAATTTGAATATTTTATGTTTTTTTTTTCTTTTGAACATTCCCTACAGAAGTAGTGTAAGGCGGGTTTTGCCTATATTTTAATTTCCACTTGCGGAAAATCCTTACGTGATGGGTCGAAATGGATGGCATAATCGAATTCAGCGTACCAAAATACATATAATTCACCCATTACCATTTTAAAAAAAATTAAAATGTCAATTTGCAGACCTGTGATGCTCCATAGAGAACTTCCAGATATCCCACACAAACGGAAAAGCTCGAAATGGAGTTTTGAGGGAAAAAGATGTAGATATTATAAAGAATTACAAATCCTTATTGTATATATATATTATTTTTATCAAATTGTATTTAAAAATGTAAATTAACCACTAGTAATAGATATTTTCTTCATTTCAAAATGCATTTTTACCTATATGTACTGCGGAAAATCCCTACGTGCTAGAGAAAAACTTAGGGCATATTTGGACTCAACGCACCAAAATACATACGATTCACCCATTACGGTGAAAAAAAAATCAAAAAATGTCAATTTGCAGGCCTGTGTTATTCTCCGTACCAGCTTTTTAAAATTATAACTAAATATCGATTTTATTTCATTCCAAATTTGCTTTAATTTATACCTGCATCCAAAAATGCTGAAAGGCGTGAGGATAAAACAATTTAAATTATGTAATTTTTGTAATTATTTTTTGATCATAAGCATTTATCATTTTTCAATAGTTTCTCATCAAAATAAGAATCTAAAAAAATCTGAAATATGTTAGTTTGTAAGTGCTCAAATAAATACACAAACGGACATTTCGTCAAGAAATACGTGTACTTATATATTTTTTAATGATTTTATTTAAATTAAAATTAAAATTCTGAAATATGCGTTTAACACTAGAAAGACCGGAGCCTTCATTTTGACGGCAGCCCGAAGTAAAATGACGATATAATGCTTAATAATTATTGTATTGGTGTGATTTTTTTTTACATTTCATGATTTATGGTTTAACAACTATGGTGAAAAAAACAGGTACGTGTCTTAATTACTTTTTGAGATATATAGACTTATACTTACAAAGACCGCCGCCGTCAATGTGACGGTTTGGGCCATAATGCTGAATTTGTTTACAACCTTCTTTACCCAAGTTAACAACATACCCATTCCTCCGCGTTTATGATAGTACTATTATGTCTGTCTTTTTATTTCGGTATCGTATATCATTCAAACTCGATCTGTATGTTGATTGGTCACTGTCACACAATTTACAAAAATACCCAATAAATATATCCCAAATAAGTATACAAACACCAGAGTTGATCCAGCTGCGTTTGCTTCTGAAGAACTGACAAAATCATTTATTGGATAACCAACACGTCTGCCATAAGTCACCCCAATAGGTTTTCTCTGTTTTGTGACTTAGCAGGGGTGCCCGGGTTTATGGGATTAGGCTTGTCCGGATCTTGGCAGCGGATGCGTCTGCCAAACAACTGCGTGGCAGGCCAGTTCAGCAGATAACGGTTGAGGGTGATCTTTTGACCTTGCCAGCAGGAGTCTCAGAACATTGCCTTGCACCGAAGTGGTGGGGACAGATTCATACGTCCGCCACTCTTGAACACACTGAACCCCAGTTTCCCAACCACCCTTCACCTCATTTCCTTCCCAGAACCTATTCTTCTTCTTTTCCCTATTGGTACCCTCCACACAGCATCCCAAAAGATGACAAATGCCCTGAGGGGAATTATTTTCCTTACGGTTTTTTTGTGGAGCTAATTTAAACGAAAAAGAAAAGAAACCGGAAAATAAAACTGCTGAAAGACGACAGTGCAAAATTAATAAAAAATATAATTAAAACCAAATAAATAACACGTGTGATAATAGTAAGAAACTCGTTTGCGGAGAGTGCATTCGATTTTATAAAAAACGTAACAATTCGATATTGTACAAACATAATACATGCTTGTACTAAAATTACAGCATTTTGCAATCACATTTTTTTTCCAGGAAGCCCCGAGGAAAAAAACCCTCAGGGTCTATGTCACCTTTGGGGATGCTGTGTGCATTTATGTGTGCATTGGTGTTTTTAGGGAAAGGAAGGTGGGGAAGTTCTCGGAAGGAAAAAGTGTGAGAGATAAATAGGTAAAATTCGTAAATGTATCCAGAAGTGACGGACGAATGAATCCATCCCTCCCACTGCGGTGCAAGGCGACGGGACGAGAAAGGTCCTGAGGATAAGATAAGCGTCTCCCTCAACAAGTGTCTCCCGACCCGGTCCGCTATGCAGTAGGTGGGCAAACGTATTCGCCACCTAGATTCAGACAAACCTCACCCAATGAACTCGGACACCCCTGCTAAGTCACTAAACGTAGCGAACCACTTGGAGTGTGGCAGAGGTGTTGGTTATGCAATAAATGGTTCCCGGGGCTGCGGTACCTATATCCGCCTCCCAATTTGAAAAAAGTGATCAGCCGTCAAAGTGACGGTCGTGGTCTTTTTAGGTATGGAGCAGTACCCGGTCTTTCTAGTGTTAACAGATAATGTATTGATTTATTTTACTGTACGATTATATCCTTTGAAATGGGTGTGATATAATACAAAATCTTTTTTGAAAATCTGCCAACGACCTATGTTATAACCATATTATACTCAAAATAAACATTTTTACTCAAAATTTAAAACATGTGTTTACTAGATAAAAGAACAAACTTTCGAAATCAATTTATAATTTTTTGTGGAAAAGATTCATTTTTTTCTGGTTTTCTCTGGTTATACCCTCTTAATACAAATGTAAGAAAAAGGATCACCTCTTACACATTTAACTTGTGACCACAGTTTACAGATCATACACTCGACCCAATCTTATTTGTCTGATTTGCTATATTCTTCTCCACAAATCACATATTACCACTATATTACCACTCTTCTTCTTCAGAATCTGAATCTTGATTGAAAATTTTTTTCTTCACTTTATCAATCTTGGTCTTTTCAGATCTATTCGACTTTGGTTTACCCATACCCTTTCCCGTTCCTTTGTTTTTTTGCTTTAGCTTCTTGTTCTTTTTAATATTTTTTTCTTCAAAGTCTTTCTCCAGAGCTTCCTTCTCTGGAGTGTCAGTCAAAACAGATGACTTTCGCTTACGTACAGCCCTGTTTGTTTTTTTTTTCTTGGTGTTGTTGTAACATGTTACTACTTGCCCCAATATTTTGTTACAACTAGCCTTTTGCCTCAAGCCTTTTGTTACAACTAGCCCCCAACGAAAATTATAAACATTTTAATTTATGAAAAAAAATGATTGGCTTGGGTTATGTGAAAGCATTATCACACGATAGTTTATTAAATGCTTAACAAAAATTAGTAAAAACATTTTTCAACTAGACGCAGTATGATCTTTAAATCAATTTTTACGAACTAATATTTTTTAGGTTACCTGGCAAAAAACAGTACTCCTGCTGACAATCGGTCACGGCACCCTCCCTCGCAGTAATGGCTGCGCTTACGTCGTATGCCTTATCTTTAAGAGCACGTTGAGTTCAAAATCGAAACAAAATATTTTACACCGGCTGAGTTAGTATGCTGTTACTATTTACCCCCGGTACAACAAGTCCCTCTCTCCCCAACTAATAATATTATGTTATAAGACGTCGCACAATAAGACGGTCAAAAATTATTTTAGGGCGCCAAAAATAGGTAAAAGTATTGTCTTCAAATTAATCAAAAATACCTTAGTGTTCTCTATAAACCAATGTATTTTGTAAATGCAACCCGATTGTCTGCACAGGTGCCCAAAGTTGAGTTATCTTTCGCGCGGCCAATAATGGTTAGTTTCGCCTGAATCAATAATGCTGCGTCCAGACTGAAGCAACCTTCCAACTCCGAACTAAGTTGGCCGATCGTGTGGTGGCTGCGGCCAACCATTTAACCCCGAATTCCGAACTCCAAAATGGCGGACATCAAACAACTGTAGCTGCGCTGTATATTATCAGTTATATACACGACATGTTTTCAACAATTATAATAATAGTGATATAACAATTGTTATATCACTCTCCGTAATAATATTCTCATTTTGATCACGCGCCTCTTGATCGCCTGCCGTTCGCAGACTGATGTGTGGACAGCTGCGGCAGGCTGGTTCGTGTGAGTTGGCCGTCGGGATCGCCTCGAAGGCGACCCGGGCAAACTCGAACTCCAACCTTCCAACTCGAACTTCCAAAGCAGGAACACCCCTCCACACGATCGTCCAAACGTTTGAAGTTGGAACGTTGGCCGCAGTGTGGGCTTACCATAAAGAGTTACTACGCTCGTCTTATTTTCTCCATATTACGGTGGATATTGAAGCGTCAGTTATGTACTTTAATTTGCAATTATTTTTAAAACAACTATTGCACGCAATATATAATAAAACTAGTTGTTATGCCATATAAATTATTTATATATGTGGATGAAAGTTCGATGAAGCGGCCATAGCGCCATCTATCATTCAACAATATAAATGATTTCGTTCTGTTTTAAATATGAACGGCTGTTAATTTTGTTCATACAAAAACCTAAAATCGCCATTAAAAAATGGGAGGGTGGAGATAGCAGATGAAAATTAAGGGTTATAGATATTTTTTGATGCCAAAAAAAAACGTACATGAAAAAATAATTTTGTCTAAAAAAGAAAAAAAAATCTGGATAGGGACACCCTAATCACCTATCGGTATGAAATATACTTTACCACCTATCACTTACTACTTTATCTTATCTACCAAATATACATACAAAAATTCATAAAAATCGGTCGAGCCGTTTCGGAAATGTGACATTAATTATATAATTGTTTTGTACCAGTAACTAACAGTGTACAGAGTTGCAGAGGACCTAGCATGGCCATATTTAAGTTTTGAAACGAGTATAATGTACGTAATATAATATAAGAGTAGTGTAATTTTATACGGCAGAGCAGAGACCAGAGCTCAGGATAATGGGAAATGTAGTTTTCTGTTAAGTAGGTGGGAAATCAGAAAATAAAAGAAGATGAATTTTATAAAACTATATTGTAGGCAACAAAAAACAACACATGAGAGTGCAAATTTCATACCATTGAAAGGGCCTTAAATTTATACAAATGTAATATAAGAATACAAAAACATAAGTTGAGGGAGCGGGCCGTATCGGTAGAGACGGGACGAGAGAAATGAAAAGCGTCAAGTCGATGTAGTGAGTCAGTCGTTTATTTGGGCTACGTAGCAAGAGTCGGTGAAGCAGTAACATGATGTATGCAGGGTGCCGTAGATGAGATGCTGCAGGCGCTCGGAGGAGATGGAGATGGTGTGGTGAAGGTCAGCGAGTTGCTCGACACCATGGCGGTGGAGATGACCTATCTTCCAGGACACTGCTCGACGCTTTAAGTCGCGGAGATGAACGGTGAGTGGCTCGGTGTGCTGAGCCACCAGCAGGTAGTCCTGGCGAGGCGGAGCGTGTTTCTATGGCAGCGAAGCGCGGTGGGGCTTCGGGGTGCCATGAAATGGTGAGCTAATCCCTGGACTGAAGGTGACGCAAGCCTTGTAAGTCGCGGGATGGAGCTGATCTCAGGAGCTGAAGACACGATGGGCCTTGTAGCTGAGCATGGTGATGGACCTCGGTAAGGTGCCCTGGATGTGTAGAGATGCCTGCAGGAGCACTTGTGCGGAGATCTGTTACATGACGAGCTGTTGACCGACGGTTAGTGTGAGACTGACTACAGCGGGCGAGCGATCGGCTGCTTATATAGCCGCGGCGAGTAATTACCCACACGGTATGTAATACGCGCCACTTCGGCAGTTGACGAGAATGTTCGGCGCCGTGTACGGTGCTATCTCGAGACCTTTCTAGGTGGTGGCGATATTATTATCGTCGAGCCGGTACGGCAGGCGACAAAATGCATCGCGGGCGGTATAAGTAGGAAGGTACCTAGGCAAGTAGGTTTGCCAGCGCCGCGCGAATATTAGGAGATGTTTCTCGATCGTTCTTTCTGAAGGCGAAAAGATTATGATGTATCGCCACACATACCAGATGGACTCCTGGTTACGCTAATCTAACTAACGGAAATAACACCGGATGACGACCGCAAATTTGCTTCGCAGAGAGAAACGGTTCCGGGACGAGACTTCCAGTCTCATCAACCGGGAACGGCGCGGAATCCGGGGAGCCTAGGTCTTTCTTCTATTTGGGAAGAATGCCGCTACATCTCCAAGGAGCGGCTCCAGCCTCAGGCTGTCTCAACAATCTCCATCCGAAGGCACGTGGCCCAACCAGTCTCCAAGTCTTAAGAATTTCGGAAGATCATTCAGTAATCCGTGACATCGCGACGCGGGGTCATAAAGGCATATTATACTAGCCACAAAACCGGAACAATAACTTTATAATTTCACTCCAAAAACATTTCTACCAATGGTCAACCGCCATCACCGGTAAAAAGTGGGATTCATCCACTAAAATAATAACGTAAACGAACTACTCAAGTTACGAAAAACACCCCGCGCCTTTTTAAAGATAAAATAAACTTGGATTCACATGATTTTAAGTGATTAAAACACCATAATGGTGAGGGACTAATTTCCGACGCAGCTAGTCCATGCTGACCAGGAGGAAGTGACCATAAACAAAAACAACCATCTCTCTTCCCCAAAAAATTACCAGTCTCCAAAAAAAAACACCACAGACAAAATAACCAAATAGGCAAGAACTGCACTAGTTACATAATGTTTATGTGACAACCATAATCGAAACGACAAATATGGGTACTGCACACATCCCTTTTACTAGAAGTCTTACCCATTTCTGTGCTTGAGAATGCCAGGATTTTCACAGTTATTTCCCTAATGGTTTTGGTTTCATCTTGCAGCACTTCACAGGCAAGGGCTACGCCAAGTATGTTGACGAGATGGTGGAGGATCCATAAACCCTGAATTGATATCCATAAAATGGTTTGTAAAGAAAAAGTTTATTTACAAGTTTAGAAAAACTAGAATAAACCTACATGTTTTAAGGAATAAAGTCTAATGCTATTGGATGAGGTATACACACGCACACATTCGTTAATCTGAAAAGCTTTAGTAAATATACGCAAGCCTCAAATTCAAGAACGTTTGGTCAATCTTTTGAAAATTTAAATAGACGATCCGATCGGTGCAATGAACCGAATCGAAATGCAACGATGCTTTTCTGAAAATTTTGATATGTGATTAGATACCTATTACAAGAACACCATTATCATTTATTTGCATTTTCCGAACATGACGGGGCATTTTTAATAGTAATTTAAGGTTAATAGTAATTTAATTATATGGGTTTTATGAAAATGGAAATTTTAAGATGTTATGTTAATCGCTTACTTGTTTGTTAATCATAGCAGGTACGGTAATCATTGTATGAAGTATGAGAGGTAATGGGCCAAGCAAAAGCTGGAAAAAATGTTTAACCTCACTGTCATATTGCCTTTTGTTGAATTTTTCGTGATCTCGTGAACTTCTTCAGTATTATTACAAGATTCCATGTACGATTATTGCCCTAAGCACTCCATTGAAAAGTCGCATTTCATTACATTTGTCGTTAACGAGAAAGAGTGAAGGGTTACACCGCTGTTATCAGCGATATACTCAGTCTATTTACATGATCTTATGCGTTTGAAAAAAAACTCTCGTATTTTGATTGTTTTGATAAACTCTTTTTTTTTCAAAGTTTACAGGACCTCTTAGTTAACCCATCATAGCTGGCCATCCACCAGTAAACCCATCGTACCCGGCCATTCACCAATAAATCCATCATACATATGCACCGTTTAAAAATGTACCAATTTATTTCGTAAAATGTAGTCATTGTGCACCGGCTGATAAACTACCCAAGTAGTTTAGCAGGTTTAAAAGTTAATTAAAAAAAATAATTTATAAAATACCCGGTCATCCACCAGTAAACCCATCATACTCGGCCATCCACCGGTATACCCATTATACTGGCCATTCACCAGTAAACCCATAGTTCGGGCCATCCACCAATGAACCCATCATACCCGACTATCCACCAGTAAACCGCCACCTAACACAGTATGAGGGGACATTGAAGGTCTAGATTCGTTACATTAAATGTAGAGCCGTTTATTCAAAAAAATTAGATTCTTGCGAGAACTCCGAAGGGGCGACCATAAGTTGCCTATACCGGGGTGGGACAGTGGTGGATACTTCAATATCCACCAGTAAACCCATAGTTCGAGCCATCCAATGAACCCATCATACCCGGCCACCCACCAATTAACCCATCATACCCGGCAGCGTATTTACAATCCCTACCGCTTTTCAGTCGCGCTACCGACTGAAACGCGGTAGGGATTGTATTGCATAAATCACCTTACAAACACTACCGCGTTTGAGTCGCGCTACCGACTGAAACGAGGTAGGGATTGTAATGCATAAGTCGCCTTACAAACACTACCTCGTTTCAGTCGCCTTACGCGCTTCGTTGCTCTATCTGTTTCTGTGAGGGTGACGACCATACGCGGTAGGGTTTGTAAATACGCTACCCGGCAATCCACCCATCTACCTGACCATTGGAGGGGGACCCACCACTTTCCCAACGGCGTTATAAGGAAACATATGGTTTCCTCCTTCACCGCACACGTCAAGACTCTACTTTTTTTTTAAACGAAGCTACATTTATTTGAACGACTCAAGACCCTCCAATGTCCATACATACGGGGTCATCTACCTGGCCATCCACCAATAAACCCATCATTCCCGATCATCCACCAGCAAAATACATCTATACCCGACTATCCACCAGTAAACTCATCATATTCGGCCAACCAGAAGTAAAATCATCATACCCGGCCATCCACCAGCTTAAATCGTCTTTCCGCGCACTCCCCCTCTTTCACACATCACAGATTCTAAATAAAGTGTGGATAAAAATATTTAAAAAAAAACTTTACCAACACGTTAAAACTATAATTTATGAGCTCCACCGTATCCATAAGTTTGTTATACATTTTCTCCAGTGTTTCTACATCCAGTTCCGAGAAGACATGCTCCTTTGCAGGGTCAAATGATGCGCACCGTATTACTTTATTTTTTACAGCATACATAAATGGATCATTAGATTTATGAAAATACCCAGGTTTTTTTAATATCTTACATATTGATATTTTAATTATATTACCGTACGAAATGGATATATTCACGAAATTGCAAAAATAGTAAATAGAAAAATCTGTTGTAAACATGTAAAAATATTTCCACAGATTTGGAAACACGGTGCCAAGAACTGAAAAACATCAGATAGACATTATATGAAATATAACCGATAGGTATTAAGTGAATTATTATATACAAACTACTCTTTGTGTGAATAAATCCATTCAGTTTTGGTACAACACGTTCTAAATAATCAAAATTTTTGAAAATCTTTATGACAATTTTAGAGTTGACATTAGTTAGCCAAATCACTGTTAAGTTTAACGATCCAGCACCAAAAAGTAGAACCGTTGCTGAGGAATATACAAGAGACTGAGTTGTGATAAACATAGGTGGAATGTACACAAATGAACCGTACACAAATATTGAACACGTGGCAATAATGTAAACTTTAGCCGTCCAGTGTAATTTTGTTAAATATTTGCCTTGAGTAATACTCCAGCTTCTAAGTCCAAAAATTAAGTAAAGTATTGGAAATGGTTCTACTTTGTTTCTGAAGGCCGTAATATTGTTAATTTTGTACATTATTATATTGTTTTGAGCTCTCAACTCATTTGTAAAATTCTCCACATATCTTCGCTGACCGTGTTTTTATTTAATATGGTATCGTAATTTTTTTTATGATGCGATGCTTATGTGTAAAACCTTCGAACGTATCAATAGATTAACTGAAAGTGTTATACTGAAATGCGTTGAGCACTCGAGTAATTAATTGGTGGTATGGATTATTGATCTCTTACAATTACCATTGTAAAATGACATACAAAAAAAGTCGATTAATATCTGCGTCAGGCACCACTGGCACTAGTTAATTAAAACCCACTTTTTTATGTAAATATCGCACACGAATCCCAATTGCTTCCAATCGCCTGGACTTACGATATTACGATTATGGGGTCCCCAATTGCGGAATGTTGTGAAGCAAATATTCTGAAAATATCTTCACATGTCCTAAAGAAATTATTTCAACATTCCGTAATTTTTCACGGGTCTACTCTAGTTAAACATACTAATTTCTGGTGCGTAATTTGAAATTATTCAAATTCAATGAACTTTTAATTTTGAAAATAGGAACTGATAGGACTGAATCAATAAAGATATTGAGGGCAACGAAAGGGCTGACGAACTAGCAAGGAAAGGGAGGAAACCATTCATTGCGGGATTCGTGCCGGCCGGCACCTGCTGCTACTCCTACAAGCATGCTGCTACTCCTACAACTACGGCTGCTACGGCTGCTATCTTATGGCCGTAGCGGTAGAAGTAATAACTTATTGCGGGCATCTTATGTGATTGATTTTAATGTGTTGGGGCGCCACCTATCATCCCATCCCAATTGCGCTTGGGGTGCTACCAACCAAACAGCCCAGCACATTTTGTGGCACAGCGAGATTTTGATGGATGCTCGAGACGAAATGGTTGATGGTTTACAAGTTATTATGAGACCTGATTGGAATACAGATCTCGTCTCGAATAAGGTGAACTTTGAGTGCCTGAGGAAATTCACAAAAGTTTGGGTTGAGAGATGGCCTGTTCTTAGAGTCGCTGAGTAGCTGTAAAACAACTTAGGTACCAGGTGTATTTTGCTTCTGAATTCACGGACACTCTTCATGATTCCTTTACATTTACCGCTTGGATTTATTTGTTATGATTTATGTGTTTTGTGTTTCTGTAATATGTTATTTCTTTTATTTTATTATATATTATGAAATATGTGTTATATTTTACATTTGCGTTATATTATTTTGTTCACTATGTTTTAAAAAAATGTATATAATTTCCTTGCGATTTGTTTTGTTAATAATTACTATACTACCTGTTAATTAATGCCATGTTCCTTGTTTTGTTTTGTTTGTCTTTAACTATTTCAATATTTTACTGGATGAACTGAACTCTAATTTTTTTTTCCCTATCCCCATATAGGGTGTGCTGGACCTCGTCCCTGCTTCATCTTTAGTTACATAACTAATTTTGCAGATCCTTCTCAAATCTATCTGCGCCTCCCCCAATGACATGTGCAGGCTTGAGGCTTGATCAGACGACCTTGACTATCCTTTGTCCTGCCTCTGACTACCCAACGCTGAATTTTCTTTTAGTCTTCGGGTATTTTACCCCAAATATTCAGTTAACATTCTTTGAGGCTTCACTGAGTGGTTGGCTAAGGGACACGGAAGCTAAGTGTAGTTTATGGTCATACCGAAAGCCATTCACATTTTTTGTTGGTACTTGCCAATTGATTTGAGATTTATTGTATTACTTATGTTCTCTATTTTATGCAGGTGCTTGCGGGTTTTTACAGATGCAATGCCGCCTCATGGAGCCTCATGAATGAGTTTTTCTTTTGCCCTGTTTAATTTATCTTTGTCTTACTAACCTATTTTTTGCATTTTGTTTTTCCTGTTAAGCACTTGCATACTGCTTACTAACAACGTATGCAAGGACACTGGAGGTCTAGATTCGTTCAAATTAAATAAATGTAGCTTCGTTTAACAAAAAAAATTAGAGTCTTGCGAGAGCCTTGAAGGAGTAACCATCAGTTACTTACTTATACCTGGGCAGGTAAGAGGTGGATTACCTCCACTGTTGGGGCGCCATCCTGCCTATTTTAGCAGAAACAAAAAGAATCAGTGAGAACTGCTTACCTTAGGTCGTGTACCCAATGCACAGGCAATTTAGGAATGAAGGTGTTACAAATTCATGATTCAAAAGCAAAGTTTTCAATCAGCAATTAAAAGTTATATTGTAAAATAAAAACATGTTGCACGTAGAACACCCTACATCTTAATCTGAATAGCTTTATCAAGGGGGCTTTTGTTATCACTTGTAGCAACAGGATGGATCGGTCCAACGATCCTTCGATATCCCAATGATTCTTAAATAGAGTGTCTGTTTCACAACGCCGATGGATTTCTTTCGTTTTGTGCTCCGATTGTCATACGAGATCGGCAGGAACCCAGACTTGGGAATTCCGCACAATAAGGGTGCCTGACTACACGGTCAACAAGTGACAAGCGCTTTATCGTCAACAAGTCAGTCCGTTGCTAACCCCCGACCGTATAGTGACATTTCGCACCGAGCCGAAGTGTTATTCATCATATCGTCACATAAAGTATAAATCCTACCGTATTCTTTCGTATATTTTGTGTGAACTCGTGACTCAAACCTTACCGAAGTTCTAACAATCAAATAGAACAATATCGAGCGCTATGGACATCTATGACTGTCACCAAGCTAGAAGACCAACCGTGAGTACCACTTAATTGTGATATCCCTTTCTTGTTTGGTGGTTGGGCATAACTTAGCGAAATCCATCAGCGTCTTAGCAAGAGTAACTGCAAGGTTACCCTCATCCCCATGCCCCGTGCATGATCATTTTGGTGCCGATAACCAGCAAACCTTTAGATAAATAAATTCTTTCATTGACAAAACGAAAGAATGCTATGAAATATTACGTGAATTGAAATGTCATTTTGAAGAACGAATTTCAAACAATAAATCGTAGAATTCGGTTACAGTTCTTAATTATTTACGACTTACCGGGTATTTAAATTATATCGAATTCTATTTTTTAATTCATAACGTTTTCCTGTTTATTTCATTAGTATATTTGTTTATTTAAAAAAAAAATGTCTAGTACTTTACAAGGCTTGCGTAGAAGACGGAACGTTGCCATCAGCAGAATAAACAAGGTGTATGAGGTCGGTCAAAGCGTTTTGCAAGATGCAACCAATTATCCATTATTTTTAGCGTATTATACGAAGTTGCAAAAAAATTGTTAATGATTTTGAAACCGTTCACGCTGATATCTTAGCTTTAGATGAGGCAAACAAGGACATTGAAAATCAAGTTCGCGTAGCTTTTGATAATGTTTATTTCAAAATCGTCGTAATTCACAAGGAATTAACGAATCAATCTTTCGAATCGGAGCCCGCAAACATTATCGTACCAAACCAAAACTTTTCAACATTTCATGATCAAGCTGTCATAAAACAAACGTCATCATTTACTTGTGACATAAATAAGGCAAAACCTGAAATCAAAGGGTCCTTGACTGCGTTCACTTTAAAGTGCGCGTTTTGCGAGGGTATTCACCATATCGCTAAGTGCAAATCATTTGCACTCAAATCGGTTCAGGAACGTGCTCAATTCGCCAAGGCACACCGTTGGTGTCTGAATTGTCTCACGCCTTCTCATTCTCTCACGAATTGCAAATCTGTGTTTGATTGTCAGCAATGTCATCGTAAGAACCACACTCTTCTTCATAGGGAAGACAACATTTCTGCTGAAGAGGAGTACCAACGACCTACCACGTTTGCCATTCAAGGAGCTTCTATTTCAGATCCTCCAGTTCTTTTCCTCGCTAACTTCGGTGACAGATCCATCGTACGTTTGCCTACTGCTCATATTAGCAATCGTGATCCCTCCGGCAGTTTTCAAACGTTTCGTGGATTGACCGATTCAGACAGTCAAGCACACTTCATATCCAATCGCACTGCCAAGCGTCCAGTCAGCTCTCAGAAAATCCGTGGCTTAGGCCAATCTTCTACAACCGCGTCAGGCGTCACTAATTTCGATGTCGATGTTAAGGGACAAACAACCTTCAACACGAAGTTACTTCCATCGCCAACGATTCAATTCGACCAGTTATCTTGTCATCTGTTCCAAGACATACTTCATGCCGACTCTGACTGTCACAAACTGACAACTAACACAGGAGCGACTGACCTACTTCGAGATGTTGAGATCTTGCCATCTCTACCGAGACCCCCAATTAACGGGTGATCTTCACCAGCCTTCAGCTATCAATTCACCATTCGGTTGGCTTCCTCTGGATTCGGTTGGTTTTGCTACCGATCGTCAAACAAACTCCTTCGTCCAAACCAACCAGTATCGTCTTCCAGAAGAAGTCAAGAGACTGAGGGAGTTGGATATATTTCCTCAGTCTTCACAGCCCACTAAACAACGTCGTGACCAAGTGTATCGCATTTATCGCTCACGTGACTTTTCTAGTCAATTTATCGAAACCAACCAGTACCGTCGTCCTGAAAAGG
Source organism: Limnephilus marmoratus (assembly GCA_917880885.1). Lineage (NCBI taxonomy): Eukaryota > Metazoa > Arthropoda > Insecta > Trichoptera > Limnephilidae > Limnephilus > Limnephilus marmoratus. The sequence goes on along the minus strand of OU862923.1, from coordinate 31,096,542 downwards.
TCAAGAAACTGAAGGAGTTGGACACATTCCCTCAGTCTTCACATCTCACTCCTGAAGAACAACGTGATGAGCAGTTCCATCACACTAATCACTCACGTGACCCTTCGGGACAATTCATCGTAGCCTTACCTTTTGGTGAAAAGGATAAGCATATCGCTTCCCCAGGTTCGCGCGAAGTCTCTTCGCGCATCATCCTTTCGCTCGAACGTAAACAGACATTAAAGCTCAGTTTACGTGAACCGTACTTCGCTTTCATGACTGACTACTTGCACAGTGGTCATATGACACGTGTTCCTGGAAAAGATTTACTCAAGGAAATGCATCACATACTTCGTCATTGTATTCTTCGTCCGAGCACCGTTACCACTACTTTGCGAATTGTCTTCGATTCCTCGGTGACGGAGGTGAATGAATCATCGTCAAATGATGCCTTCCTTATCGTTCCCAAGCTTCAAACAAACATTGCTGAACTTCTGCAAAACTTTCGTTCGCCATCTGTGGTGTTTATTGCTGAAGTACGGCAAATGTATCGCAAAATATGCCCACAAGAGCCAAATCACGCGTTCCAAAGAATATTTTGGCGTCATCAATTATCGGAATCTACCCCGGATTACCCATTACACCCTGTGACTTCTGATATCTCTGCCTTTATTCTGTCCTACCGTATTGTCAGATCGTTGACAGAAAATAATGGTTACGAATTATCACTCACACGATACGCGATCACTTCGGATTCAAATATCGATTCAATCGTCGTCGGCTGTTCCAGTGTGGAACAAGCTCAACAAACGCAATCCGAAGTTATCGAATATACCAAACGAGGTCAACTTGAACTGCAGAAGTCGGATTGTAGCAAACCAAAACTTCGCGCCTACCGAAACTTACCGCCGGGCTACTATCTCACTGATGTAATCTTCAAGAATGTTGATCATTTTCTTACTCTCAGGGTATTGGGATAGAAGTGGAGGCCACCGGATGCTTCACCCGATGATACTCGTCACGGAAATCGTTACACCGACCAATTATCGCTCTTGACAGTTATCGCATCTAATCATCGGCGTCAAGCATCATCGGTTGATAATCCATCGGATATCGCTTCACGTGGCCATTCTCAGGCCGTTCTTATCCGTAACATATTATGGTGGGCGGAGCCCTCCGGGTTTGTCCAGCCAAACGACTCTTGGCCCATCTCAGATGGCCATTTTAACAAAACTGAACTCCACTCTGAAGAATGAGTTCAATCGTCATTAGTCCAACATGATATATTCTGCTAAACTTTTATTAAACAAATTATATCGTATTCGGAAACTCCAACGTCTTACTGCTTACTGTTATCTATTCGTACACAACTTTCATAACAAAGCCTCTCGTCGTTCGGATTTTCTACTTAATTATTTCGAAATTCGTATTCTATCTTTAACCAAACATTGGACATCACTCTCTACGGAGCAAGTGATTAGAATCATTATTAAAAATCTTGTGCTATCGTTACGCTTCGTACTTTGAATGGATCTTCTCTTACAAGACCATTCACCTAATCGTGTCCATTGCCTAGGCAATGTGACTAATCATCATCGTTTCGCGGTTCGTTTTATTCTTTTTACGTCTATGTTAATCGTATCATTTAGTTTCTTTTCGTCTAGTTTATCTACATCTAGTTATCGTTTAAAACTAGTTCTTCTGCTTCGTCTTCTTTTCACCGACGTTACATTTCATGGCATTCTGCGTTTCGCTTAACGTTCAACTTTTCTTTAAAATACAATTTGCTGTATTTTGGTGGGCGGAATGTTTCATAACGCCGATGGATTTCTTTCGTTTTGTGCTCCGATTGTCATACGAGATCGGCAGGAACCCAGACTTGGGAATTCCGCACAATAAGGGTGCTTGACTATACGGTCAACAAGTGACAAACGCTTTATCGTCAACAAGTCAGTCCGTTGCTAACCCCCGACCGTATAGTGACATTTCGCACCGAGCCGAAGTGTTATTCATCATATCGTCACATAAAGTATAAATCCTACCGTATTCTTTCGTATATTTTGTGTGAACTCGTGACTCAAACCTTACCGAAGTTCTAACAATCAAATAGAACAATATCGAGCGCTATGGATATCTATGACTGTCACCAAGCTAGAAGACCAACCGTGAGTACCACTTAATTGTGATATACCTTTCTTGTTTGGTGGTTGGGCATAACTTAGCGAAATCCATCAGCGTCTTAGCAAGAGTAACTGCAAGGTTACCCTCATCCCCATGCCCCGTGCATGATCAGTGTCCAAATTCATAATTCAGGCGATCACATACTTAGTGATCCATGTTTCCATAATATTGTGTTGTAACGAGCCTTGGATGAGACCTGCAACTCTCCTGCAAGTATGATGCATTCACACCAAGCAACAAACAGCTTAGAATTCCATTCAGATTTCAGGTGGGATTGAAAAGAATTCAAAATACGACCTTTATTGTTGTCGGTTTGATATACGACCTCAAAATGACGCTTCAAAATACGACCTTTATTGTGGTCGACCTTTGTTATTGTCAGTTTATCAGAAAAATACAGCTTTGAAGAAATAGAGAGAAACTAAAAACTCAAAATCAGTACATTTGTGAACAAAACTCAAAAATAATAGTGATATACATGAAAGAAATAAAAAACCAAAGAAATCAAACAAGTTTTACCATATACGCTGAAGTCGACGGGAATCCTTACCACAGAATGATAAATGCAGAAAAAATAAATCTTGACTGGGACAGGTGCAGAATTTTTGACAACTTAAATATTATGAGGTGCTTCAAATGCAATGGATATAACTATAAGGCAATAGAATGCAAAAATCTAAAATCCTGCTCTAAATGTGCAAAACAACATGATATAAAAGAATGTACAAATGATGAAGATATGCAGTGCTTTAATTGCCTAATTGTTATGAAATATTTAATTACATTTCATCACAATTAAGTCTAGTCACGTACCTCTTATTTTTTCAATATTTGTTTGGTTTAAAACGCCAGTTGATTTTTCTTTAAATATAGAACTTTGGGCCATTCAATTATTTTTGAAATCAGAGGTTATAAAAAGTCATTTTTTCCTTAGAGCGGGGCACTTTTATTTGGGAAGCAGTCTAGAGAGGTGGACTCCTTTTTGAAAGGGTCACTGTATATTTTCCGAGTTTATTTATATTGCAGTTTCATTAAAATATATTGATATTTGTTGAAAAACTTACGGAATGTAAAATTATATCCCGTGTGTTTTGCTACCTACAAGTTTAAATGGCGTGAAACCGAAACATTCTATAAAGAATTTAACTGACCGGGATTCAACAGTATTTTCCTGCAGTGTGCTAGCATTGGCGCTACTTGCGGCCAACGCCAAACCCAAAACCTGGAAAGGACATGCAATAAACAGGCCAGCGGCTAGCTCACACAGCCGGCGCGAGCAAGGTTCCTCTTAAATCCAGGGCGAGTGTTTGTGATTCGCTTGTAAATTCCTACTTCCCTTCCTTTCCTCACAATCTCCAGGTCTCCTTCCTCAATCAGAACACAGTTGTTATGCACGAAAAAGGGTTTATTCATTTAAAGGTGAACAGGATTATACACAAGCCAGCCTCGGCACTAAACACATGGTTATTTGGCTAACTAAAATGCTATTGTTCTATCAACTCTCTCTCTACGCGTATATAGTGAAGTTAAATGTCAGTTCTTAGCACACAGAGGGGAAGGAAGGTTCATTTGTACTCACAGGCAGGATATAGGTAGTCGTCAGAAGGTACTGGTATTATATACTTCACACAATTAAAATAAAACATCGCGAAGTCAGTTTACGGCGGGCGCCCTAGCGCACCCGCTAGAACGCACTTGTTGTTCGCCCGAGGCCCGGTTGGGGAATGAATGCCGGGAGCCGCTCGGCGCTTGGCTACTTGTGTCGAGCGGTGCGGGGAAAGGGGGGCGGAGGGCCTGTGTAAGGGGTCAATTCGCTATTAGCTCGCACGGGAATCAATTCCGTAACGTAACACTTCCCCCCTCGCCGCAAAAAAGGCGACGTGGTAATGGAGCAGTAGGGCTAAGAAATCCTCTTAACCTTCTAGCACTTGTGCCAAAAAAAAAAAAAATATTTTAAGAGAAAAAGGAGAGAGAGAGAGAAAAAGAAAGAGAAAAAGTTGCTAGCTATAAAATAGTAGAAACAAAAACAAAAGAGAAAAAAAGCATGGTGAACAAAGAATTATACATGAATGTACATGAAAGAGCAGTGGCATACATACATATAAACAAGGACCTGCTGGAGAAAGGTACAAGGGTTATGCAGTGATAGAAAAAAAATGACTCTAAATTGTATCATTGGTCTGTGAGCTAAGTTTGCGTAGCGTGGTTTGCGTAGGATGTTTGGGGTGTTTGAACGTTGCACTGAAGTTACAAGGTTACTTTGTCACAGTAACCTGGCCCGTTTGAGATTACACTCAAGGAACACTAGGGCCTTAAAGAAAACACGAAGACGAGAACGCAGGATGAGGCTTCTTGGTGGTGGAGAGGGTTCTACCTGTCACAGAGGTCAAAAAGGTAGCTGCTTCCGGATCCTGTGGGTGGGCCAGTATGACATCATTGAGGTACTGGAGAGTGGAATTGTAATTGGTGGTTGGTCCTTTATAGAGGAGGTGGTTTGTGTGCATGACAGCCGTTGTTGTGATGGTGGTTGGTACACTGGTTTGTATACAGTGGGATTGTTGTATGAACAATTGTTGGTATTGTTATTTGCGCAAGGGCACAGGAGCATTGGCATGATGGCAACAGAGCAATTTGCAAGGTGCAGCTGGAACATTTGCAAGATGCAGCAGGAACATTTGTACAATGGCAACAGGAACATTTGCGAGATGCCGCAGGAACATTTGTACAATGGCAACAGGAACATTTGCGAGATGCCGCAGGAACATTTGCACGATGGCAACAGGAACATTTGCAAGGTGCCGCAGGAACATTTGTACAATGGCAACAGGAACATTTGCGAGATGCCGCAGGAACATTTGTACAATGGCAACAGGAACATTTGCGAGATGCCGCAGGAACATTTGCACGATGGCAACAGGAACATGAACCAACTTAGAGCTGACGTGCTCGGGTTTGTTTGAGTGATGGTTTTGTGATGATACAATTCGCAACTACACGCACGACTCACACTAGGTTATGTTAGGTGTGGTCGGGTGCTTTTGGTACGTAGGGTTTGAAGGCATGGGACCTCCGTGACGGTAGTGAAGGCAGCATGAAGAGAGGCGCAGGTGTAGATGGGATGAAGAGCTGCTGGTCTTCTTATTAATCCGGCGAAAAAATTATTATTAGAACAAAATTCTTGAAGTTTACCTGCCTGGTAGACCAATGATGAAAAGGTTTGGAGAGAAACAAGGTGTGCATGTTGAGAAAGATTGGATTTGTTTGACGTGTAGAGAGAGAGAGAGAGACGGAGAGAGAGTTAACTAAATGCAACTACAGACTTATACATATTACAAAGGTACGTATTCAAGGAAGGTTCTGTTTAACCCATTTAGTTTTTTTTAAACTAAATACATTTCCAAGAACACGTGGGTAAGGGTTTGTACGTATGACAAAATGCCACGTTCGAAAGAAGTTGGTCTTCCATGACCTATGCTCACGTCTATACGGTATCATTTTTTCTACTTTCGAAGAACAAAAACATTGAGTACAAATAAGTTATGAAAAGTGGGAAAGGAGTAGGAAGTTGAAAGGATCCGTGTATGAAGGTTGTCCCATTTGACAAACGAAACGCCAAGTGCGTAACGCATATATCCCCATTCACGGATAATTTCGAGGAAGGGAAAGGGTGACAATTGGGAACATTTGAACAAAGAAAACTGCTGAGGACTCGGCTATTTCCAAAATTCGACCTCTGAGTGGAAGGTGAAACAAGGTCTACAGCAGTTATCCTGGCACATTACAATACCATTTGGTAGTGTGGGACAAAAGGAATACACTGACATAAAAAGAGTCTAATCCTCCACGTGTATTGGGTAGAAGATTAGAGGGTCGTTTTATTCTCCTACTTGTTTGCGAGAAATGACAGACCCTTGCTCAAATCTCACAAACCTGGGGGGTTTTCTTGTTCGTCTCCCAGACAACGAGTTAGGTGTTTTTTGTGTCCATCAACTTAACTCCTACGACACGATGCCCCATAATCATGAGTGAAGCGTATGATTAGTCCTTTTGAGATAGTGGATAGTTCCTGGGTTCTTGTGACAGGAAGTCCATGGGCATGTTAATGAGTACTCTGCTGCAAAAGCAATAATTTTCTGATAACAGAAAATAAAAGGCGTGTGATCTACACTTGGTAGGTCACACAAACATGGGGTAGATATTATTTCGTTCGCACGACTCATGGTGAGTATTGTAACATCTTCACGTTTGGTGCACAGATTATATAAGTACACAGTTATAACAAAGCGGTTCTCATGCCAAAAGATACACGACCAACTCAATAACATTTAGTTAAGAGTATAAAGTAATTATAACGAACTTCTCGTATCATGGCGGATGTTTTGAGGATCTCTCCTATGATGGTAGATATTGTCACGTTTTCACGTCTCACGTGACAGGAATGAACGATTTACAACAAATTTTGCCCAGTATTGAAAGACAGTAACCCAATAGGTATTTAAAACAATTTAATGAGATAAATCACCCTCTCGATCAACAACCCTGTGTTGACGAGCAAACAATGAGTAGTTATGACGGACTCCCCGTGACGTGTAAAAACACAAAGATATTATGAGATTTGCATCTATAGCAGTGGATATTGTAAGGTTCACCACCTATAATAGTAGATATTGTAAGGCTCGCGCCTATAATGTTACAAAAGTTTACGTTCGAAAATGTGGGTCCCCATTCAATACAGACGGCGGTTTGCAATGATGTAATTAATACGGCACTGCTGTAGCTTAATAATTTCATATTAGCATACGTTACAAGACTTGCCAAAAGGCGATAAACACAAATTTTATTGAAGATCTGGCCAAGATTTTAAACTTCAAATAAAAATAATGGTACAATAAAGGACAAAAGAAACTGATGTCATGATAAAATATTGTACCTCATAATGAAGTTGTATATGTACAAAGAACAATGTTAATGAAGGGACGAAACGTATTGTCACTTTTATAACAAATATTTTTCTCAGAATCCGACAAAATACGATTCTGGAAAAAAATAGAGCAATTGGGTTGAGCGCCATTCTAATTTTTGGAAAAAGAAGAAAAACCACAAGTAGCAACAAGGTTGCCCTTGAATTGTTTCGAATCCAGCGAATGTGACCTGATAGGTGTGTACATTTGGTGTATTCGAAACGATCCCCAATATACAACATTACTATGAATGTGTTAGGATGGGGTGAAGAGGAAAAAGAAAAAAGAAAAAACGGGAGGATTTCCTATTATAACGGAAATCGTCGCGACATTCTTACAATATGTTGCTGTGACCATAGTAGTGAGCTGCGGCAATGGTCTGAAACCAATGGTTATTATACAGACTTGCACTTAAGATTTTATATTTACAACATTAGGGTAGGGACGTACTGGTACGACAAAAACCCGACACAAAACAATTAAAAAAAGGTGATATGACAAGATGAGGCGATGAGGTGAGAAAAAAAAAGCGCGGATGCTGCAAGAATTGTGAAAAGGAAAGCGACGTCTTGGAGCAAGAGTTTTCCGGAACCGTTGATGGTAGGAGGAAAAGGAGGCCCTTTCCCGAAGTGATCAATTTCAGGAAGAGGATGCATACAAGTATGAAAACGGTGCCCCAAGAGGTGCTCTTGTGGTACAGCAGGCAAGGCACGCAGGATGTACAAGAACATATAAAATTATGCAAAAAGAAAAAGAATGTACAGGAGTTAGGCTACCGTTGACATTAATGTGCCTTCGGGTGTAAGGATTACCTTACGAATGCCCATATGGGTGATTATTTACATTTAATATTTACAAGTAACTCACGTCATTTATGACAAGAATTATAAGACTTTTAAAGAGACCGAATCGCACTGATTGACGACTGGCCAAGAGAGGTCAGGGGCGTAATGATGATCAGGGTTAACAAGATGCATGTTTTGCCAATTTGATAACGCCTGAGAACTTGATGTGATGGAATTTACTGATTCCATCACAGTAAGGCATTTTGGAATTATTCCTAGGAGAAATCTTTCTATTTCTCAGGGCCTGTAGTAATTCTTCCTTTCTTGAAGTAAAGACGTGCGGGATTATACCCAGCGTAACTTGAGGAACTTCCATGGTGTATAGGATTGTGTTAGAGTGACCTTATGTTGGAAAAAGTGAGAACTAGACTCGCAATTGGAAAGAAATTGGGCAGAGATTGACCACTGGGGACGTATTTTTACAAAAAGTTTTTGAAAAAAAACGCGTTTTTTATAAGTGTTTGGTTTATTTGAAAATTTGGGCAGGGGTTTGCCTCAAAAAACGTGATTTTGTGAAAAAATCCAGATGTTTTGGAAATTTGTTGAAAATTTTTCAAAGTCCAAAAACGAGAAAAATTTGGGCAGCGGTTTCCCTTAAAAAACGTGATTTTGTGAAAAAATCCAGATGTTTTGGAAATTTGTTGAAAATTTTTCAAAGTCCAAGAACGAGAAAAATTTGGGCAGCGGTTTCCCTTAAAAAACGTGATTTTGTGAAAAAATCCAGATGTTTTGGAAATTTGTTGAAAATTTTTCAAAGTCCAAGAACGAGAAAAATTTGGGCAGCGGTTTCCCTTAAAAAACGTGATTTTGTGAAAAAATCCAGATGTTTTGGAAATTTGTTGAAAATTTTCAAAGTCCGGATATGAAAATTTCACAGGCCGGGATTCATCTTAATGGAACACGTTTTTAGAATTTATTCCGATGTTTTTGAAAAAGGTTTGCAAATTTGCAAAAGTCCGGAAAAGAAAAAAAATAAAAAAAACGGAAACGAGGTTCGCCTCAAACGAGCATGTTTTTGAATATTTCCATTAGCTTTCCAAAGGGGAATTCTTAAGAAAGGAAAGAAATATTTTTCTTTTATACGAGTTTTCGTGGAAGTATTTGTTTGAAAATTCAACAATGTCTTGGGGAATAGTTTTTTTTATTTACGTGGCTAGACTGTAGCCTGATTTGAGCTTCACCAAATATTGGTATTTACACGCCAACTTCCTTTCGTCATAACAAGTTATATACAGATATTGTATACGGTTGTAATGTTAGCTTTCGAGGAATCGACGTCAACGCGAACTAGGCATTTTTCGAATTATGTCGTCTGTTTCTTTATGAAAGGTGATAGGTGCGCAAGAAAAAGGGAGAAACGGACGACAGAAGTACAAAAAAAATGCCCAATTGTCAAAAGGTAGAAAGAATTTAATCCACTTGTTTCCCTTAAGCTGCAAAATATGCCGTTATGTATACAGGCCAGTATCTTGCGAAATAGTCCCCTACCCGCAGAATATGTCGATATCAAATACAGACCAGCACTCTGCGGAATAAGTTTATTAATAAAAACTGGTTAATTAACTTTCGGAAAACGAAGCGGGCAATTGGTTTATCATATACAGGATTTTAATTGTTGAATAACTTTGTTTTAAATATTTGTGTACATTTCCACTATTAATCTTGTATTTGAAACTAGCAAATTTAGTCGGTCGACACTTGTAAACACTATATTATTCACGACGGCAACTTTCTTGGTTGAGCACTTTACGTAGGAATACCGGTGATAATGTTTTGTCGAGTGACGACTCGAAAATGAAGGAATCGTGCCCGTGATAATTTAAATTGCAATTCGAAGTTACAATCGCGCCGGGGTTCTTGATGGAAATGCTAGACAAATTGGGGATAACGAGACAAAACATTATACATTATAAAGTTTAAACAATTGCTGATTGAAGAACGAGACTGTGGGACCGTGAAGAGGGAGGAAAAAAAAAACTGCCACACGTCGGGCGACAGTGCTAGCATTGGCGCTACTTGCGGCCAACGCCAAACCCAAAACCTGGAAAGGACATGCAATAAACAGGCCAGCGGCTAGCTCACACAGCCGGCGCGAGCAAGGTTCCTCTTAAATCCAGGGCGAGTGTTTGTGATTCGCTTGTAAATTCCTACTTCCCTTCCTTTCCTCACAATCTCCAGGTCTCCTTCCTCAATCAGAACACAGTTGTTATGCACGAAAAAGGGTTTATTCATTTAAAGGTGAACAGGATTATACACAAGCCAGCCTCGGCACTAAACACATGGTTATTTGGCTAACTAAAATGCTATTGTTCTATCAACTCTCTCTCTACGCATATATAGTGAAGTTAAATGTCAGTTCTTAGCACACAGAGGGGAAGGAAGGTTCATTTGTACTCACAGGCAGGATATAGGTAGTCGTCAGAAGGTACTGGTATTATATACTTCACACAATTAAAATAAAACATCGCGAAGTCAGTTTACGGCGGGCGCCCTAGCGCACCCGCTAGAACGCACTGTTGTTCGCCCGAGGCCCGGTTGGGGAATGAATGCCGGGAGCCGCTCGGCGCTTGGCTACTTGTGTCGAGCGGTGCGGGGAAAGGGGGGCGGAGGGCCTGTGTAAGGGGTCAATTCGCTATTAGCTCGCACGGGAATCAATTCCGTAACGTAACAAGTGGAAGGAATTTAAATAAAAATAATATTTTACAAACTCGGAAATTTCTTCGTTGTAACCGTCTGTCGGACATATTTGGAGAATAATTAAAATAAACTTGAAGAACCATCAATTATATGCATGGAAAGCAGCTGATTTGACCATGGCGTTGGTCTTGATCTGGTACTGGCTCAATCTTTAAAGACGAATGAAGTACAACAGCAAAGCAGAGAGCATCATTCAACATTCCTTGTTGATATCGGACTTAAGTATAAATTTAGCTAGAATAGATTTTTGGTTGATCCTTGGGTGAGTGTTACATTATTATAATTTTTAATTGTTCTTGGTTAACTGGATTTTATTTGTTATATTTTAAATATATTATCAACTCTGTTATATGAATACTGTCTTTCTTTTCATTATTAAAAGTCTTAATTGATCATAAAGTAATTAATCCCCAAGGCCCTGACAGAGAATTATGCTTTACCGTCTGTTAGCCTGGTTTATCAACCAGTGGCGCCCTTAAATAAAGCTAGCAGATACAATCATACATTACTCACATACCTTTCAATCTCAAATTTAACCCGAAACTATTCCCACAATTACACTTAACATTTGACACACTCTTGTCTAAGTAACAATTGGCCGCCTTCAACGTGTTGGGATTTCGTTTTATATCTACTTTATGGTCAATTTACAAGGATTTTTATTAATGAAATGTATTTATTTTGCTTGGAAAATATGTCTGTTTATTGATAACATGTTATTTTTTTTTCTCAAGAGCTTTTGTTATTAACAAGTTTCATTTGTTTTGAAAAATTTCATTTGTTTTAAAACAATAGAATGTTATCAAAGTTGATTATTGTTTTTTCAATTCGGTTAAAGTGCTAAAATAGCTTAACTATTTTCAGTTCGTAACGTCATTTCTAATTTTAATTAAGCAAGATTTAATACCTATTCCTTGTGTTTGAATTATTACGGCCGCGTAATATTTATTTTACAAGTAGTTACTTTAGTAAATCAAAAGAAGAATTATTTAAGGATCTTACTGAACGAAACGTTTTACCAGACTTAACATTTGAAGCTATGCGTGTTTAGGCTAGGCATTTTAATAAAGCTTTTAAATTAGAACAAATTGCAGAACAATGTGAAGGAGATGTTAGCTCAGACTCGGAAGACAACGATAGCGGAAAAAAAATTGTGAAATACACAAAAATAATATATAACCATTCTACTTCCTCCGTTTCAAGTTTAAACAGTTGGAATTTGAAATTTGATGGGAAAAGTTGTGTTAGAGAATTTATTTTTGAAGTAGAAGAAAAATGCCGAACAAGAAATATAAAGTATAGGGATTTAATAAGATGTTTCCCTGATATTCTCGAGGGATTGGCTTTACTTTGGTTCAGGTCAATTTATAACGCAGATTTAACATGGGAGGAACTATCTAAATTGCTTATTAAACAATTTGAGTCTGGAAATAAACAAATCCAACTAAAAACCAAATTGTTTAATATGAAACAACCAGATGGTATGTCCGCTTTTGAATTTACATTGCGTATGAAAGCACTTAATAATATGTTAGATTCCAAACTACCAGAATATGAACTTTTACAATTATCTACGAGAGCTTTGCTTCCTATGTACGCAAATTTACTGGCTTCTCGTGATATAGAATCATTTGATGAATTAACAAAAGCAACGGGAAAATTAGAATCATACAGTGTTAACGCTAGTGTACTGAAATCTACCAACTACTATAGTATATTGATGTTCGCTCACTCTTTGTATATTCGTATATGTAGAAAAAGTATAATATGTATTTATTGGTGCCAATTAGTAAACCTACCTTTTTTTTTTTTTTTTTACAGTGAATACCGCACAAGAATCTCAACTGCTCCCGTCTGGAGCCAGTGAGACTATGGCATCCCCAACTGGGGTATGTTGTGAGGCTGAAGGTAGTGGGGAGGGGAAGGAGGTGGGGAAGAGGAAGGTTGGGAAGTACCTGGCTACTCAGATCTGGTCACTAAACACCTTGTTCTGAACAATACCACAATCTACACATGTTTAGTAATTATTGCTGCATTTTAAAACATTATATTAATATGGCGATTTAAACGGAGAATTTGACATCTCTGAAATCGATTATGAACGCACGCAAAGTATCGATAACTGGATTATCAAAAAACATGTATCAGGAAATAAAAATTTAACTGCGATAAACTTAAATATTCGATCTTTATCAAAATATTGGGAAACGTTTCTTCTCATTATCTCTAGCTCTCTGAGTAATATTGATATAATTACGCTTTGCGAAACGTCGATAAATCAAAATGATATAAATCTGTATACAATATCGGGATTTACTTCTCATTATTTTTGTCGAAAAAACAGATCGGGAGCGGGATTATTATATACGTTAAAGATTACCTTACATTTGAACAAAATAACATAATGCCAATAAATTTTGAATGTGTTTAGGGAACTATTTCTGTCAATAAACATAAACGTGTTCATATACTGGCAGTATATAGGCCACCTAATTCAAATAAAAAAATGTTTCTCGAAGAGCTGGAGATAATATTGGGAAATATCGATATTAAAGAATCTGTTATGGCACTCGGGGATACGAACATAAATTTATTAAATTATCAGGAATCAATTGTGATGCAATATGAAAACATTATGGCTAAATTTGGATTTGTAAAATGTATTTATGGTGTTACCCGTGAAGCCATACTGACTAATTATGTAACAGCTACATGTCTAGATCATATCTATGTAAGAGAGAGAGAGACAAATGAAATCAGCTCATGCGTATGTGAAACAATAATAGCGGACCACTACCTTATTGCAACCACAATTCGTTTCTATACTTATGAGAGAGGTATCTCCAATAAATCGAACCATACGAAATATACTGTAATATCGGAAAAAAAAGTGGATCTACTGATTGAAATCACTGATTGGAGTGAAATACTAAGCATAACGGAACCTAACTTAATATATGAAGACATTAAATCTAAATTTATATATATTTACGAAAAAAGTACCATAACAAAATCAAATACAAATAAACATCGTAAAAACCAAAAAAGCTGGATAAATTATAACCTCATTGAAAATATACAACTACGTGACACACTATGGAGAAAATGGAAAAACACGCCGAACAATAAAATATATGAAATAGAATTCAAGAAATACAGAAATAAACTAAATAAAAAAATATTTAACACAAAAAAAAATATTATAATGAAAAATTTAATCATTGCTTCAAGGACATTAAAAAAACATGGAATGAAATAAATCAAATATTGGGAAGGAAAAATAAATCCGATTGTGACAAAATCATATCTAAATATTTCTTAAAATCTCAAACGGCGGATGTGGCGGCAGAAAACTTTGCAAATTTCTTTGATGAGGGTGTAAATCAGTTATTACACGAATGTACCGTTCGAGCGTCTGAGTGGAAGCAAGAACATTTGCAACATTCAATGTACTTACCAAGAGCTAATACAAAACAAACTGAATGCATTATCGGAAGAATGAAAAATTCCTAGACTCCGGGCGTGGATCTAATTCGCATGTATGATCTAAAAAAACATGTAAAATTATTTAGTCCTATGATTACCCACCTAATTAACAGAATTATTGACACAAGCATCATTCCAGCTGAACTAAAATGTAGCATCATAAGGCCCATTTATAAAAATGGAGATCACACTGTAATAAATAATTATAGGCCCATTTCATTATTACCCGCATTAGAAAAAATCCTAGAAAAATATATATCGATAAATTTGGATAAATATTTAAATAAATTCGGCATTATTGATGAATGTCAGTATGGCTTCCAAAAAAAAAAGCTGTGATAAACTTCTCGAAAAATTTTCAAATTATATAAATTCACAACTTAACTCTAGAAAACATGTACTAGTATTATTTATTGACTTCTCAAAAGCTTTCGATACCCTGAGCCACACACAATTAATCAAGGTACTTGAATTCATAGGAATCCACGGTAAACTCCTATCATTTTTCAAAAACTATTTAACAAATAGAAAAATGTATGTGAAGATTTTGAATAAAATAAGTAGTTTTAGATTTATCAAATCAGGAGTACCGCAAGGGTCAATTTTAGGCCCAAAATTATACATTATTTATGTTATTGCCTTGTCTAAACTTTTTAAAATAGCCCGTAGATTCATTTTTGCAGATGATACAGCACTAGTTGTATCTAATGAAAACCCGGAAATAGCTATTAAAGAATTACAAAGAGACTTTAACGAGCTACTCAAATGGTCTCACGATGTAGGTCTAATTATTAATGTCAAAAAAACTAAATGTATGTATATAAGATCACCGAGCTTGAAAATGTGGAATTTACCTAAAATAATTGCACATAATAATTTTGAATGCATACATACGAAAATTGAAAATAATTGCCACTGTGAAAAAATTGATTTTACAAATGAATACACTTACCTTGGCATAATCGTAGACAATAACTTCAAATGGGATAAACAAGTTATCAAAATCTGTAATCAGCTCCGATGTTTGGCGAGTAATTTTTATAAATTAAAATTTGTGTTGCCTCGATGCACTCTCAAACTTATATATCATTCGATGGTCGAATCCATACTTAGATATGAAATTCGAACTTGGGGACACTCGAGCATAATAAATATTAAATTCATTCAAAATTTGCAAACTGCTATAATTAAAAAAAATTGTTAAACCTAGTATTTACATTTTTTTTTTTTTTTTTTTTTTTTTTTTTTTTTTTTTTTTTTTTTTTTTTTTTTTTTTTTTTTTTTTTTTTTTTTTTTTTTTTAGAAATTTAATTAAAATTAAATTCGATAATGTTATAATCGAGTTCTGCAAGTTTTTTGGTTAGTGTTTTAGTTACAGCTGTTTCGACTTGTAAGGTCATTTTCAAACTGTGGTGAAGCCACGTACGGACGACTTATTTATAAGATTTTAAATGTCAATTTTTAGTGTCTAAGTTGATTTATTACCGGTTAAACCAATTTGTAGAGACACTAATTGACGGCGAACACCCAGTGGCTTATTTTTCCCGATCCTTAAATAAGCACGAAAAGAATTACGGTATCACCGAGAAAGAGTTACTGGCCGTACTAGAATCTGTTCACCATTTCCGCGGCTACATAGACGGTAGCAAATTCACTGTGATCACTGACCACAGTAGTTTGAAATGGTTAATTTCCCTAAACAATCCCACCGGCAGGCTCGCTCGCTGGGCCTCACGCCTGTCGCAATACAATTTTGACGTCATACACCGTAAGGGTGCGGACAACACCGTCCCAGACGCCCTTTCAAGAATTGAATTAGCCACTTTAAATACTGGTGCAATTACAACTACACCATCCACAAAGGATGAATGGTACCTCAAAATTTTTGAGGGTTGCCAAAATAATCAACAAAAATTTCCCAATTTTATTATAAAAGAAGGACAATTATACCGCAATTGTAAAGCCCCTCTATCTATCCTTGAGGACCACTCATGGAAACTTGTTGTTCCCTTCGAAAAGAGAGAACAAATAATTATCGACAACCATAGTGCACCCGGCTCCATACACCCAGGGACTTTCAAGACGTATAAAAAGATTTCCTTGAAATACTACTGGCCCGGCCTCTACAAGCAAGTTCGCAATTATATTTCTAAATGTGAAACATGTAAAGCTTACAAACATAGTACGGCATCTCCCGCCGGTTTAATGGGCAAACCCAAACGCACTGATAGACCCCTGCAGTCGCTGTCTATGGACCTCATAGGACCTTTTCCCCGAAGCTATGCCGGACATATGCACATACTCAGCGTAGTGGACATTTTCACTAAATTTTGTTGGATCTTCCCTTTAAAAAGAGCCAACGCTACCGCCATCGTCAAACTTCTGGAGAAACATATCTTCATACCATACGGGACACCCATAACGGTGATAGTTGACAATGGAAAACAGTTCATAGCTCAAGAATTCAAAGACTTCCTTGCTAAATATGGGATCAAGGATATCTATTACAATACCTTGTACACCCCCCAAAATAACACCGTTGAACGGTACAATCAAACCATCAACACAGCTTTGGCCATTTTGGTTGACAAGGACCAACGTACTTGGTGCAAAAACTTGGATAAAATCCAAGCCGCCATGAACAACACGGTCAACCTAACCACCGGTTACACCCCCTTTTTTCTAAAACACGGCATGGAACAGGTTGTCCATGGTTCACTTCATTGGGACACAAGTTTTCCTACGTCCACCACCCCCACAAATAATCCCACCTCCGATTATGCTCACCGTTTGGAGGAATTGTCTGCCATTTACAGTGAGGTTACCGATGCTCTACTGCTGGCCCACCAAAAAAGCGCGGACAGGTATAACTTACGCAGAAAACATGCCACCTTTAACGTAGGCGATGTCGTCTGGAGAAGGAATAATACCCTTTCCCAAGGAGCTCTGTACTTCTCTGCCAAATTGGCCCCCCATTTTGTCAAGGCTAAGGTCGTAAAGAAAATATCGGACTTAGTCTACTCTTTGTCCGACACCTCTGGCAAACATGTCGGTAATTACCGTATTAAGGACATCGTAAAGTCCGGAAGTGAGGAGACAACCGATACCACTCCCACTATCGACGGAACCATAAATTAATTCACTAAGTATCACCACCTCCCTCGGTAAACCCAAAAAGTTTTACCTTTTAACTGGCGTGTAAAGTGTCAATTACACGACCAGACCCCCATAAATAAAGCAAGTCCTTTATTTATTCTTGTTTGTCAATAAATGTACATTCATAATAGGTACATCCAAATGTCACGGTTGTACCAACTTCTCTTTTCCCCATCACGGCAAATTGCCAGCATTGTTTCTTTGTACATTTTTTTTCTCTCACCTGTTCTGAGGCTGATTACTTCGGAGCAGAGACACCTCGAGTCACGATATTTTGGGAAGTCATGATCCCAATTGGCGTTTCTCAACCCCACACTATGCAATGCTCATGTCACTTGTTTTGTTTCTTTTTTTGTTTTTTGTGTTTCGTTTTTTCGTTTTTTGTTTTGTTTTGTCTATGGCCTCAGTTTCGGCCGCCCTTGTACATTTTTTTTACCTCATTCTCACGTTCATCGCATTTTACCTACCAGGGTAAAACCTTTTTCTTACCTCTTGATTTTCAGCTCACCTTGAGTATGTAAAACCCAATAGTGGTCTCAAGCACGAAAATCAGAAATGGTTACTTCACCTTTTTTCTTGTACATATAAGTCTTTTTCAATTTTTTTACTTAAATCAAAAATTGATGGCGTCCTTTTCACCCGTGCTCAATTTTTTTTTCTCCCCAAAATAGGATATTGGCACGTCCATTTTGGAAATTGTATTTAATATAGGTATATATTAAAAAAAAAACCTACAAGGTGGCTTTTTATAAGTCATGCACAAATCCGTTGGCTCGTTCGACTAAAGTATGTAAAACCGAATCACCAGGTCTTTGGTTGCTACAACGAAATCACTGATTTGTTTCTTCTCTACGTCACGTATGTTTTGTATTAGACGTTTTAACACGAGACAGGTTAGTAAAACCAAACGGTCATCCTGATTCTCGAATCCAAATAATTGTAATTTTTAACGTAAATCAACATTGATTTGTTCGATCATCGTTTTGCAATTATCACCTTTTTTTTCTTTTCTAAAAAATGGTTACTCGGACAGTATGTAAAACCCCTCCAGGTCTGTCTCTTTTATTGCTCGGTGTAAGCAGAATATACCCTGCCATCACTTTATGTCATTCTATCGTACGCCCCCGGGCTACGGGGTTAGTTAAATCTAACGAATCTTTATAAACAACATTAAAACGAATGTTGTCATCATTTATTTTGCTGTACTTATGCACAACCTGTACGCGATAGGAGAGATCCTTAAAATATCCACCATCATAGGAGAGATCCTTAAAACATCCGCCACGATACGAGAAGTTCGTTATAATTACTTTATACTCTTAACTAAACGTTATTGAGTTGGTCGTGTGTCTTTTGACATGAGTACCGCCCCTTTTGGTCGTGTGTCTTTAATTGGACATGAGTACCGCCCCTTTTTGGTCGTGTGTCATTAATTTGGCATGAGAACCGCCTTGTATTTATAATTGTGTACTTGTATAATCTGCACACGAGACGTGAAGACGTAATAATACTTACCGTGATTCGTGTGAACGACATAATATCGGCCTTGCTATCTTCTTTAAGATGTATTGTATAACACTCTTTGACTTCTGTCTGTAATTGAGCTGTACCTTGTTATAATTGTGTACTTATATAATTTGTGCACCAAACGTGAAGACGTTACAATACTCACCATGAATCGTGCGAACGAAATAATATCAACCCTTTTTGTGCGCACTACACAAAGTAGTCCACAACCTTTTTGCAAATTGTTCAACGACAATTCCCGTGGACTTCCTGTTTTGCCACTTCTTTCTCTAAAAGAAAGAAGCCCAGGAATATCTACTATCTCAAAAGGACTAGCTTGTCAGCTTCACTGTCAGCTATGGGGCATAGTGCCGTGGGAGTTAATCGAATGGGCACAAAATCCACCAAACTCGTCGTCTGGGAAGCGAATAAAAGAAATCCCAGGATTGTGAAA
Organism: Limnephilus marmoratus; assembly: GCA_917880885.1. Taxonomy (NCBI): domain Eukaryota; kingdom Metazoa; phylum Arthropoda; class Insecta; order Trichoptera; family Limnephilidae; genus Limnephilus; species Limnephilus marmoratus. The sequence continues at coordinate 31,077,277 of OU862923.1, read as the reverse complement.
TTGGAGCGAGGGTCTATCTTTTCTCACAATCAAGGAGAAGTTTTAAGTGACCCCTAATCTTTCGTCAAATACACTCGAAAGACTAGTCTCTTTGGTGTAATGTGTATTCTTTCTCATCTCATTTTTTTTCTTATGTAAAGAGTCAGGAAGCATGCTGGTGGATTACGTTTCATACTCACAAGAGTTTGAATTGGAAATTAGTCCAGTCCCTAGCAAGTTTCGTCACTCAACTCCCCTCCATCCATTTTCCCTTTCCCTCCCTCATGTTCTCATCATGCATGAAGTGGAAGATCCGTTGTTGTCCATATTTCGCCCTCACTTGGAGTTCGAATCGGTACCTAACCAGGCATAACGGGCCTTCTATTTCACTTTTGTCATATGTTTCGTCTGTTCTTCATCCTGGTTTCAATGAGGCAGATTCATGAATATTGGACACGTATGTTATGCACTTGGCGTATCATCTGTCTCTTATCGACAACCTTTATCCATGAATCAATGCTGCCTTGCCGTGACTCGTTCACGACTTTGTGTCTTGTTCTTTGAAATTCTTCAAAAATGTTACCATTTTATGTTAACATAGGCCATGGAAGGCCGGTTGCTTTTCAACCAAGGTATTTTGTCACCCGGCAAAGCCAGGTTATCCTAACAAAGGATACCTTTGTATTCATTTTCAAAAATGTAATTGTACACTAGCTAGGAATCTCTCTCTCTCTCTCTCTTAATCTCTCTGGGTCACCGGGTTAAAACCTCGTTTGCTATTCTCTGAACACACTTTGTTTCTCTCCAAACTTTTCTTCATTGGTCTCTAGGCAGGTAAACTTCAAGAATTTTGCTTTTATAATAATTCCTCCCGGATTTAAAAAGAAGCCCAGAAGGATGTCTCCATCGGCAGCCAAGCTGAGCTTCACTTCCTAGCAGCCTTCGCTGTGGTTACAAAGGTCCCCCGCCGCCATTTTCTACATATTTGTTCCTGAAAGCACAGACCATACCCCCCTATGTATGTTGTCTTGTTGCGCCATTGCGAGCCGAGTTGTCCCGCTATATACAATGACACTCTGGACTACCTTTGGGAACGCTAGCCCCTGGGTTTTGTTCTTGCTCTCGCTATCAAGCCAGTTTTGCCGTCTCTTGCTCTGTCATGCAGTGACGCACACCATGTCATGTGTAAACCATTATTACCTTGACTCTCCAGTATTCGCTGAATGCGCACCCTCACAAGTTATTCCGAGCTACATTATGCTTCGATAACCATTATACACGATCCGTGCCCACCATAATGGCACATTAGGATTCGTACTGGCATGTCTGCAGATCCTGGATTCTTCTCCTCAACGACCTTTGTAACCATAGCCCTCCACACTGCAACCACAGTCTCCACTTCGTAACCTTCGACGTCTACGACAAAACAAAGTGTTTTTCTCCAAGGCCCTAGTGTACTCTTGAGTGTTATCTCAAATGGGTCAGATTACAGTGATAATGTAATCCCTTTAGAGTCTGTGAAATCACGTCTCTTCACAATTCTTCGAAACTCTTCGAACCCCGTCAAAAACACAAACAAATCTACGCACCGCAAATTTAGCTTCCAGACCAATGAAACCCTAGAGTCACATTTTCATAATTTTGTCATTGTTTTCACATTTTCATAATTTTTGTCCTTGTTTTCACATTTTCATAATTTTTGTCTTTGTTTCACATTTTCATAACCTTGTTTTTGTTCTTTCAATTGCATAAATATGTATGTTGTTTCACCCCTCCTTGTGATAACTGCCTGTTCCTCATATTTTATGTACCCCCCTCCCTACCCTGACAAACATTGTACCTAGCCCATAGCATAAGCTAGTTTTAAGATGTTAGTCAGCTCTCTCTCTGGTCAACGAATCTCTCTTTCAACTCCCGCGGGTAACGTAGAGGGTTCTTGCCCTATTGCTCAATTGCCACGTCGCTTTTTTTCCGAGCGCGGGGGGAGGTGTTACGATACACAAATACGCCACTGCGCAAACTACAGTTTCACTCCCTCGCCGCTAGCTTACCGGCGCGCTACCGGCGGCGGAACCCAAACAAGCCACCGTCGGCAGCGAGCCACCAACCGCCACTTACCCGTAGCTCCTGGTCTAGTAAGCACGCATGGCGTGGGGACCGTTCCGCGCTCATTCTAGAAGTTTCCACGCGGAAAACAATGGAACGTGTTTTGCTAAGTGTTACACTGCGACACCAAGAATGGCCGAACTCTTTCCCGACACGGAAGATACAGGAGTCCAAACGCTCACTGTAAGTACCCAAGCTGTTTTCCCCCTTATTTGCGTGTGTTCGCAGTAAATTCACCGCGGAGATAAATAGCCCTTCCAGAGAGATTATAGAGACAGATTCCTCCTTTTTAGATATAACTCTTGTTGCTACCCTGAATTACTATGTATGCATTATTGTGATATTGTGTTTACGCAGGTGTTTTACCCAATATAACTGATGTTTACCCTGATTACTGGTTTCACTGCCTTCTCCCAGCCCGTAGAAATTTGAGCTTTATTTCAGAGAAGTCACACACACGCCTCACAGATCCTACCACCCTGGTGGTGAGGGCCTCTCCCGCTCTGCTGACTAAAACCTGAGCTAGTCTGTCGGCAGAATGTAGGGACCCCCATTTAGGTCCGCTAATATGACATTTGTTGAAAAACTTACGGAATGTAAAATTATATCTCGTGTGTTTTGCTACCTACAAGTTTAAATGGCGTGAAACCGAAACATTCTATAAAGAATTTAACTGACCGGGATTCAACAGTATTTTCCTGCAGTGGAAGGAATTTAAATAAAAATAATATTTTATAAACTCGGAAATTTTTCGTTGTAACCGTCTGTCGGACATATTTGGAGAATAATTAAAATAAACTTGAAGAACCATCAATTATATGCATGGAAAGCAGCTAATTTGACCATGGCATTGGTCTTGATCTGGTACTGGCTCAATCTTTAAAGACGAATGAAGTACAACAGCAAAGCAGAGAGCATCATTCAACATTCCTTGTTGATATCGGACTTAAGTATAAATTTAGCTAGAATAGATTTTTGGTTGATCCTTGGGTGAGTGTTACATTATTATAATTTTTAATTGTTCTTGGTTAACAGGATTTTATTTGTTATATTTTAAATATATTATCAACTCTGTTATATGAATACTGTCTTTCTTTTCATTATTAAAAGTCTTAATTGATCATAAAGTATTTAATCCCCAAGGCCCTGACAGAGAATTATGCTTTACCGTCTGTTAGCCTGGTTTATCAACCAGTGGCGCCCTCAAATAAAGCTAGCAGATACAATCATACATTACTCACATACCTTTCAATCTCAAATTTAACCCGAAACTATTCCCACAATTACACTTAACATTTGACACACTCTTGTCTAAGTAACATAATGACCAGTAAAAGATTAGGACTCAAACTTAATACAAATCATACAGCTACAAGTAAGGAATGTCCAGTATATAAAAGAAAAGTTGAAATAGAAAGGAATAAAATCGATTTTTTTGGCTGAAGGAACAGATCTAACAAGCTGCACTAAAAAAGGATATATCTACAATCGATTATGATGTGTAACATACATGAGCATAAGTACCTCACCATCGAGAATAATAATCCCGTGATGAACTGTCTAAGAATAATGTACTTGAACGCGAGAAGCATCCGTAATAAGTTTGATGAGATCGAAGAAAAAGTTAGAAGTTCGCTGTATATTGCACTTTTTTTTTTACATTAACTCCACACAGAAGGCCTTGAGGAAAATAATTTCCCTCGGGGTCTATGTCCACTGGGATGCTGTGTGGATGGTCTTTTTAAGGAGAGGAAGGAATGAACATTGGTCTTGAAGAGACACATGTTTTAGGAAGGAGGAAACAGAGGCCGGCAAATCATTCCACAGCCGAGCTGTTGAACACAAAAACGAGTCGAAGAAACAACCTGTTCTCATGTGACAAATGTTAACCATGTACAAATGTTGGGCACGCGTTTGGCGTGTTTCCCGACTATGCACCAGTGCCGAAGGGATCAATGATGCTAGTTCCTCGGAGCATCTTTCATTGTAATACCGGTAGAATAAGGATAGCATTCCCACCCGACGCCTGTGCTCTAAGGATTGCAATCCGTATGTTAAGATGGGAGAATCTAATAAACGGACCGCCCGTTTCTGCACAGAGTCGAGGGTATTTTTCAGGTATTTTGGAGTTCCAGACCAGAGGTGGCTGCCAAATTCAACATTGGGGCGCACTTGTGATTTGTACAGGGTTAGCAGTTGTGTACTATTAAAGTATCTGCGGGCCGTGTAAAGTACGCCCAGTTTAAAGTCCAGTACACGTTCTCGTCATCAAATGTTGGAGAGGAAAAGTTTTACTCCCTAAGTGGTTACAAAAGTGCTTTTGCTTCTGGCCCCAACGAAGGAGGAGGCGGCGTAGCAATATATGTGATTGATGCTATGAAGTGTGCAATTATCGAAAATTTCTCAAATGAAAATTCCTTTTTAGGTATAAGTCTCTGTAGCAGTGATAGGAAACCAGGCAACATTTATGCTATCTATCGAAAACCTAACACAAACATGCAGGATTTTCTAATACATCTAGAAAGCATACTGAACGAAAGTAGACAAGATACATTAATATTCGGAGACTTTAACATTGACATATCCATTTCCACACACTCTTCATTAAATTTTTGCAACATTTTAGAATCTTACAATTTTTCAATACACAACAAAACATTTCCCACGAGAGGCACTGATACAAGCAGCACCATTATAGATCACTTCATATCAAATAGGCAAAACATTCAGACTACTATATCGAATATTGATGATCCACTTAGTGACCATAACATACTGATTTATAAGAACAACTTCAAAAAAAGGTTTTAATAATAGAACCAAATCCCGCATTACGAGACCTATCATCAACAGAATATCATTAATATCTTCTTGATAACAATTTCACGATCGACTTTAGCAAATCAGAAGACCCTTTTAAAAGATGATCATATTAAAAAGGCAATAGAATCGGGTACAACTACATCAAAAACAGGATTAAGAAGTCGGGAACAACTTAATACTCCGTGGTTTGATTCCAAATTAATTTTTTTAATCGAAGAACGAAACCAGATCCACAAACAGTGGAAAGTTTCCAAAGAACCTGGTAATCTTACTCTTTTAACACTTTAAAAGAGGTTGAGAAATACCATTACTAATTATAGGCGAAGTCTAAAACACAAATATTATGCGAACAGCTTTCAACAAAACCAAAATCACCCCACGAAAACTTGGAAAATCATAAACTCTATTCTATCAAACCGAGCACATAAACCGACTAACGAAATAGAATGCCTTATCGTAAACGACTGCGAAATTAAGGATACGGGTCAAATAGCATCAGCATTTAATGAGTTTTTCCTCTCAATAGGAGAAAAGTTAGCAGCTACCATTCCGTCATTCCCGGATGACTGTAATACCGTCTTTGTGGAACCAAAGGCTTGACAATCCTTGTACATGGCTAGAACAAACAAAGATGAGGTATTGAGGATCATCTCTAAAACAAAGTTGAAAGCAGCACCGGGACTCGATGGGGTAACACCATCAGTTCTTAAGACTTGTAAAGAAGAACTAGCGGGTCACCTAACAGAACTTTTTAATTGGTCACTGTCCTCGGGAAAGTTTCCAAATGAATTAAAGCTAGCGAAAATAATACCTATACACAAAGGAGACTGTAAAACATGTATTTCTAACTACCGTCCCATATCACTTCTATCGGTATTTTCAAAAGTATTTGAGACCATAATCAAAGATAGACTCCTAAAATACATATCTGCGAATAATATCCTGACCCCACAACAATATGGCTTTCGGAAAAATTCTAGTACTCAATGTGCCGCCTTTGATTTTATCTCTACCCTTCAACAGGGTGACTTAGACCAGGGTGAATATGTGGCAGCCATATTTATAGATCTCAAAAAAGCCTTTGATACGGTCAATCATGAAATACTCTCAAAGAAATTGGAATGTTTGGGAATTGTTGGGAAGCCCCTAAATCTCCTCCGAAGCTAGTTAGATGATAGATTTTGTCTTGTTGAAGTCAAAGGAATCTCGAGTGGCTTAGGTAGAATTACATGTGGAGTGCCACAGGGATCAATTCTTGACCCTCTGCTTTTCTTGCTATATATCAATGACATAACTAAATGTGATATCTCTGGAAAACTCCAACTTTATGCGGATGATACTGTAATCTACTATCACAGTAGAAGCCTGAGTGACCTTGAGTTTCTAATGAATGTAGATGTCTCAATTCTAGCTAATCGGCTGCGTATTAATAAATTGAGCCTCAATATAAAAAAAACGCACTACCTAACTTTCGGTAATAAGGATTATGCGCCCATGAATATCTCACTTGGAACTGATAAACTCCAAAATATAGAAGTTACGAAATATTTAGGGCTCTTTATAGACTTTATAAACTTTCGTGGAATTCCCATGTTGAGCATGTGACATCGAATATTTCCCCAATAACCGGTGAACTTTTTTTTTTTTTAACGTTAACTCCACGCAGGAGGCCCTGAGGAAAATAATTTCCCTCAGGGCCTATGTCATCTGGGATGCTGTGTGGAGGGTCTTTTTGAGGAGAGGAATTAATGAACATTGGTCTTGAAGAGACCCATGTTGTAGGAAGGAGGAAACATAGAGGCCGGCAAAACATTCCACAGCCGAGCTGTTGAACACAAGAACGAGTCGAAAAAATGACCCGTTCTCATGTGGAAAATGTCAACCGTGTACAAATGTTGGGCACGCGTTTGACGTGTTTCTCGACTATGCACCGGTGCCGAAGGGATCAATGATGCTAGTTCCTCGGAGCATCTTCCATTGTAATACCGGTAGAACAAGGATAGCATTCCCACCCGACGCCTGTGCTCTAAAGATTGCAATCCGTCTGTTAAGATGGGAGAATCTATCAAACGGACCGCCCGTTTCTGCACAGAGTCGAGGGTATTTTTCAGGTATTTTGGAGCTCCAGACCAGAGGTGGCTGCTAAATTCAACCGTGGGGCGCACTTGTGATTTGTACAGGGTTAGCAGTTGTGTACTATTAAAGTATCTGCGGGCCCAGTACAGTACGCCCAGTTTTTGTGAGGCTAACTTTACTCTGGCTTCGATGGAGCCCCCATACCTGAGCTGGTCACTCATTTCCGAACAGGCCCTCCATCGAAATGCTGGTTACATCAAGCATTTCGATGGAGGGCCTGTTCGGAAGATTGCTTCCGTTGAAAGAGACTAGATTTTCATTTCGATCCCTTTTAGACGTAATCAGACAAGATTGGGTCTTTGAAACATTAAATTCAACGAGATTATTTTTATCCCAAGAGAAAACACTCTCGAGGTAACCGTCCATTCTTTGCTTCAAAGCCCTACGAGCTGTTGGAGTTTGTGAGCCCTTTGGGGGCTTGTCAAACAAAAAGCTATCATGAACTGTACTGTCATCCGCGTAACAGTGAATTGGTGCACGTGACAAAAGGTCGTTGATGTGCAACAAAAACAAAGTCGGAGACAGAACCGATCCCTGCGGGACGCCAGCATTTATCGTACTGTACCGACTCCAAGGCCTTCTCTCCATATCTCTACTACGGGGCACTTACTATGCGATGATTCACTCCCATCTGAGTTATTTAGTTAGTATCTGGGGAACTATTACTAAAAAACAAATATCAGAAATACAGGTGATTCAAAATCGAGCTATAAGAAATATCTACCATCTGCCATGGGATACACATATCAAACATATTATTCAAAGACAAACATACTTCCTTTTACGGTCCTACCTAAATACAATATCACTATTGCAATATTACAAATCATACATATATCCTCACACACTAACATCAGACCAGCCTTTAATTCAGACATACACCAGCACAAAACACGATTTCAAAATCAAATACACTTAGCATCATCTACCCGCACAACTAAAATTGGTATTAACTAAAATTACAATATACTGCATATAGACAATACAATGCATTACCTCATGAAATAAAGCAACCAGTAGCTACCAAAAAATATTAATTAAAACGCTTAAAGAATATTTTCTGAAAATGTTTTTAAATGATTCGCTTAAAATATTTTTAAATGATTCGCTCGCCTTCATTCGTTTATTTTTTTATTTTTTTATGTGTATGGATGTCTCTCAGTATTTCAAATATCTCAATTCTTGACAATTCAATTTTTTTTTAACGTGTTTGTTTATCCATGTAAAATGTACTTATTTGTGTCTGTCCTTCCCGTAATGAGTTTGTTTGTTAACTCATTGGGAATAATGTGTTACCACGTTTTTGTAATACGTTATAATTTAAAAAAAATAATTTCAATTGTGTTGGTGAGATTGTCAGCACAATCTGCCAGAAAATTGCCTGGCTGGCATTCCGATTACTCCGGATTAATTTTTTATAAAAAATCACCTCGTACGATTGATTGATTCGTCGACAAGAACACAGTCGAGATCTCCTGGTCGTTCCGTATTTTTGGCAAAGAATAACGTTTTGATTTCTTGTCACTGACATTTCCGTAGACAAAACTGGTGATACCAGTGCGTAAAAACACAATGACAATTTACTGCCCGTGAATGTAGGTACCCCTTTATGGTTGCATAATTTATATGTAACAAACTTGCCACGCCAATTACATATTGAAAGGTGGGTCAAATTCCAGCACTAGAAGGAATGGTAGAGGGCGTTCGGAATGAGGCAATCCAAAGTACTCATAGACCGACCAGACCCTAGACAAAACGCAACAAAAGAAAACTAAGTACTCGATGTGGACGAAACCTACTAAGGGAACTGGTGGGACTATTAACGGGACACTGCCTTCTTAGGAGACACATGCAATTGTTAGGAATGGAAAATACAATTAGATGCACGAAATATGAAGAAGGTGAAGAAATTCCAATTCACCTTAAGTGAAAATGTCTCGCTCTGATGGGAACAAGGCTCAGAGAAGCACGTTGTGGAACCAGAAGACAAAGCCACATATCCGATGACAACACTGCTGAACTTTATAAGAGGGACAGGGTTACTGTTAAAGGAATGAGGTAAAATAGGAGGTAGCACAATAGGCTCATAGCCCAAGTGCAAACGGGAACTATACGTAAAACGTCCACGCTCTGCAATAAAAAAAATCTTTTTTAGAAATGTGCATTTCTTTGGTTAAAATGTTTGACAATATTTTTATTTACGTGCTTCGAATTTTTCAAGTTTACTAATATTCGAAAGATAAATTTCTTATTGAATGAAACAAGTTTTTTTGTTTAAAACCACTTTATTTTGATTTGTTTACGTCGACCGGTTTCGGTTGAACACAACCTTCTTCAGGACAATAAACACATAAACTATATTACAGTACAGCGATGCGATAAGAGTATGAGGTAAACACAATAGAAAGAGAGAGCAAATTAGAGAAGGAGAGAACGTCAGACTGGTTGTTGGTGGGGTAATAGGAGGGGTAAAGAGAGTGTGGGGTATACATATGGAGAAAGGTAACAACTTTAAAATCGGACTGTTGGTTAATTATAACTGTATGTTTAAAATTTGGCAATAATTTTTCTTTGATTTTGCTATCTCTAATGCTTCTAAATTTAATGCGTATTCCTATTTTATTTATATATATTAATTGGGCTCCTGTTTTTATAGTAAATGTATTTTTCTTTGTGAAAACTTCACAAGAGTCCCAACTGTTCCCGTCTGGAGCCAGTGAGACTATGGCATCCCTAATTGGGGTAGGGAAAAGGAAGGTGGGGAAGTACCTGGCTATTCACAAAACACGGCTAATACCATTTCACGCAACGTTTCAATTCTGAATGGTGGCCTTACACCAGGGCGATACTGAGAGTATCTTCCACTCTGGAACGTGCCGCAAATATACCACTTATATATTATTTTAATGAATAAATTGTGAAATAACACAAATCAACCTAATTAAATTTATTTGCCACGCCGGAATTCGATCCCGCGACCTTCTGATTGCGTGTCAAGAGCCTTACCGCTGGACTACGCCGGCCGTCGAAATGTATGGTCAGTATCAATTAAATGTTCGGCAAATTTTGAGAAACCTGTGCTTGTTAGACACCTGACGTGTTCTTTAACTCTAATATTTGCGTTACGCACTGTTTTACCTATATATGTGGCTGGGCAATGGTTGAAATTAATATTGTGTATGCCAGAGTGACTTAATTTATCCTCTTTGCCTTAAGAATTAGTTAGAAGGCTAACAGCCTTACTAAAAAACCCAGTGAAAATTTTATTCAATTGACAAACGGCCGCGGATGTGAAAACATTTCTAATTAAAAATTTGTTCATTGAAAGAAATGCACATGGTTTTCACGGCCTGAGAGGGTAGTTTATCTCTGTTTTAACGATAGATGTCCGAACGATATTTGTAATTTTTCCATAGTCTTTTGAATGTTCTATATATTTCTTATTTTTGAAGGTGTTGTAAAAACAAATACCATTTATGAAAACTAGATAAAATTACCTTTTAGATTTGTGTATTTGAAATACACTTTAGTTTTCAAAAACTGACATATTTTAAGATTCAAACTCGGAAAAAATGTAAAAAAAATACTTACCAAAACATGTTTGACCAAAACGTAGAGAAATTTAAAAAAAATCAAAATTTATAAAACACCGTCCTTTTATGTATTAAATTTGAAAGGAAACTATCACCTCTCTTTTTCCTCGTGCATACAATAAAAAAATAATAAAAAAATTCTAAGTTTTTTTATTGCCAAAAACCTAACTTAGAAATAATACTGACATTTAAAACAGATTTCTTGCATCTCTAAAGACGCTAATTTCTTTGATACGTTTACGAACACACGTATTAGATATTAATAATATAAAAAAATTATCACTTTTAAGAAATTTTCTTAAAATAAAGATCTTAAAATGTAAATTTTATCTTTTATGTAACCTATAAAACAATATTCTGACAGATCAACTTTGAAAGTACGGCGTTTGTACAATAACTTGATTAAACTGATGTAAACCACACAAATAACACGGTAAATATATCAATTATATGAATAGAACAGTAATTTCGTCACTACAATAGAAACTATTAAGTAAAATCACAACATCTAACAAAATTTTCGACATCCGGCCTGATCCGGCCATAAACACACCTGGGCTTGGTTTTCAAGCTGTGTTTTCATCGCGGGCCGTTGATGCACCCGCGCGCCAACAATGCCCCTGGCGGATAATAATTAAAACAACATTTTTTCCTAGTAAATTATAAACACATACGACGTTGTCAGATCTTTAAGCATTTTAACAGCGTGACCAAGTAAGAAAGCTTATTGGTAATGAAACGTGTTTTATTGTGTACGGGGTTTATTTATGTTATTGCAATAACACAGTTAATCGGTCGCGCTGTGGTTTTTTTTTAGTAAGGCTGTAAAAGTTTTGAAGTTTTTTGTGGATCATTTCTCGATGTTGTTAGTCCAAATTTTAGTAAGTATGTAAATAGTATTATAGTAGGATACGTTTTAAGATTTTCACGGCCTAAGCATTTTCGTTATTTGTATTTGGGGTGTTATGCCATGTTGCGCTACCTCCTTCTTTATCCAAAAAGAAGGAGGTAGCGCAACACGGCATAACACCCCAAGAACAAATAACGAAAATATTATAGTACTTTTAGAAAAGTAAATATTTATTTATTTATTTATTTACGGACAAATAGTCCAATTAACAATATAACAATAACACGAATAGAATAAAAGAGAGATCACAATGAAAGGAGATTACATATAGATGAAGAGCATTGACAAAATACATATAATATAAAAGTACATAGAGAAGATAACTACAAGTAGCTTGAAGATGGATTTAAAAAGACTTTAAAAAACCACATTGCGTAACGACTGCCGAAAGTCATTTAGGCTTACACCAAAAAATTCAATGCTTTGATTTGCGTTGACAAGTATCGACATTCTGGATAAAGGAGAATGATATCCATAATTAGTAGAATGTTGATTGAGGAACAGCAATTCATTATTTCGTAGTCTACGGGAAGGAATGTTGAACTGGATGAGTTGTAACAAAGCAGGTGTGTCAGTAATACTGTTGATAATTTTGAAAATGCATATTAGATCAGAGTCCTTTCTACATTTTTCTAAAGAGGAAATGATTAAAGTTTGTTCAATTTCATCATACGAGTATTCTCCTCTTTCAAGTCCTAACCTCCAAGCAATTCCTCGTAGGAAGCGATGTTGTACAGATTCGATGTAACAAATGTGGACAGCATAAAAAGGAGACCAAATGACACTAGCATATTCAAGGTGAGGGCGGACCAGCGAACAGTAAAGAGTTTTAAGTGTATTTATATGTTTAAAGTCAGAGGTGATTCTATGAATGAAGCCGAGTAGTTTAAGTGATTTATTTACGATGTTATTAATGTGATCCCGGAAAGTAAGTTTACTATCCAGAGTGACCACAAGGTCCTTGATAGATGTGACAGTAGAGGGACAAACATTATTTAGTTTATAATCAAACTGAATAGGTTTTTTGGTTCTATAAAAGGACAAAATTTTGCATTTATCAACATTAAGTTCCATGCAGTTAATTATGCACCAATCATTAAATGAATCAATATCAAGTTGAAAAAGTAAACAATCAAGATGGGATTTAATTATCTTAAGAATCTTATTGTCATCGGCAAAAAGCAAAAACGTGTATGAGAAAAAACTTTAATGATATCGTTAATAAAAAGGTTAAAAAGAAGCGGGGCCAAATGGGCTCTTTGCGGAACGCCGGAAGTTACATCAATGATAAAGGATTCAAAGTTATTTATTTTAACCCTTTGTTTTCTATTACTCAAGTAAGAGTGAAAGAATGACAACAATGGGTCTCTAATGCCTATAGCATAAAGTTTGGCCATGAGAATACGGCGATTAAATTTGTCAAAGGCTTTGGAGAAGTCAGTGTAGAGGACATCAACCTGAGTGTTATCTTCTAAGGCTTTGAGAATGGTATTTATAAAGGACAGTAAATTAGTTGTTGTAGATTTCGCCGATCTAAATCCATGCTGTTCCTTGATCAGAACATTTTTGAAAATAGGTGTGATTTTCTTTGTAATTATCGACTCAAATATTTTTTGAATATTAGGTATAATTGATATTGGTCTGTAATTTCCAATATTTGACTTGCTTCCAGACTTAAAACATCGGTCGAATAAATGAAATTTTCCATGAATCAGAAAATGTTCCGGTTGAGAGTGATAAATTGTACAACACCAAATTGGGTTAGATAATGAAAATTTACATTCTTTTAGCAAGATTTCTGGAATGCCATCAGGTCCGGTACTTTTTTGTTAGAAAGATTTTTTAAGGATTGGTAAACCTCTGCAAGTGAAATTTGGCAATCATTCAAGCAATATTATAGTCATAGTTAAGTGGAGGGATGGTGCGTGAAGCATCAGAATATACAGAGGAAAAGTGTTTAGCAAAAAGTTTGGCGATGTCGTGACTATTTGTAGCGTGAGTTTCATGATAGTACATACTTGAAGGGAGATCATTATCTGTACGCTTTTGCACAACAAATTGCCAGAATTGTTTGGGATTTTTAAGTAATTTTGTCTCAGTAACTTCTACAAAAGATTTATAGCATTTGACTGATTCGATTTTAGACAGTTCCCTTAATTGGAAAATTTTTGATAAAATTTTAAGTTGCCAGTTTCTTTAAATATCTTATGAGTTTTCTTTTTTTCAATTATTAACTGCTTAAGTTTCGAGCTATACCAATTTGGAAACTTGGGTTGAGAGTAACATCCCTTGGGAACAAACAAATCTATAGCACGTGTTACACATTCATTAAATTTAAATACGGCGTCATTTATATCAGAATTTAAAAATAGTTTTGTCCAATTAATCAGGGAAAGATATTTGTTCATGTTAGAATAGTCACCATTAAGATATTTGTAGTGATACGAGACACTTGGTTTCGAAGATTCAATTTAAAAAAAAATTGTGATGTTAATAGAGAGAGGTGGATGATATTTATCAATAGGTAACAACGAGACATCAGCTTCACTTACTATGACATTAGGTATCCTAGTGAAAATTAAGTCCGGGCAAGAACCTAGATAGTTAGTGACTGGATTTACTTGAAACATTTTCATAAAGGCAAAAACATTTACAATTTCAATAGCTTGTTGGGAAAGATTACTAGTAGGAGTTTTGACCACTTGGTTGTCATTCAGACACAATATTTTAGGTTAATTATAATCGCCACAAATAAGTAAGGAATCAGCATTTCTAGAGACACGCTCAATTGAAGCGGTGTGCGACTTATAGACTTATACCGAAGGGGAAGAAGGAATGTAAACACAACCAAGTACAAGCTTTTTGGTACCAAATATAACACATAGGAAAAATTGATCAGAAACATTGTCAGATGTTTCTAGAATATGGCATGGGTATTTTTTATTTACACATATCATCACTCCACCAACTTTACACTTCACAGAAAAAGTAGAACGGTCTCAATGAAAAATGTTGTAGTCAAACAGTCCATGTTCAGCAAATGAGACATTATCAGAGAGCCATGTTTCGGTAATAAATAAAAAGTCGTAATGACATACACTAACGTTACAGCGAATAGTGTTCAGTTTTGTATTTAGGCCACGAACGTTTTGGTAGTACGTTAAGAAGGAATTATTTATAGAACGATTCTTCAGGTTCAACCTAAAAAAATTATCCTAGAAAGTTCACGTCTCTCAGCAGCTTGGCGGGAAGGGCGTTCTTGAACTCCAGTTTTGTGGGAAGCCATTTTTCTGAAGAAAGTGCAGGTGGCACATAATGGAGATTTCTCCTTTGTGGGGCAGGCATCACGGTTGTGACCAACTTTGGCACAGTGGGCACAGGTGGGTAAGTCTGCTTGGCACTTGGAAGCTATGTGGCCATATAATTGACAGTGGCCACATTTCAGGCTATCTACCCAGTCTCTTACACGGTGTAGCTGCCAGTCAATGGCAAGTTTTGTACGGAATATTAGAGAGTGACGAACAGATGAAGGGACTCTAAAAATGTGGATGCAGTTACCAGTGCGAGGGCCCGAGAAAGATATGTTTTCTTTTAAATTTTCTAATGAGAGACCGGTGTCGTTGGAAGATTGATGATGAATCGCCGAGATAGTATCCTTAGATGAAATATCTTGTAGGAGGTCATGTATAGCAATACGAGGGAGGCGAGTTGGGGCGATCGTTGCTTTTTGACCGGCTTCGGATAGAGCTGGAGCATTTACCAATTTCATCGCTTCAGCAGAAGTGCTAGGGTGGATTATCACCCCACCACTTTTCAGTTCACGCATACCCGTTACTCGTATGCCAAGTGTGGCAGGATTGACCGCAGTTTTCAGGGTTTTCATGGTGGCCTTGGAAGTGGAATGGGTGTTGTTAGCCAGAAACATGAGAACTGAAGGTCTAGCAGGGCCAGGAAGAGCATTATTTCTTGTAATTAGTGGCAAGCAGGGATATTGAGTTTCACTGGTATCAGCAGTGGAAGCAGCGACATTATTCCAGGAACGGGTGGGCGCAGACGGTGTTTTATTAGGCGTGCACTTGGATTTAAACACAGAAATGGCACCTTCTAGTTTACCCATTTCCAGAGCCATCATATTGGAAATGGAGAGAACACTGATGAGCTCCTTTTGAATCCTGATTTGCTGATCTTTAGTGGCTCGGCATGAAGGATCCGTTATAATTGCCATTGCGATCTGGACCCTCTCAGCCAGCTGCTAGACATAACCTGCCGTGTCACATTCAGGTATTATATTAATATAAGTTGTTACATTTTATTAGTAAATAAAATACACCTAAAAATTATTTCTGCATTGTTTCTGATGGAAGTTTGGATGTGCAAAGTGAAGAGAATTTACTAATGTACAAAATTCTACTCATTGAGTAGTTATATTATTATTTTTCTTAATATACTCAACAAATAAATTTAGAGAATGGTTTGGTGCTTCGTAGCCTCTCTACTCTTGTCTACTTTAGTTTTCTGAAAGTTTCACTTCTACCGGGTGTGAATTGTACACGCGGTAGAAGTGAAACTATAATAATAACACACGTATAATTTGTTATGAAATAATATTTCACATGGTTTCATAGAATATTTCGTCACCACACGGATTAGTCGGTTTATTTTTCAGTGTTTGAAGATGGTGCATTGGCAACACTGAGGTGGGCGAAAAAGAGAGAGTTTTGTTTCAGTTTTCGTGCTCTGGAATAGGAGTTGTTCCGGATTCAACCGTCAATCTTTTATATTTAACGGTGCAATATTTGACTAAATAATTTTTCAAAAGTTAAAAGGCCGGGAAAAAAATGGAGATTGGTAATTGCGTTTTGTCAGGACGCAGTGACCGATAAAGAATGTGAAAGAAGCATTGAGTTAAACAGAAATAAGTTATTATCACTCATAATATCAAGAATTATTATTATTATAAGGTATTAATAATGATAATAAATATTTATTCCAGGATGTTGGGAGGATAGTGCTATCCCACACGTCTCATATAGTTATACATATTTATATATTACATGCTGACCCAATGAAAATGCTTGCGGATTGTAACGTTGACACCAAAGACCAGAATTTCATTAAAAACCTGTATTGGTTCCAAACAGCAGAAATAAGACATGGGAATGAGAGATCCAATGTAATTGCCATTCAGCGTGGAGTACGATAAGGCTGTATCCTGTCGCCACTATTATTTAATCTCTATTCCAACTATGTCTTTAAAAAAAGCCCTAAGTAATACTGAGAAGGGTCTGAAGATGAACGGAGTTGTCATTAATAACATAAGATACGCAGATGATACTGTATTACTAGCTGACTGTATCGATGACCTCCAAGACCTATTAAGGGGCTCAGCAGCATCTAATCACTTAAAACAACTTAAGATAACTCAGAATTGCATCATAAAGACCATTCTAAAGGTCCCCATAAGGACGTCAACAACAGAAATTTTTAAACAGTTTAATGTTCCAAGCATACAGAAAATCTATGCCAAAAACATTCTAGTACATCACCACAAAAACGACCCAGAGAAAGACATCTCACATGCTCATAAAACCAGAGCCAAACAAACACACACACTTAATATACCAAAGTGTAACTCTTCATTTGGTCAAAGAAGTTCTGAATTTTTAGCAGTAAAGTTATATAACAAACTCCCACTTAGTATCAAACAAATTAAAACAAAAAATAGCTACATTAAGGACATTAAATGTTGGCTGAAGGAACTACCGGAAAATGACCTTACTAGTATACTTAAAACATCATAGAAGTTTCTGGAAAACCTTATCCAAACAAGTTAAACCATAGAAGTCGCTGAAAAACTTATCCAAATCATAGTCCCGAGGAGGACTTCGAATATATTTTCTATTTTATATATACATCTAACTAACATGTTTTATATAAAAATGTAAAAAATATCATATAGTTACCAAATAAAAAAAAAAATAAAAAAAAATTACTTATTTATTAAAAGTCAAAAAAAGAACATGGTTCGAACAAAAAAAACGTAATCACGGACTCCATCGGCATGATTACTTACCAATCGGAGCCGCGCATATCGTCGTCCGCTCTCCCTCGCGTTTGGCGCGTCACTGCTTGAAGGTACTGGAACCCAAAATTTGTAATTCCAAAAACGAATAGTTTTATGAGCGCTGAAAGCTTTCAATGGAGTCCCAGGTACCTACCGGGTAAATTAAGGGTTAATAGTATTCTCAAACCCTTGATCGACGGAGCTAAGAGAATCATGTCGTCCGCATAGCTAATGTGATTTAGACACAGATTATTGATACAACTCGACGGCCAGCTCTGGTGTCCAGGCAATTTGATAATTTATCCATGTATACATTGAACAGGGTTGGGGACATACACCCTCTTCGCCTTACTTCCATCGATGTATTGACTATAGATTCGCCCTCCCGTACCCAAATCCAATCCCAAAGTGACACCACCTACGAGAAATTTCATAATACAACTACCCATTGAATTCCGTTGCATCTCTTGCGTGACGTAGTTGTTTTATTAGGAAGAAATTAAACATTTTTTATCAAATTAATGTTACTTTTCTCGATACGCTGCCTCGAATTCATGTGTTATGTACATATTTTTGTAGATATTCATATAACTGATTAAATTTTTAATAATATAGTCCGTGATACCCCATACCTAAAATATTTCTAACTGCCGGAAATTTGTATTTTATAAATGATCTTTACAAAGCTAGAAATTCCGTTACCGCGAACTTGCTGGAAAACAAATTAGCTCCACGCAGACCAACTAAAGGTACAAACCAATGCTTATTGCGATCTTTTGACTGTGAGATAATAGACTTTCTTTTTGATAAATGTTTTCGTAAACCAATATTTTTGGTTCCGGTGTCATTTTTAAGACCTACACGCCCTAACTAGATATACTTTGTCGAAGCTTACTCCTGATCGCAAGTTTATCGGTTGGGAGTATGCACTTGCCCATCGTATAATGTTTTCCTGCTGGCATCGGGATAGTGTGTTGATTTACATGGAGGGTATATTTCTAGCTTTCAATTTCTCCCATAAGGTTTTATGACAGACCCTGTCGAACGCTTTACTGAGGTCTAAGAAGCATCCGTATAAAGTAGTTTTTCGTTTCTTGTAAAATTCTATTACTTGCTTTGCGGAGTATATTGTCATATTAGTGGATAATCTGCACTTAAAGCCCATCTGATTGTCAATAAAATTACCGCTTTAATAATGTAACCGCGGGCCGGTTTTCTTCTTTATTTTAAAAGAGAATCCTTCGGATTGACAATGATCGGGCCTGATTGTCTTGTTGGAATTCTAATTGCCGATTTCTCCAGAAGATCCAATTCTGCCGGCTCGTTTTCTAAATTTTGACCGCAGATGTCCATCGTACATCTTGCGACCTTGTACGCCCGTGTCAGTGTTTGCATCACCATTTTTGAGACGCTATTATCGATGAAATCAGATTCTCAGGGATTGTTGATGAGTGGGACCTTAGGCCGTTCCCATCAGACCACCTGTAAGACCACCACCCCGAGGAAGATCTTTCCCGGCTCTTTCCACTTAGAATCAGTTAGATAATTAGGTATAGGTGTCTTCGGCTGGTCTCGGTGAGTGTTTATGGCTATATGTAATTAGACTCGATTATGTAAAAATTTATTTAAGTTATCAATACAGTCATATTAGATGAAATTTAACCTAACCTCAAATATCTTTTATTCCTCACCAAACCTACCCCTGCGTACGGTGTACAAAGTCAATAACACAATGCCCTTCTCTGCACTATATAAAACACTGAGCTAGGATTGAACCAACGTTCAGACATAACTTAAGTACATGTCAAGATTTGGCGTTTCATAAACAGAAAAGTTTGAGCGCTGATTCATACCCGGGTAGCAAATTGTATGTCTCGTACAGGAATTCTCTAGTAGGATGAGCGACTTATTATAATATACTTTTTTTACATAAATTAATCAATTTTATGAATAGGATAAAAATAAGAACACAGACGAAATAATAACTTTTACACTATCTGGTTAGTATCTAATGAAATTAATATAATGATGTAGTTAGCACATATACCTATTAAATTAAAAATATAAGCAAAATTGTATGAAAACATTTTACTGGCCATTATATCGGGTTTTCGAAGACACAGCGTTTTATAGAAGCGTTGCAGACGTGCTTTCTGGTTTTCTGGAAAAAAATGACTATAAGTTTTAGAACTTATGAGAAAAAAACAAAGATTTCAATACAAAAATAACCGATTCCCAAAGAAATAACTCTTAAAATGTCATTTTTGTTTATGATTTTTGCATTTAAAAAGAGCTAAATTATCTGAAAAAACCATCTGAGAAGCTAAACCAAATTTTTGGAGCTGACGACCTCAATTTAGAACTAAATGACACCCGATGGCCAGTCCTAGAGTGGCTTATTGGCGCCAACTGCAGGGAACCGGGAATGGGGTGTGTGAAAGGGGTGGAGTGGGGGGGGGGGGGTTGGCCCCCCACTCTCGTTAATTTATTTATAGTTATTATAGTTAAAAATGTAAAGTGGACAAAAGTCGAATGACGTAGTAAATTTTTATGTTTTCACCTACCGATATTTGTTCATTCATACTTTAAATCAGTAAAAATTACAGTGATAATTCAATAAAAAAAATAGTAATAATTTTTAATGCAATATTTTAATCATATCCTTTTCAATATTCACCCGTATGAGTAGTCGGGAATACCAGCAACTGTCCAGTTATTCGTCTTGTTATTCCGATTTCTGCCTGTAGAGCTTCACAAGTCGCCGCTACACCAACTGCGTTGAGCAGATGTTGAATTAACCATGAAAATACGCTCAATCTTCTTCCAACTGACTGTAATTAAAGTAAATCATATGATTAAGAAAACAGTATCCAAACGATAATGGATTTATCACTTGAAACAATTATGCAAATTTGGCTTTACCATATTTCCGAGTCTTGGCACGCTTACCACCAGATGTAAAATAGAAGGTAATGGACCGAGAAGAAGCTAAAATTTAAATACATTGGTTTGATTAAATATATTTTTGGTCAATATGAGTATGGTTTTTTCACTGTGTTAATTTGTAGCATTGATTGTCGGCAAAATTTTCCCGGGAGACTATCTAAACAGTTTTTTGTTGAAGAAGAAATAACTGTTCGACGGTTCGGCACTCCAATAAAATAAATAAAATAATATGTTGACAAAATATTTTCGGACTTTTTATTTAAAACATATGTAGGTATGTACGATAGGTATATTTGATTAGAGATATCGTATAATAAAACAAATTCTTGAAACGTAAGCGCGAGTACTTGAGGCGACTTTTTGACAAGAAGTGTTTTTTTTTAAAGAATTTTTATTTGGTACCTTCTCTTAACCCAGGATTTATTTCCGAGACAAGCACAGCGTAGGAGTATAACTCACCCAAAAATTTAATTTATAATATTGAATTAATAAAATAAATTTAATTTGAAAAATCTGTTTAAAATAAAAATATTATTGTAATTCTCCGTGGCCTCCAAGAATGTGTAATGTTATGTACCGGCTTCATTAAACACTAGCCATCTCGAATGTCTTAAAACAATTACTCCATGCTACCCTCCCTCGTTTTTTGCAGCTGCTTCTGCTATATTAAATTCCTTGAAAGCTTACGGCCTGATGGTGTTTTTTTTAAATAATTCAATTAAAGCACTACACCACACTGTAATTTTTGTTATTTCGCCTTCTGATGATCCTAAAATACATTTTTCAAACAGGTTGACAACATATTAAAAAAATATACAATTGCATTCACCACGACTAAATTGTTTGAAAATCCAGTCTCTATGGTACCACCCAGGGATTTTTTTTATAAAGTGCCCCTTTCTATATTTAAAAAAAAAAAGAAAAATTTTCTTAGAAACCGGAAATAAAACTCGCTGGTGCGCTATTTTTTTTAATATATCAAAATTCACCTACGTGATGCCGTAAACCTACACGTCTAGTTTTTAAATATATTTTTATTTTATTTTTCAAATGAACTGTATGATTTAATCGCTTTCAACCGCCGAGCAGCAATTTCGTCTTAGTATCCTGTTGAAAGTGGCATACACCGCAAACTATACTTATCGAGTACAAAAACTTGTTTAATGTCTTCTACTAGGGCTGTCCGTAAAATAAGGTCACCAAGGTGCTGTAGTCGCGAAAAACAATTTAATTCTTTTAACACTGGCGTGTAGCCTGGAGTCCCTTTGCCAAATTCCCACCACGATGCACCCTCTGTGATGCTAGTCTCGGTGTGGTAGCCGTTCGCCATGGAGCTTCCACTCGCCACACCCGCCAGGTGTGAATTACGCTCTTTGCGTTTTCAAACTTTGCTTCGGCGAATCTGAATAAAGCCTCTGGGATTGTTCCTTTGTGTGTGGTATCATGTAGTGTATCCAGTTCTCGTCCTATAATTGAGTTCGTCCCATAATTTAGTTCATAATTGAGTTCAAGAATTCTGCGCCATCGATGTCGTAGCACTCAAGGAATTCGCGGGCTTCTTCAGCCCATTTTTTTTTGTGATCTTCGGTAAGCATTTTGGGACCCATCATGAGCAGATTTTGTGGTCACCCAAATGTTCTGTCAAAATCTTGTCAATAGCGGTCTTACTGATATCAGGAATCATATCACAGAGCTCCCGAACCGTCAACCCGTCGATCTGCAGTCATTGTTTTTTCCGCAATTTTTTCGTCTGAAACCGATGGCCGTACGGCACGCTTTTAAATTATTGAATTAACAAGCTTAATAATTATAGAGCGTAATTCACCCCTGGCGGGTGCGGCGAGCGCAAGCTCCATCGCGAACGGCTACCACACTGAGACTAAGCATCACAGGGGGTGCACCGTAGTAGGGTTTTGGCAAGAGGAAACCAGGCTACACACCAGTCCAGTGTTAAAAGATAGCGCGTAAAATCGTTTTTCGTTACTACAGCACCTTGGAAACCTTAATTTACGGACAGCCCTCGTACGAGTATATGTATGTATTGATTATGAGTATTAATAAAAAATTCCATTCATCGTTTGCTTGAAAATATTACGAAAAATACACCCTTATACCGTGCACCAACCGTGGTGTGGTTAATTTGGAGAGGTTGGGCCTTATATTAACAGAGACCGCTGGAGCAGCGCGAATCAGGAACTCCGTCCACCTGGAGGTCCTGGAGGCGTCTTGTTGTTCCAATAGATCAAGGTGGAAAAGATAAATGAATCACACTCACAACAATATTGTGTTTATAGTTGGTTAAGGCCAATGCATCCATTAGCATATCAAAAATTTTCTCCGTAGATTCCATGTCCAGTCCTTTAAAAGCATTTTTATTGCTTGCTAGTTCAATTGTCGTAAACTGAAACACTTTATTTTTCAGTACCCAAAATAAGGAATGATTATCTGTTTCATAACTATCTAGTCTTTTAAAAGTCTTGCTCAATGAAATATTTAATATGTGCGTGTACGAACTTATGATGTTCATCAAATTACAGAATTGGTAAATAAAAAGGTTTGATGTTAATGACAATGTATAAATCCACAGGTTTCCCCAAAATATTGTACCCGTTAGCCCAGAGGGTTTATTATTGAACCATACCATAGAATAACTAAAATCTATTACAAAAAATGTAATATCCAATAAGTGGACAAAACAAAATGAACGATTACTTTTATGGATGAATCCATTCAGGTTTGGAACTAAACGTTCTATTTTGTCAAGTAGGATAAGAGTTTCCAAAACCGACTTGGTTCTCGTATTGAATATCAAGTTTATTGTAACGTTCAGCATGACCACGAGTTGCAGTATGGTAAGTGTCAAATAAAATAACGGAAAATCTTGAGTAACAATTAGGATGAACATTCTTGGAATGATATAAAGCGTCCCAACAATAGTAATAGAGCAAAGTAACATTATGTATAATTTTGCTGTCAAACTCAAAGTTGTTAAATTGTTTCCATCGAATCTGTAACTATTTACACCAAAAATTGCGTAGATGTATTTAAACGGCTCCATTTTGTTTTTAAACGCTTCGGCATAACGTAATTGATAATTTATTTTAGAGCTTTTGTAGTGTTTTGTACTAAACATGTTCACGTTGGTGAAATTAAAAGAATACTGTTTTTTTTTTAACATCGGTCACTTCTCAGATACCAATCATTTAGAGTACTAATTAGTTTGAAAATTAACCCACGATGTCCGTGGATACGCTCTAACCGATCACTTTCGTTCTGTTCTGTTTACAGATAAACGAATTTAACTGCCCCAAGTTTATTAAGTTTTGATTTAATTTTGCTAAGATCTCCAATATATTTTTATAACTGGTTTGAAAAATCCGGATCTCCAGAACTAGTATTTTCACATGGTCACATTAGTATGTTTCATAAAGTCAATTTAGGGTTAATAAAAACATTAACAATTTAATTAATTAGTGATGATATTGCCGTTTCTTTGGTAAAAACACTATTAATATTTCAGTTATGACGTTCTATTACATAATTTTTGACGTTCTGGAATCTGTTATTACGCATTTTTAGTATCATTGAAGCGAGTTTTGTCATCGAGAGGCGTACTCCAGGGGTCACACTTGGAACTGGTACTATTTTTTTAATTAGTACTTTTTTTTATCTCTCAGATGATTATCATTCAGAACCACGAGGAGAATGTCAAAATAAAAATATTTGAAGAGCTCAACTAAGGCAAAACTTTATTTTGTTTTGATATTTCAAAATTAATTACCGTCATCAATACTAAAGACGGGTTGTTTAAAAAAAATTGAACAATTCATCAAATATCTGTAGTTAATTTTCGCGTTCTGCGTAAGTTCCATTCAAGTTCATTATAGGCCAGTTGCTTCATAAAACTGTAACAATCACAGAACTTGAATAGAACTTTCACAGAATGTGAAAATCAACTTAAAATATTTGATGAAATGATCAAATTTTTAAGCAACCCATTCTTTGTCTTTTGGATCAAACTTATTAGCTGATTCTTATGAAATAAAATGTAATCGTTGACGCTTTTCTTAAAAATTTTAAATGTTACTCTTGGGAAAAAGAATGATTTATATCTTTATATTTTCAAGGTATTTATTCAATGTTACTTATTACCACTGTAAAAAGTTTTTACCAATGCATACAGTGTAAAGAAGGTTATATCGATGACCATTAAAATAATGACATTTTAAGATGTGTGAGTAAAGAAAATAACAATTTAATTAGGTTAGGTTCTGGTAAAGTACATGTACATTATAGATACAAAATTATAATGATGAAATTATAATGAGGAAAAGCCTTTCAATTATGCATTTAGATTCCAACGAACAACAAACAAACAAACAAACATGTTTTAATGAGACTATTAGCACTTCACCAGAAAACAAATTTTGAGTAGTAAAAGCAAGTAAACTATGCCCCCTTTTCTTTATTATATACATCAACGAACTCCGTAATCAATATACAGGTGGGAATATTACGTTCGCAGATGACACCGTTATATTGCTAAGGAGGTAATTAGATTAAAAAACACACACAAACTTACGAACGCCGGTATAAACAGAGTTGAACTGTAGCTGGACAGCAAATTGCTTACATTAATCAAATAAAAATCAAATACCTAACATTCAGTGTTGCTATTACAGGATAACCCCAAACATCTCACCATCTCACAATACTTAAAAATAATAACACTCCCTGTTATTAGATGAAACACGTTGTTTTATTCGGGAGACAGCGGGAACTGACATTTATTAAGCTTTGAAACATAGACATAGATGGCATTAGTGGTAGGTACTTTCATAACTAAATAACACCCCCACTCAAAATAACGTGCATAATACCCTTATTACAAAAAGGTATATAAACATCTTAATTCTTTACATATATCCTGCATGCCCAACAACGGCATAAAATAATAATGCTTGGTACTAGCCAAACTTTTGTAAATAGATCTGCTGGCATTTCAGCTGTTTCCAAATTTTTCAGTTCTACAATTTTATCATTAATACATTTATTATTTACAAAAGTGGTGTCGTATATCAATATGCTTAGTTCTTTTATTATAGCTATTATTTGAAGACAGCTTAAGTGCACCCGATTATTATTAAATAAGGATTTGGTGTATGACTCAATATGTATTTCTTTTAACAAATTACTTAAATAAATAGCTTCCTTACAAGCTTCGGCTACACCAATGTATTCAGCTTCTGTGCTCGATAGAGCAACTGTTTTTTTTTTATTTCTTAGCCTCCCAAGAAACAACGCATCCAGCTAAAATATAACATAAACCTGTATAAGACTTCCGATCAATGATATTGCTTCCCCAATCTGAATCAACAAATCCTTCTAATTTTGAATTACCTCATCTACTATATTTTAATTCAAAATTTTTAGTTATCTTAAGGTATCTTTAAATACGTTTAGCATAATATAACAAAGTTTCCTGGTTAGAGCAATTGTTAAATGGACTCAGAAAACTTACTGCAAAAAGCCTATATCAGATTTTGTTAATACCGCCAAATACATAAGTCCACCAATTAGCTGTTGATAAGGTATTTGACTTTCAGGATTTGTATTTTCTTTGTTAATATTCAATTAAGCCTCTAAAGGTGTATCTGCTGCTTTACAATCTGCCATGTCAAATCTATTTAGCAACTGATTAACATAATTCTCCTTGCTTAATGTAACTGTGCCAGGTCAGGTCCAAAACAATTTTGGACCTGACCCAAATCTTAACTTAAATTGTGAAGCCCATACCTTTTTCAAATTATTGCATTCTACATTATCATTAGAAAATAGAAAAAAAAACATCCACATATAAAGTAACTATTGTCTTTTTATCATTCTTATTTTTTGTGAATAAACATGGCTAGCGTACTACAATCTACACCAACAAGACATTCATCGACCTTTTTGTACCAGGCCCTTTCAATTTAAGTACTTTATTATTGTCTTTGTGAGAATCTAATAAACATTCTAGTAATTCCACATAAACTATTTCCTCAAGGTCCCCGTTCAAGAATGTTGTAGTAACATCTAAATGTGTAACATGTAATTCAATTTTACAGATAATGCAAACAACAATATCAAAGTTGGGTGTCTAACAACCGGCGAGAAAGTGCCTGAATAGTCCCCATTTTTCTTCTGCATCTAGCCCTTGGCTGCTAAACGTGCATGGTATCGAAAATTATTACTATTACCAATTTTTTTTCATAACACCCATTTGCACTTCAATATAGTTTTACCATCCTTTGGCATATCAACGAACTCCTTCACATTATTTTCTTCAGAACACTTAAGTTAGTGCAGTAAAAGTTCTTCTTTTAACTTAACTTAACCACTGCCTTTTTTCATATCCCTGTAATACTTCTTTAAAGACAGTCCATTAGCATCATCAAACACATCCTCAGGAATGCACATATTCAGCATCCCATACCGCTCTGGCTTCCTAATGATTCTGCTGGATCTACTGGATCTAACACGCTGCTCAGGTGAATCGTCAACATCTTCAAAATCACTAGTGTAAGTATCAGGAGTACAGGTTGTCCCAAAAGAAAGTTGATATTTGCTTTGCTTTCTGTGTGAATGCAACTTATCCGAGGGGCGCGGGGCGTATGTTAATCAGTAGTTTGGCTCTTTGGAATTTAGTCGCTATGAAGCATTTCTCGGGAGCGACCGCGCGTTGTGCGTGCGTGAGTTTTACAAAAATGGTGATTCGGCGATTGTAGCGCGTAGAAGATTCTGCAATATTTGAGGTTTTCGTCAATTCAATGATGCGCCAAGCATTCCTCTCATTTGAAAATGGGTCAAAAAGTTTGAAGAGATCAGTACGACGCTGGCAAAACAAAATGCGGGCGACCAAGGTCATCGAGAACGGTAGAAAACGTAAAGAGTGTTTATCAGTATTTTCGTGACGACTCAAACTTTTCGATTCGGAAGCGCACAAGTGCTTTAAATGTGCATAGATCATCGTTACACAGCATTTTGCACAAAGACCTGATGCTCCATCCCTACAAACATACTGGCTATAACCAAAGAACATGGTTCCAGCAAGACGGAGTAACATTACATACGTCCAATATGTCTGCCATGAGTTCGTGAAATTTTCCCTGGCAAATTGATCTCCAGGAGAGGTGACATAAATTGGCCTCCTCGTGGTCCTGACCTAACCCCTACTGACTTTTTCTTGTGGGGTTATCTTAAATCTAAAGTGTACGCCAGACTTCCCTGATGCAATTAAAAGAAAATATCCATCACGAAACGGCAGCCATCACGAAGCCTACCTGGCGAGCCGTCAAGAAATTTTACTCTTCGATTAAATGAATGCCACGAACGTGAGGGTTTACATTTGGACGATATTATTTTTCAGAAATAAATTCCCAAATTGTGTATTTCAGTATTAAATAAACATTTTTTCGATAGAACCCTTACTTTTTTTTAAATCGATCCACTAAATATCAACTTTCTTTTGGGACACCCATAAATATCATTTGTATAAGTGTCATTTGATGCATCTTCGACTTATATATTCTCATCTAAGGTTATATCTTCTGAACGTGACGTATCTTTGCAACTAGTGCCCTCCACTGGACATGAGTTTTCTCCACTCTCAGTGATTGGTATATTAATCTCAGGGTTGTTTTCGTCTTTCATGATAATGACATCTCCACTAGTTGTGATATATTTAGTTCTAGGGTTGTATATTCGGTAACCTTTGATGTCATCTGGATAGCCCATAAGTATGTTCTTCTCAGACTTCTTGTGCCACTTCTGGCGCTTCTCATTAGAAACATGAGCCATAATATTGCTACCAAATATTCTTAAATATCTGGTTTATATCCAGTCCAGATCTCATATGGAGTTGTTTCGTTTAAATTGGGAGGTACACTACGATTTTGTAAATAAACCACTATATGTGTCGCCTCAGCCCAGAATTCTTTACCCAAATTCGCATCAAACAATAAGCATCTAGCCTTTTCGACAATTGTTCGATTATTAAGTTCTGATAAGCCATTCTGCTCTGGAGTATATGGGTTACTTCTTTGGTGCGTGATACCTTCCTTCTTGAGATATGAATCAAACTCTTTGTTGCAGTATTCACCACCATTATCGCTTCTTAATATCTTTATTTTATTATTTGTTTGTTTTTCAACTTTTGCTTTGAATTCTGCAAAACATCTAAGTGCTTCATTTTTGTGTTTGATAAAATATACAAATGTCATACGACTGTAGTCATCAACGAAGAGTTTGAAAAATCTTGAACTTGCGAGCGATTCATGCTCCATAGGTCCACAAACATCAGTATGAACTAAATGAAGTAATTTTTTGCTTCTTGTACCAGTATTTGAGAATGGAAGACGACACTGCTTTCCCTCGCAACAAACTGTACACGGTGTCTTGCCAAGATCAACTTTTTCTCGAAGATTCATTCCTTCTACAGCACAGATAATTACTATTAACATGACCCAATCTGCGGTGCCAAGCATTTGCCTGAAACCGCCAAATTAGACATTATACTTTCAGGAATTTTAAACTTGTATTCTATCCTTAGTTTATAAACACCATCTGTCATATCTACTATAGCAACTAATTCGTTCTGTTTATATAAACATAGCTGCATTTTTTTTAAATCCACTTTATTGCCATTTTTAATTAACTGACTGATAGATATCATGTTCGTCGTAAGGTTAGATACGCACAAAATATCTTTTAATGTAACCTCGTATTTACATTTCGAGGTTAAAGTCACAATATTAACTTCTCCCGAGCATAAAACAGGCATAGCACTCTTATTAGCTGCAATTATTTCCTTAACACTCGTCCGATTCGATGTATTACAAATAATGTTTACATTCGGTGACATATGAAACAAGCGCACGAATCCTTAAACCAATCCATTTTGTTGTAATTTCCGCTCAAAAACACACCAGAAAATGCATTAGACTTCTTCATGTGCTCTGATTGTCCAACAGGATACTGATTTTTAAAATGCCCTTCTTGCTTACATCGATAACACCTGACAGATTTCATTACAGTTTTGACTTTCGGTGTATTTCTGGCAACATTGCCCCAACTGACTCAGCGTCATTTCCTGCTATCTCAAGCAATTTTGTTTTTATTGCATCTGCAGTAATTATTATTTCATTATGCTCGGTGGCTAATATCATGGGGTAGAATTTTTCTGGTAGACCTGCGAGCAATAGGCAGCCTATCCATTCATTGTTCACATTTAATCCGGTTCCGAATAATTTCTGGCCAATTTCAATCATTTGCGTGACGTAACTCTGCATCGAGTCACAAGTTTCAAGACGAATCAATATTTAACTCTTTAATAAGAAATGCGTGTTGAAAAACCATTATCATCGAACATTTGCTTTAGCCTTTTCCAGAAGTCTTCAGTAGATGTAGCTTACTTGATGTGTACATACAGTGACGGATCTATAGTGAGGACTATCTTCGCTTTTGTTTTTGTATCATCTGCAACGGCAATTTCCACAGTTTCTTCGGGCTGGATAAACTTCTCTATACCTTCCAATATAAGTAGATTTTCCGCAGCATTTGACCATTCATGGAAGTTTTGTCGACCAACCAACTTGGGTATACTTGTGAGACATGACGTCGCCGACATTTTTGTTAAAAACTTCCCGACACTAATTACGAGTTCACATTCGCAATCCGACGGCCAGCGCGGCGTAGTCCAGCGGTAAGGCTCTTGACTTGCACTCCGAAGGTCGCGGGATTGAATCCCGGCGTGGCAAATAAATTTTATTTGATTAATTTGTGTTATTTCACAATTTATTAATTTAAAATAATGTATAGTATATTTGCGGCACGTTCCAGAGTGGAAGATACTCTCAGTATTGCACTGGTGTAAGACCACCATTCAGAATTGAAAAGTTGCTTGAAATAGCTTTAGCCGTGTTTGGTGACCAGATCTGAATAGCCAGGAACTTCCCCACCTTCCTCTCCCTATCTCCTTCCCCTCCCCACTACATTCGGCCTCACAACATATCCCAATTGGGGATACCTTAGTCCCACTGACTCTAGACGGGAGCAGTTGGGACGCTTGTGCGGTATTCATGAAAAAAAACTCCTTGCCCTATTCTCAATACGAACAAATACATCCGCGACAGTAAGAAATGTATTTTTAACACAAAAACCATTTAAATTATCGTGATTGATTATTTAAAAACGCTTGGGAATCATCTGGGCCCATAACCTATTAAATAAAACACGTTGTTTTGTTCAGGAGACAGCCAGAACTGACATTTAGCTTTGAAACATAGACATTGATGGCATTAGTGGTAGGTATTTTGATAACTAAATAACACCTGTAAATGTGAAGTTCTCGAGTATGTTAAATTTATTAAATATTTGGGCGTTTCAATAAGTTGACAATAACCTGAGATGGAAACACCAAATTGAAAATTTAGCATAAAGTGTGCACTCACCGATTCAAATATTTATCTAATTGCAGGAAATGTCAAAACGCCAGTCTTAAAAAATATATTTTATGGGCTTATATAACTCAAACATAACCTACGGTTGAATTACTGAGGACACGCTAGTGATCAATACATATAAAAACCAAAGAGGGGTGAATTGAAAATACGTTTGTATGAACAAAACGCCACCCGAATTCCTATTAAGAACCAATCTCAAAACTGAAATTTTTTGAACGTCATAAATCTAACACAAAACTAATATAAAATGCCATTTCATGACTATTGTAGAATGAAACATTTATTTAAAAAAAAAGAAGTTAAATGAATGCACGCCTTTGGAAACGAAATGCTTATTTTCAAAGCGTTTTAGGTTTTGAAAAAGGGGATAACAATAAAGACTGTACGAACAATACTTTATTTTTCCATTGAAATTATTGGAAATAGAATCAAAATATAATTAGTTAATACCGCCACTAACGTAAAAATATATGCGAAGTTAAATGAAAACATTTTAGCGGCAGTTATATCTGGTTTGCGCAGAATCAGCGTTTTGTAGAAGCGTTTAAGATTCAGTTTGTTCTTGTTATCTGGAAAAAACGGAATTGAAAACAGTTATACTTTATTTTCTGGAATAACTATATCGGGCGGTACCGCCGCCCCGGGAACCTTTATTGGATAACCAACACCTCTGCCATAGGTCACCCCAAGGGGTTCGCTACGTTTGGTGATTTGGCAGGGGTGCCCGGGTTCATGGGGTGAGGTTTGTCTAGGTCTTGGAGATGGATGACCAGTACATACTGAACCCCAGATTCCTACCCACCCCTTAAACCCTTTTCCTTCCCAGAACTCTCCTCTCCTTCCTTTCCTTAAAAAAACCCTCCAGACAGCATCCCCAAAGATGACATAAGCTCGGAGGAAAATAATTTTTCTCAGGGCCTCCTGTGCGGAGCTCATGTAAAAAAACAAAAAAAAAAACATTGTAATCCTAAACACAATTCATTTGTAAACCTATATCATTGGTGGAAAATGCCAGCAATTAACCAGTTATCCGTCTTGTAGTTCTGATTTCATCCTGCAAAGCTTCGTTGGTCGCCGCTATACCAATTGTATTCAAAGAGTGATGTAATATCCAACAGAAAATGGTCATTTTCTTTGGAAGTGACTGTAATCAAAACGTTATATACATCTTTATTATTTATAAAAATAAAATGTATCGGTGACGAATATTCCTAAAATATTAATGTTATTTTTTACTAACCATAACTCCGAGTGCTGACACGCTTATAATAAGGTGTAAAATAATAGGTAAAGGACCAAGAAGTAGCTAAAACATAAGAAAGATTATTGGATTATGGAATGATGATGTTGTTGCCGAGCATTCGATTGAAACTGGCTATTACTTTGAATTTGTTCCCGAAGACCCTGATTCAACCAAAATATTACGGTTGCAATTAAAATCCATATAAACCTCATTAAATTTAATAAAGAAGGCGGGGTTAACTTTAATAGTTCTTGGTATCTGGTACTGGATGGCTACACCAAAACATAATGGGAACAACTATCGTCCTTATAGAAGATTGGAGCAAGCAATATTGCTTAGTTGGACAGCCAAAGATCATTCTAAAGATGTAATATGTAATGTTTTCAAAATAAATAAATAAAAAGAAATTAAATAACTGACGCAAATAATTTTCGCCGACATACGTGTATGTATCTGAGGGAGCGGGAGACAGAAATGAAAGGCGTCGGTCGATGTAATGAGTCAGTCGTTTATTGGGCTACGTAGCGAGAGTCGGCGAAGCGATAACAAGATGTATGCAGGGTACCGTGATGAGATGCTGCAGGCGTACAGAGGCGATAGAGATGGTGTGGTGAACGTCAGCGAGTTGCTCAACACCTTGGCGGTGGAGATGACCTATTTTCCAGGCCGTTGCTCGACGCTTTGAGTCGCGGAGATGAACGGTGGGTGGCTCGGTGAGCTGAGCCACCAGCAGGTAGTCCTGGCGAGGCGGAGCGTGTTTCCATGGCAGCGAAACACGGTGGGTTTCGGTGTGCTATGAAACGGTGAGCTGATCCCTGTACTGAAGGTAACGCAAGCCTTGTAAGTTGCGGGATGTAGCTGTTCTGCGGAGTTGAAGGCACGATGGGCCTTAGAGCTGAGACGTGGTGATGGACCTCAAGAAGCTGCCCTGGATGTGTAGAGATGCCATGCAGAAGCACTTGTGCGATCTGTTACATGTTGAGATATTGACCGACTGTTGAACTGATACTGACACGGATATTGTACGGTGCTATCTCGAGACCTTTCTAGGCGGTGGCGAAATTATTATTTATCGAGACGGCCGCGGCAGGCGAGAAAGTGCATCGCGGGCGGTATAAGTAGGAAGGTACCTAGGCAAGTAGGTTTGCCAGCGCCGCGCGAATATTAGGAGATGTTTCTCGATCGTTCTTTCTGAAGGCGAAAAGATTATGATGTGTCGCCACACACCCCCTTCCCAGTGTACGGAGTACAGGGTTGAAAGATGATGCCAGGAGTCGCAGGAAAGCCGGGTTGATCCTGCTGGTCGGCGCGTTCATGCTGATGCGTCTCTACCGATTCCCTAGTTTTTGCGGTATTACCGGATGCGCTGTGGTAACACACATGTCAGGATGCTGTATGCTGCGTATCCAAATCACGTCGGGGTCACCAGTTGAGGGAGCGGGAGACAGAAATGAAAGGCGTCGGTCGATGTATGAGTCAGTCGTTTATTAAGCTACGTAGCGAGGTCGGTAAAACGGTAACATGATGTAAAGCAGAGTGCCGTAGATTAAATGCTGCAGGCGTACAGAGGTGATGGTGATGGTGTGGTGAAAGTCAGCGAGTTGCTCGACACCATGGCGGTGGAGATGACCTATCTTCCAGGCCGTTGCTCGACGCTTTAAGTCGCGGAGATGAACGGTGAGTGGCTCGGTGTGCTGAGCCACCAGCAGGTAGTCCTGGCGAGGCGGAGCGTGTTTCCATTTGAGCGAAGCACGGTGGGGCTTCAGGGTGCCATGAAATGGTGAGCTGATCCCTGGACTGAAGGTGACGCAAGCCTTGTAAGTCGCGGGATGGAGCTGATCTCAGGAGCTGAAGACACGATGGGCCTTGTAGCTGAGCATGGTGATGGACCTCGGGAAACTGCCCTGGATGTGTAGAGATGCCTGCAGGAGCACTTGTGCGGAGATCTGTTACATGACGAGCTGTTGACCGACGGTTAGTGTGAGACTGAATGCAGCGGGCGAGCGATCGGCTGCTTATATAGCCGCGGCAAGTAATTACCCACACGGTAGGTAATACGCGCCTCTTCGGCAGTTGACGAGAATGTTCGGCGCCGTACAGATATTGTACGGTGCTATCTCGAGACCTTTCTAGGCGGTGGCGAAATTATTATTTATCGAAACAGCCGCGGCAGGCGTGAAAGTGCATCGCGGGCGGTATAAGTAGGAAGGTACCTAGGCAAGTGGCTGGGAAGTCTGATAATGTTATTACGATGTTAAGTTACTTTTTCTAAAAAAAAATTAAGATGGATTTTTTATTAACCTAATTTTTTTTTTCTGATGTTCATATTCGCAAAACATTCACTCGAACTTTGCGAATGCAAATGCGATTGCGAATATGCAAAAATATTCGTTACATCATTTATCTATACATTTAATTAATCATCGATTTTTAAAATGACTTTACGCCCTCGACTTGTTACATCACAGTATCACTTTACGAAGTCCTAGAATGAAGGACAATACTTGATTTGGGAATCCGTAAAGATGTAAAATAAATAAAAATCAATTAATAAATATAGTTTCTGATAAAAATATACCCACCACAATATTGTTGCTATAATTAGTTAAAGTCAACGCATCCATCAGCATATCATAAAATTTTCCTATTGATTCCGAGTCCAGTCCTTTAAAAATGTGTGCATCCCTCGTTAGTTCCACTGTCGTAAACTGAAACACTTTATTTTTCAAGACGAAAAATATAGGGTTATTCTCTTTTTGATAATCAGGCCGCTTAAATGTCTTAACCAATGATGTATTTAAAATATATGCGTACGAACTGATTATCTGTATCATGTTGCAGAACTGGTAAAAAAAGAAATTTGTAGTTAATACCAAGATGTAAGTCCACAGAATTACACAGTAATTCATTACTATTTCCTCTAATTTTAGATCACCGAATTCTACAAAGTAATAGCAAGCGTCAAGTATCACAAAAGAAATATCCGCTAAGTGGACGTAACAAAAATTACTGTTGCCTTTATAAACGAATCCATTCAAGCTGGGCACCAAACGTTCTATTTTATCAAATAGGATTATTGTTTTCGCGACTCCCTTGGAACTCATATTTAAGACCAAATTAAGTGTTACGTTCACTATCATCACAAAATTGAGCATTGAAAATGCTATAAGAAATAAAGAGAAACCGTCTGTGTACATAATTAGTGCAGACAATCGAGGGATGTAAAACAGGAACCCGGTGCAAAATAAGGTGCAAATAAAAAAAATGTATATTTTGTTTGTCATGTTCAAAGTTGTCAAATTATCACCAACGAAACTGTAACTTTTCACACCAAAAATTGTGTAGATAAATTTAAACGGTTCCATTCTACTTTTAAAAGCGCTTGCATTGTACCTACATTTGATAATTTATTTTCCGTCTTTTATTTTTATTCATTCTGAACATGACCGCGTTGTTTGTGTATGATTAATTCTCTTTTAATTCAACTCTTCTTGAAGCAACAAGCTACATTAATCTTCGGCGAAATATGTATTTTCAAGTATTGCTTTTAACCTTGATTGTGGCGTTGGGCAGATATAATTAGTGGGATTGTTAATGGAATATTAAATTTCCATTTTTTATTAATTTATTTGCACCCAAATTGAGCTTCATACATTAAAAAAAAATATCAGTACGATGGAAAAAATGTATTATTTTTTGGATTGTTATGTAAACACGGTTAACAACGCAAATTGATTGAAAATATTTTTATCTGATTAAAACATACATAATATATATTGTAGTGATCGGTATACCCCAGAGACAATATCTCGACCCGATACTTTTGTTTTTGTTATTGTTAGTAAATGACTTTGTTAATATCTTCAGTAAAGTATTTATTTTCTACCATCGGTTGATCTCAACTTATTCAGGACTGCTCGTGCCTTGTTTCGCCAAACTTCGATTCCACTGCATAAATCGGCGTTTGAGGGAGCTGCTGGAATAAACCACTTGCAACTCCAAACTCGAAGGACCAGTCCTAAAATTATTTTAAAAATGTATCTTATAACACAATTGTTGGTAAAAGGTTATTTATTTAAGAAAGTAAGTTCACAGATCAGATAATATGGTAAAAATAGTCACAATGTATCAATTCACTAATTAACTGAGCAAGGGATCGGAGGGAACCTTGCCGTTAGGCTTTGGGAACAACAAAAGCTGACTGTGGTTCTGCTTAGAGGGTCGTACCATAGGACGAAGCGCAACTAAGGCAGCAGTCGGGGGTCTGGTTGGTGCTTTACTTATGGTAGTAGAATACTCCTTAGAGGGTCGTGCCAGAGGACGAAGCGCAACTAAGAGAGCGTACTAGCCAAGAGCGAGCTTCAGACGAACTGACTAATTTAGGGCGCGCAGCCTGTTATATAGCCCATTCCTTGTTGCGGGGTGTGGTTTATGTAGCGGCTCGAGGGTGGGAGATGCGCAGAAGGCGTCGACGCATCCTGGTTTGCTTAGGGGTGGGTGAGCAGGATGGCGCTGTACGGGGGAAAGAGATGGTGTAGTGGCAAGCGTAAAAACGGCGCGCTACATCCTCCCCCTCTGGATCGAGGAACGTCCCGTCGAAGATCCAGGTCTGTAGTAGCATGGCGGCTACATATTCTTCTTTGGTCGACCTCGTTTGCGCAGAGGAATAACCGGAGCGGGCAGCGGTGTCAAGTGCCCGTGGTATGGAGTCAGTGCTGAGGTGTGGTAGGTGCCTAGCGAGACATCTGGTGCTTCCATTGAAGCTACCTCGTAGCTCGTTGGTCCATGTTGCTTCAGGATCAGGTAGGGGCCATCGCGTCGTGGTCCTAATTTTGCGCTGAAGCCTCTTGCGGCTTTGCTAAGAGCGTGGGAGTGGACAAAGACGTGATCTCCGGGCTGGTAATGGGGGTCTTCTCGCCTCTTGTTATCCACGTAATTCTTTTGTTTGTCTTGTTTCTCATCATTGTGGGTCCTGACAAGACGTAGGGTATCGGCTAGTTGTAGCAGATGCGGCGTTATCTCGGGGATGAAGTTTTCCGATAAGATAATGCTTCTCAAGTCTCTTTCGACGTCATCGGCTGACCTTAGCTCACGTCCAAATGTGAGATAGGCAGCGGAGTATCCGGTGCTCTGACAGAACGCGGTATTCATGGCGAAGCGTATTGATGGAAGGCTTTCGGCCCATTTTCGGTGTTCTGTGCCAACCAGGATGGCTAGTTGGGGTTTGAGGTCTCGATTTTTCCTCTCGACAGGATTGGCCTCTGGGTGGTAGGCTGGTGTGAAGGTGTGCTTGATGTCCAGGCAGTAAGTCATCTGCTGCATCACGGCACTCACGAACTGGGTACCGTTGTCGCTTATCAGTCGGCGTGGGGTCCCGTAGCGTAGGCATACTTCATCAATCAGGACGCGGGCGCAGGTCTCGGCAGTCGCGTCTTTGAGGGGAAATAGTTCTATCCAGCGTGTGGCCACGTCTTCGATGATGAAGATCCAATTCTTCCCATCCTCGGAAGTTGGGAGTGATCCGAAGAGGTCGAAGGCTACTGTTTCAAACCTCTGGTTCATTACTGAAGTCTGTAGGAGCCCGGCGGGTTTTAGGTTTGATGGCTTGTATCTCTGGCACTCCAGACAGTTCTTGGCGTATTTCTGTATGTAGGTCCGCATATCCTTCCAAAAGTATCGTCTGGCAATTCGTCGAATCGTGCGTTCTACTCCGTAATGCCCAGCGGTAGGGGCATCGTGATAGGCCATGAGTATTTGGTGTTGCTCATGCTCGGGGACGACTAGTTGAGCGTCCTCTTCTTCGATATCGGGTGCATATCGGTACAATACACCGTTTTGCATCAGGTAGCCCTTAGTTGTCCAGTAACTAAGGTCTTCGTTTGGATTGTTGGCTTCAAAACACTCGATAATTTTCTTCAATGCAGTGTCTTTCAATTGTTCTCTGCGGATGTCAGCCGCGTTGCGTACTGGAACGTCGAGGGTTATCGTGCATAGTGCGCAAATAGAGGGTGGGTCTTCAAGTAATGGTGGTCGTGATAGTGTGTCCGCCACCAGGTTTGAGCGTCCAGGTGTGTATTGGATTTTCAGGTTGTAGGGTTGAAGCTGCAGGGCCCATCTTGCAAGGCGATCTGTGGGAGACTTTAACGTCATTAACCACTTCAACGCTTGGTGGTCGGTAACCACGGTGATTGCTGTTCCTTCAATGTATCCTCGGAACTTTGCAACTGCCTATACGACTGCTAGGGCTTCTCGTTCTGTGGTAGAATAGTTCCTCTCCGCTGGTAGTAGCAGGCGGCTCGCGTATTCTACCGGATGTTCTTCTAGTCCCTCCCCCTGGACCAAAACTGCTCCTATTGCGTAGCTGCTTGCGTCCAACTTTATTATGAATTCCTTGCTTCCATCGGCTTGTCATAGTATGGGGGCGCTAGTGAGTAGTGCTTTCAGGGTGTCGAAAGCATTCTGCTGTGGGGATTTCCATTCCCAGGTGGCGTCTTTCTTTATCAAGTCGCTGAGTGGCTTGGCGGTTTTGGCGAACTCCGGTACAAATCGCCAATACCAGGAGCATGTCTGAAGAAATGTCTGTAGCTGTTTGACATTGTTTGGCTCCTTCATTTTAGAGATCGCCTCTATCTTCTCCGGATTGGTGCTGATTCCTCCGGGGGTTATTACGTGTCCTAGATATTTTATGCTTGGACAGCAGAAGTGGCATTTAACTCGATTTGCAGTGAGATTAAATTCTCGTAGCTTGGTGAACACCTGTTGTAGATCGGCGAGGTGTTTATCGAAGGTGACTAAGGACTAATTTAATCTTTTTACCTTAAAACTACCCCTTAAAGTTGGAATTTCGAAAAAAAATATTTGTATTTTTTACTTTTAGATACACCTCCCGAAGTTAATGCACTTAACCCCGGACACCCTCTATATACGTATTATGTATTTCACATAAAATCCATTAAAGAGTATATATTATATATTTCATACAAAACCCATTAAAACAACTAACAACTCACACCGCCAGGAGGCGCTAGTGTAGTACGCTGCCAACAGAATATATGGGTAATAGCAGAGATTAAGGTAGACTAAGAATTATTTGTACCAGTCTGAAGATGGCTTTAATGAGTTGAAACCGGTTACGGTCGAATAAAATTAAGTGGAATAAAGTTTTATATTCGTTTTATTATAATATAGTATTATTAATATTATGGGGTATTTTTTACGGTTCCATGACAACTCAAAAAATCCATCTGAAAAGTGATCAAAAGTGATTAAATTGTAGAAAAAGCCCAAAACATAACCTAACGTAACCTATTTAACCAATTTAAGAAAAAAATATATGTCACTTTTGGGATGTACGTTGATTTTATTGATAATAATTTCTGTAAATGTACATTTTAAAGGAATAAATATTAAATATCTCCACGCAAAACTTATACGATATATCGCCTTTAAACGGTTTATTAAATCGGATGATATGAGCTCCTTTATTCCAATTTGGGCTCCTTTATTCCAATACGTTCCCGAAGCCCAGATTTCATATATTGAGGAAAACTATCCATCGGCTTTAGCAGATGTATATGTATTTGTTCAATAAAATTATTAGATTGTAGCGCGCCGTTTTTACGCTTGCCACTACACCATCTCTTTCCCCCGTACAGCGCCATCCTGCTCACCCACCCCTAAGCAAACCAGGATGCGCCGACGCCTTCTGCGCATCTCCCACCCTCGAGCCGCTACATAAACCACACCCCGCAACAGGGAATTTGCTATATAACAGGCTGCGCGCCCTAAATTAGTCAGTTCGTCTGCAGCTCGCTCTTGGCTAGTACGCTCTCTTAGTTGCGCTTCGTCTTCTGGCACGACCCTCTAAGGAGTATTCTACTACCATAAGTAAAGCACCAACCAGACCCCCGACTGCTGCCTTAGTTGCGCTTCGTCCTATGGTACGACCCTCTAAGGAGAACCACAGTCAGCTTTTGTTGTTCCCAAAGCCTAACGGCAAGGTTCCCTCCGATCCCTTGCTCAGTTAATTAGTGAATTGATACATTGTGACTATTTTTACCATATTATGTGATCTGTGAACTTACTTTCTTAAATAAATAACCTTTTACCAACAATTGTGTTATAAAACTGGCGCCCAACTTAGTGGCCAGACACATAAAGTAAAATTAAAATCAGTGCATCTACAAAATTTCGTCGCTACCACGTCGAAGTCCTCGTTTCACATTGCAGCCCAAGGAAAGTGCTGGCATCTGCTTCACGCAGGAGCAGTTCGCGGAACTTATGAACGCCATGAAGCGGATGCAGTCGGAACCAACACGTACGGGTACATTCACCACCTGTACGGCACGCTTCGATGGTACCAGAGACAGGAGTGCGGTCGAGAGTTTTATTGCCGCCGCATCCATCTTCAAGTGCGCCGAGAACATCGAAGACGCAAGCGCTCTGAAAGGATTACCACTGCTGCTTACGAAAGACGCCGCCGCTTGGTGGCTCGGCATAAAAGGAGAAGTACGAGACTGGGAGAGCGCAACGAACCTCCTCAGGCATGCTTTTGCCCCTAAGAAGCCAGCATACAAAGTGTACACAGAGATATTTTTATGCAAGCAAGACGCATTAACGTCAACCGATGTGTTCATTGCTAAGCAGCGGATGTTACTCGCGGAGCTACCACCGCCCAGCCATCCAGAGAAGGTCCAGATAGACCTAATATTCGGACAACTGAATATCCGGATACGAGACAGAGTGCCGCGCGAAGCGATCAATACCTTCGCCGAACTACTACAAAAAGCCCGTGCAGCGGAAGAAAGCCTGTACGAGAGCACGAAGACCGTCCCACTACGCGCGATGGAAAACCGAACAGACGGCCGCCTACACTGCACTAACTGCCGCAGATTTGGGCACCGTTCCGAGGAGTGCCGTTCCCGCTACGATACAGGAGCGCACGTAAAGTACACTCCTCCAGTCAAGAAGCTGGAGACACCCAGTGATGCGAAGTTCGCATGCTACGGTTGCGGTAAACCAGGCGTGGTAAGAAGCAAGTGCCCGCAATGCAGCCAAGGGAGAATAGACACCCCTCACCCACGAGCCGATTTTTGCTCGATACATGAAGTAGGCCTTCCCCGAGCGAGATCTATACTACACATCGGGATTGGAAACTTCCTGGGCACTGCTCACGTAGACAACGGAGCAAAATTGAGCGTAGCGTCAGCTGAGCTACACCGGCGGCTAATCGCTCAAAATTTCAAAACCCAGCGAACCATCATGGACATCGTATTGGCAGATGGTGTCCCTAAACATCAGGAGGTCGAGACAATAGCTGCCACCTTGACACTAAGAAGCCGACAGATACCCACCAGCTTCATCGTGCTCCCAGGAGAACACGAGAATCGAACACTCCTAGGCGTCGATTTTATCGAAGACGCGGGGATCGATATAAACATTCCCCAGCGCGCATGGGCATTCACGGACAGCCCCGAAGTACGGTATATGCTGCGTATGGAAAATGACGCCATACCACCAAACCGAGATATTCGACAACGTCAAAAGACTGGCGAGATAGGAGAAGTGAGAGCACACAAACTCCCTAAGGTTTGCCTACCCGCCCCACCAGTACAGGACAATGAATGCGAGATCTACGTGCCGCCGTTCATGAGTCCTCTCCCACAGACACCGCCTAAGGTTCGTCTGCCCGCCCCACCAGTACAGGACAATGAATGTGAGATCTACGTGCCACCGTTCATGAGCCCTCTCTCACAGACACCGCCTCGCACTAACATTTGGGCTAAGATGATAGCCCTGAATGAGCTGTTTCCCGAGGACGCGATGGAGGAAGACGCCCTAAGGGAGGTAATGATACGCTCCTATCGGCTCTTCGATGACTCCCCAAGAAAACCCAGAAATGAAGTGGAGCTCTGTGAGAGCAGTTTGCGTCCAACTTTATGATGAATTCCTGGAACGCTGGAACGTCCCGGGCGCATTGCGAAGTCCAAATGGCATCTTCAAGAAGCGGTAGAGTCCGAATGGGGTTATAAAGGCCGTCTTGTCACGGTCTTTCTCCAGTATCTTGATCTGCCAGTAGCCAGATCGTAGGTCTACTGTAGACATAAAGTTTGACTGCTTTGCCGAGTGTAGCAGGTCATCCATTCTGGGCAGGGGGTACACGTCTGGTACCGTTATCGCATTGAGAAGGCGAAAATCAATACAGATGCGCTTGTTTCCGTCTTTTTTGGGCACCATAACCACAGGTGCGGCCCACGGTGAATCTGCTTCTTCTATAATCCCTTGGGTTAACATACTGTTAATCTCGGCGCGGAGTTCCGCTTGGCGGGCTGGCGAGAGCCTGTAAGGGGCTACTGAAATCGGCGGGTGTTGTCCGGTCTCGATTCGGTGCTCAATTTTTGTCGTAGATGACAGGGTGGCTGAGAAGACAGCGGCGTTGTCGCACAGCAGGCGGTCCAGCTGGTCCCTCTGGGTAGGTATAAGGTGGGTGGCTTCATCTGGTCGGAGGCTTAGTATTTCGGCGTCCAAGGCACAGAGCTCCACTTCATTTCTGGGTTTTCTTGGGGAGTCATCGAAGAGCCGATAGGATCGTATCATTACCTCCCTTAGGGCGTCTTCCTCCATCGCGTCCTCGGGAAACAGCTCATTCAGGGCTATCATCTTAGCCCAAATGTTAGTGCGAGGCGGTGTCTGTGAGAGAGGGCTCATGAACGGTGGCACGTAGATCTCACATTCATTGTCCTGTACTGGTGGGGCGGGCAGACGAACCTTAGGCGGTGTCTGTGGGAGAGGACTCATGAACGGCGGCACGTAGATCTCGCATTCATTGTCCTGTACTGGTGGGGCGGGTAGGCAAACCTTAGGGAGTTTGTGTGCTCTCACTTCTCCTATCTCGCCAGTCTTTTGACGTTGTCGAATACCTCGGTTTGGTGGTATGGCGTCATTTTCCATATGCAGCATATACCGTACTTCGGGGCTGTCCGTGAATGCCCATGCGCGCTGGGGAATGTTTATATCGATCCCCGCGTCTTCGATAAAATCGACGCCTAGGAGTGTTCGATTCTCGTGTTCTCCTGGGAGCACGATGAAGCTGGTGGGTATCTGTCGGCTTCTTAGTGTCAAGGTGGCAGCTATTGTCTCGACCTCCTGATGTTTAGGGACACCATCTGCCAATACGATGTCCATGATGGTTCGCTGGGTTTTGAAATTTTGAGCGATTAGCCGCCGGTGTAGCTCAGCTGACGCTACGCTCAATTTTGCTCCGTTGTCTACGTGAGCAGTGCCCAGGAAGTTTCCAATCCCGATGTGTAGTATAGGTCTCCCTCGGGGAAGGCCTACTTCATGTATCGAGCAAAAATCGGCTCGTGGGTGAGGGGTGTCTATTCTCCCTTGGCTGCATTGCGGGCACTTGCTTCTTACCACGCCTGGTTTACCGCAACCGTAGCATGCGAACTTCGCATCACTGGGTGTCTCCAGCTTCTTGACTGGAGGAGTGTACTTTACGTGCGCTCCTGTATCGTAGCGGGAACGGCACTCCTCGGAACGGTGCCCAAATCTGCGGCAGTTAGTGCAGTGTAGGCGGCCGTCTGTTCGGTTTTCCATCGCGCGTAGTGGGACGGTCTTCGTGCTCTCGTACAGGCTTTCTTCCGCTGCACGGGCTTTTTGTAGTAGTTCGGCGAAGGTATTGATCGCTTCGCGCGGCACTCTGTCTCGTATCCGGATATTCAGTTGTCTGAATATTAGGTCTATCTGGACCTTCTCTGGATGGCTGGGCGGTGGTAGCTCCGCGAGTAACATCCGCTGCTTAGCAATGAACACATCGGTTGACGTTAATGCGTCTTGCTTGCATAAAAATATCTCTGTGTACACTTTGTATGCTGGCTTCTTAGGGGCGAAAGCATGCCTGAGGAGGTTCGTTG
This sequence comes from Limnephilus marmoratus, assembly GCA_917880885.1. NCBI lineage: Eukaryota > Metazoa > Arthropoda > Insecta > Trichoptera > Limnephilidae > Limnephilus > Limnephilus marmoratus. Next base: position 31,033,057 of record OU862923.1, on the reverse strand, counting down.
CGCTCTCCCAGTCTCGTACTTCTCCTTTTATGCCGAGCCACCAAGCGGCGGCGTCTTTCGTAAGCAGCAGTGGTAATCCTTTCAGAGCGCTTGCGTCTTCGATGTTCTCGGCGCACTTGAAGATGGATGCGGCGGCAATAAAACTCTCGACCGCACTCCTGTCTCTGGTACCATCGAAGCGTGCCGTACAGGTGGTGAATGTACCCGTACGTGTTGGTTCCGACTGCATCCGCTTCATGGAGTTCATTAGTTCCGTGAACTGCTCCTGCGTGAAGCAGATGCCAGCACTTTCCTTGGCCTGCATTGTGAAACGAGGACTTCGACGTGGTAGCGACGAAATTTTGTAGATGCACTGATTTTAATTTTACTTTATGTGTCTGGCCACTAAGTTGGGCGCCAGTTTTATAACACAATTGTTGGTAAAAGGTTATTTATTTAAGAAAGTAAGTTCACAGATCACATAATATGGTAAAAATAGTCACAATGTATCAATTCACTAATTAACTGAGCAAGGGATCGGAGGGAACCTTGCCGTTAGGCTTTGGGAACAACAAAAGCTGACTGTGGTTCTCCTTAGAGGGTCGTACCATAGGACGAAGCGCAACTAAGGCAGCAGTCGGGGGTCTGGTTGGTGCTTTACTTATGGTAGTAGAATACTCCTTAGAGGGTCGTGCCAGAAGACGAAGCGCAACTAAGAGAGCGTACTAGCCAAGAGCGAGCTGCAGACGAACTGACTAATTTAGGGCGCGCAGCCTGTTATATAGCAAATTCCCTGTTGCGGGGTGTGGTTTATGTAGCGGCTCGAGGGTGGGAGATGCGCAGAAGGCGTCGGCGCATCCTGGTTTGCTTAGGGGTGGGTGAGCAGGATGGCGCTGTACGGGGGAAAGAGATGGTGTAGTGGCAAGCGTAAAAACGGCGCGCTACAATCTAATAATTTTATTGAACAAATACATATACATCTGCTAAAGCCGATGGATAGTTTTCCTCAATATATGAAATCTGGGCTTCGGGAACGTATTGGAATAAAGGAGCCCAAATTGGAATAAAGGAGCTCATATCATCCGATTTAATAAACCGTTTAAAGGCGATATATCGTATAAGTTTTGCGTGGAGATATTTAATATTTATTCCTTTAAAATGTACATTTACAGAAATTATTATCAATAAAATCAACGTACATCCCAAAAGTGACATATATTTTTTTCTTAAATTGGTTAAATAGGTTACGTTAGGTTATGTTTTGGGCTTTTTCTACAATTTCATCACTTTTGATCACTTTTCAGATGGATTTTTTGAGTTGTCATGGAACCGTAAAAAATACCCCATAATATAATAAAAAACGTCACGATAAATCAAAAACGTCACGATAAATCATTGAGACTAGTTCATTTAATTTTACTCCGTCTTAAAGTTTATTTTAAAGATTAAATCGCAATATTCAGTAAGAAAACAATAGTACTTCCTGTCTGTGGCATCATAGTCTAACATATTCAAGTAATATCAAGGTGTTATACAGCCGCAATTGTTTTAAATCAGTAAAAATACTATATTTGTATAATAACATCGCGTCGGTAGTCGGTAGCCATTATAAATCATCTACAATGCACTGTCGCGTATGTCCTGAAGTTATTCTATCAGACGAGTCGATATTTGTGTGTTCGGTGTGTAAAGGCACCTACCATCTAGCCTGTGGAGGAATAACGGAAAGCACTTTCCGTCGAATCACTCATGAACGCCGAGAACAACAGAAGTGTAAGCAGTGTAAAAGGGACACACGATCGGCCACCGCCAGCGATAACACATCTTTGGAACCGCCCAAAAAAACAACGGCCACTAAGGATCAAGGTTCATCACCGTCATCATCGCCCGCTAATCTTGAAGATATTCAGGATTTAGTCATGACCAAAACGAACAACCTGGAAAAAAAACAGAACGACATCATGGACCAAAACAACAAGATACTGGAAAGCATACAATTCATGAACGCACAATATGAAGACTTTATGGCCAGAATCCGAGAAGTCGAACACCGAAATGATGAGCTTACAGCGAAGAATTCTGCACTGGAAGCTAGAATCGCAGTACTGGAGAATAGTCTCGAATCCCAAGAGCGGGCCTCAAAGTCTTGTAATGTAGAAATAAGAGGCATCCCGGACATCAAGGACGAAACACTAAAAGACGTGGTCTTCAACATCTTCAAAACAACAGGATCTCCCATAGAAACTAAGGACATCGATGCTGTATATCGTCTACAAAAAAAAAATCATAATCAAAAGCAACCCAGGACAATCGTTCTTAAACTAAAATCGAACATGGCTAGAAATCAACTGCTAGCTGATGTGAAATCTTTCAACAAGAACAAACCCAATACCGAAGATAAACTTAACACATTAAATATTGGCATCGCCGGCCCCCGGTTGCCGATCTTTGTATCTGAACAACTAACATTTCGGGCGAATCAGATTTGGTATAAAACTCGCCAATTCGCAAGACAGAGACAATTCCAATTTGCATGGATCAAACAAGGACGCATATATCTGCAGAGGGAGACAGGATCAGGCGCAATTCTTATATCCGATGAAAACAAGCTGGCTTCCCTATGATTATCTCAAACACAATATACCTACTGCAGACAACGATTATAAGATGAAGGTTTCTATTATTATTATTGCCATTATCATATACTGTGATTATTCACATCATTTAGTCATTCGAACCCAATATACGAGGTTTGCTCGTTTCCACTCTTTATTATATTATTATTATGTTTATTCTGCTATGTACTTCATCACTAATACTAATCTCTATGTTCACTTACTTGGGAATACTTCGATTATTATCACATATTTGTATTCATAAATATTATTGTTTTATGTATGTTATACTAATGTACGAAATCAGGTCGTATTTTACTCAGGCAGACCGATGACTCGAATAGGTATAATATTAATTCGCAACGACACAAATCGGACAAGTAAAACGCCAAACAATATGACTAACGACACAAAGTATGCATAACTCTAATGTCCAGCTACTCCATTATAGTATAATGAACATTAAAAATCTAATTATCACATTATCTCACCACTTACTCTATTTCTTTTTTGCACATTATAGTAAAATGGATATAATTTGTACCACTTATAACTCTCCAGGTTTAATTATTATGATGATATGTTCTAAGGAGATACCAAATTTTTCCTCTACATATGAGAATCCACACCTAATTAATACGTTTGTATTATGTTTCCCTACTGTACAACCGCACTCACTCCCAAGTACAGATGTACTATATCTTATTAACGACCCAAATCATATCTTAATTGATAATATTATTCCTATCTTGCCTATCATAAACTTCATTACAATAATAAGTATGACACATATTTGTAACCTTTCAAATCCAACGTACCCTGAAGTATTATTATTATTTTATTTTTTTCCTAGCTTTGCCAACACTGTAAACCTCTTTAATTATTCCTTCTTCATTATATACAAATTCACAAAAACAGCATATAATAACCATAACACTTATAAATTTTCAAAATATTTCATAATGAAGTTCTACGTTACTTGTAAATACACAAGTCAACACACATATTACTATATTTGCAAGGGTGAAGTGTATTTCCAGCCGAGCGTCAACATTATTGTTATATTTATTACTATCACAAAATGAATGACTTTATAATAAACGCAATCGATAAATCATATAAAATAGACGAAAGAATTTTTGATACGGTAAATAAAACAAACGATTTTATAGATGTAAAACCTACAGCCAGCCTAATAATAATACACATGAACGTGAGAAGTTTGGAAAAAAATTTTGAAGAATTTATTATAACTATTAGACAATTAAATAGAATAGATTGTATAATATTATCAGAGACGCATTCATCGAGCGAAATTAATTATAATATACCGGGTTACTCGTACTACGCCACAAAATATAAAATTAATAGAAATAGCGGCGTTGCCATATTTGTATCTAATATTTATGCTGTCACAAGTGTAGATGAAATAATGGTGAACAATATTAATTTATTAAACTTGGAGATAAATTTTATGAATAAATCATTTAATATCATTGCTATTTATCGGACACACTCTTCTGTTCTAACCACATACATAGAAGAATTAAAAAATATATTACAACATCATAAAAACAAAAGAACAATAATCATCGGAGATATTAATCTGAATATTGCTAATGATTACTACTCTAACGATAAAGATAACTATCTAAATATGTTAGCAGAATTAAATTACATTTCATGTATAAATTCATATACCCGAAACGTTATTGGACAACGACCATCTTGTATCGATCATATATTTACCAATACCAAAGATATACAAAATATATCATCTGCCGTAATAAAAACAACTGTAACGGATCATTATGCATGTATATTTAAATACGACTACAAACATCAAAACCTCTCATTACCAACCACAACTCCGGTTAATAATACTGATAAATACAAACATAGTATTAATATAAATTCTCTCACCAAAATATTAAGTAACGAAAAAGAATGGCTAGAAATATATAAATGTAACGATGTAGAAGAATGCTGCAAAATATTTGATAAAAAACTGAGTTTACACATAAACGCTTGTAGGAATAACACATCTCAAAAACCATCCTCAAAATTTAAGCCAATCAAACCATGGATAACCCAAGGATTAATCATCTCAATTAGACACAAAGAAACACTCTATAGACAATATACAAAACAACCGGAAAACATAACATTACAAAAACATTTCAAAGCTTATAAAAAAAAACTCACATATCTTATAAAAAACATAAAGGATGACTACTACAAACAAAAACTTGAACTAGCTGAAAATGACAGTAAAAAGACTTGGTCCATCATAAATGAAATTATAGATAAAAAACAATTCAAAAATAAAACAATCAACACAATAAGACATAATGATTCAAAAATTTGCTGTAAAGATAAACCCTTAGAAGCCGCAAATGTATTCAACAACTTTTTTGCTAATATAGGAAAAAACCTGGCTAGCAAAATCCAACAAGACCTGACCCCAAATGACCCAAACACTACAGTAAATAATGAGTATACCTTTGAAATATTTCAACCAACAACAAAAGAAGAAATCGAACAAATCATTACAAGTATGAAAGGTGGTTCTTCCCCAGGTTTTGATGGGATCACAATACAAACACTGAAATGTATAAAATCACAAGTATCAAAACCATTAACTCATATAATCAATACAAGTTTTCAAACCGGAATATTTCCGTCCGTGTACAAACAATCCGTAATCGTACCAATATTTAAAACCGGCAATCCGGAAGAACCAACCAATTACCGTCCTATTTCATTACTATCAAACATTGCAAAAATATTTGAAAAAATTGCTAAAAAAAGAATAACTCATTTCATTAAGATCAATAACATAATTCACAAAAACCAGTTTGGATTCATGGAAAACAAAAGCACAAAAGACGCCATTGCTAAATTATCTAGTACTATACAAGACGCTTTAGACAAATCATTAAAATGTGTTGGTATTTTTGTAGATCTCCAAAAAGCTTTCGACAGTATATCACATGTCAAATTAATACAAAAATTAAAGGTTGTGGGTTTTAATGACAGAGCACTACATTGGCTAAAAAGTTATCTTCACAAAAGAACACAAATTGTAAAAATTAATCACACACCAAGTCTACCACTCACAAGTGATTTTGGGATACCGCAAGGCACTGTTTTGGGACCATTACTTTTTATCATGTACGTAAACGATATTTTTAAACAAAACCTCAGTGGAACCATTATATCTTATGCGGACGACACGATTATCATAATTAAGGGTAGTGACTGGAAAATTGTAAACGAAAATGCAAATAATGACATCCATATCCTAAAAACCTGGTTCGATACAAACCTTCTTACAATCAATGCAAAAAAAACAGTTTATATCCCTTTCTCAATAAATAAATCCAAAACTTATCCCAACATTAATATAACTATACACAACACAAAATGTAACAAAGATGTCTGTAATAATTCATGTACCATATTAAACCATGCAACTGAAATAAAGTACCTGGGTGTAATTGTAGACCAACATATGAAATGGAACAGACACATATGTGAACTTGTTAAACGCATTAGGAAATGTATCTATATATTCATTAGATTAAGAAATATTCTCAAATTAAACAATCTAAAAAAAGTCTATTATGCACTAGTCCAATCACTAATTCAGTATGGAATCATTGGATGGGGAGGTGCATATGAAAAAATTATAAGTCCTGTAAAAGTGGTACAAAAACTAATTATTAAAGTAATTTTAAAAAAACCACCAACATTCCCTTCAGCATCATTGTTCAAAATTTTCGAAGTACCAAAAATTGAAGACCTCTACAAAAAAGATTCAATACTACAAATATTCAAAGAAAATGTAACTAAAAAATTTAAACTCAACTCATCATTAAGGCATAAATTTAACTTACAAATTCCCCTATTTTCAACACAACAAATGCACAACAATTATATTTACAAAGGCATAAAATATTTTAATAATCTTCCAGAAGAAATTAAAAAAATAACAGATTTCGTAACATTCAAGAAAAAGGTCAAATTAATCTTTAAAAAAAATCAACAACCATAACAACACCAATCAAAATGTTATAACTTCAATTCCTAGCATATCAAAAATTAACATCACAACATAGTTTATATTTATTGTATATACTAAGTAAAATGTATGTTATAAAAGTGAAAAATAGTAGTTTATATATTATATTTATATATAGTTTATATTTATTGGAAAATGTAAGTAAAATGTATGTTATAAAAATGAACTAGCTGTAAAATAACTCCTACGCCAAGCTCAAGAGCTAGTACTCTTCATTGGCGTAGAATTTCAAAAATCATGTATCTTTTCATTAAATAAAAAAAAAAAAAATAAAAAAAAATATATATATATATTAATAATACTATATTATAATAAAACGAATATAAAACTTTATTCCACTTAATTTTATTCGACCGTAACCGGTTTCAACTCATTAAAGCCATCTTCAGACTGGTACAAATAATTCTTAGTCTACCTTAATCTCTGCTATTACCCATATATTCTGTTGGCAGCGTACTACACTAGCGCCTCCTGGCGGTGTGAGTTGTTAGTTGTTTTAATGGGTTTTGTATGAAATATATAATATATACTCTTTAATGGATTTTATGTGAAATACATAATACGTATATAGAGGGTGTCCGGGGTTAAGTGCATTAACTTCGGGAGGTGATTCTACATGATAGTATCTAAAAGTAAAAAATACAAATATTTTTTTTCGAAATTCCAACTTTAAGGGGTAGTTTTAAGGTAAAAAGATTAAATTAGTCCGTCATGTGTGGCCAGATTTATTATTTACCGCTGTTACGATACGGGCCAATCACAATCGAGTCGGGCGCCCGGCAGGCTTTCAGCAAGTAACATCGTACCCCACACTAAGGATTTTAGTAGGTACGTCTTTTTGTATGGGAAAAAAAAGTTGGAATTTCGGAAAAAGTTGTTAATCTTTTTTACTCCTACCATCATGTAGAATCACCTGTCGAAGTTAATGTACTTTACCCCCGGATACCCTGTATAATATTCTTTATTACAGTTTGTCAAATAACAGTAGAAAATATATGAGAGCGCCACTGTTGATCAAATGGCAATACTAAACACATAACTCATGGTGTTAAAGTAAAACTGTGTAACCTTCATTTTTATAAAAAATTAAAAAGGCACTTTAAAAAGGCAATTAGTGGAAAAAATATTTTTTCATTGCAGTATACAGTATATACCCGCCGATCTCTAAATTAGAATTGCATATAGGTATATTATTATTATACCTTTGCAATTTTGTGTTAACATAATGAAGAATAACTATAATGTAATAAAATATAAAGCACAGTTTAGAAATTGCTCACATTTATTTAATACTAGATAAAGTACCTAGCGTTGCCTGGACTTTAGATCATGTTTCTAATTTTAGATCTGAATATATTTAACTCATTCAGATCTAAAAGTAGTGTAACTAAACTCACCTTTAGTGATTCTTCCTTTCTATCTATGGTTAAATTCAAATTTATGTTCACCTTTTAATCAAATTTATGTCAATCAGAAAAAATGTTTTTTAAAATGTGGTTTACTGTCTTCTATACATTCAGTGACATTGCACTTCAAAAAAATATTTGACAGTTAAATTGGTGTTGCCAGTCTACAAATTTAGTAGTTCCAGTTTTTATATTTTCTACTCTTTTTTGACAGACTATACGTTGTTAGCGGACCTACCTGGGGGTCCCTACATTCTGCCGACAGACTAGCTCAGGTTTTAGTCAGCAGAGCGGGAGAGGCCCTCACCACCAGGGTGGTAGGATCTGTGAGGCGTGTGTGTGGCTTCCCTGAAATAAAGCTCAAATTTCTACGGGCTGGGGGAAGGCAGTGAAACCAGTAACCAGGGTAAACAACAGTTATATTCGGTAAAACACCTGCGTAAATGAGAAATGCCTAATTGTTACATTACCAAAGAAAGCAGGCACGACGAAATGTGAACAACACAGAACTCTTAGCCTAATATCTCATGCCTCAAAAATATTGACTAATATCATTCTAAAAAGAATCGAACCAAAAGTAGAGAACATCCTTTCCGGAGATCAGTATGGCTTTAGAAGAGGTGTAGGAACCAGAGAAGCAATATTGTGGCTACGAATACTACTTGAAAAAAGAATAAAAAGAAACCAAAACACATTCATCGCATTCATAGACCTGGAAAAGGCTTTCGATAAAGTAGAATGGAAAAGACTCTTCGAGATTCTGAAGAGAATTGATATCAAATATAGAGATAGACGAATAATCCAGGCGCTATACAAGAATGAGGCCGCTATAATTAGATGTGACAATGATACAAAAGAAGCCAGTATAAGACAAGGGGTGAGACAGGGATGCTCTCTGTCACCTGTTCTTTTTAACGCTTATATACAAAGTGCGATTGACGACTTGAGAGAGAGAATGAGTCACAGAAAAGGTGTAAAGATACACGGGCAAAAGGTGGATATGATAAGGTTTGCTGACGATATTGCATTGGTTGCTGAAAGCGAAGAAGAACTGCAAGAGGCCTTAACAACCATGCAAAGCATTCTCCAAAATAACTATAACATGAAGATAAATAAAGACAAAACAAAGCTGCTGACTGTAGGCCGAACGCAACATCAGATGCGAATAGAGATGTCAGGAGTTCCACTAAAGAACGCCAAGGAGTTTGTCTATCTCGGGAGCAAAATAACATGGGACGGTCGGTCTAAGAGCGATGTCGACAGCCGTATACACCAGGCTAGGCTTGCTTTCAATAAAAGGTCGAAAATAATTGAATCAAATAATATAGACCTAAAGCTGAGAATACTCCTCATCAAGACCTATGTATGGAGTATCTTGATGTACGGCTGCGAAACATGGTGCCTATCCAAAAGAGATAAACGGAGACTAGAGGCTTTTGAGATGTGGTCCTATAGAAAACTATTAGGAATTTCCTGGAGAGACCACATTACAAATGAGGAGGTTCTCCAAAGAATCGAAGGAGGAAGGCACCTGCTCAGGACCTTGTCCGAAAGGCGTGCAAGATGGATTGGCCATGTAATACGACAAGAAGGCCTCTTGCATTCCATAATGGAGGGTATGACCGAGGGGACAAACTCTAGGGGACGCCCACGCCGAGAGTACCTGGAGGACCTGCTGGTGGATGTGCGCTGCTTATCATATGCAGACCTCAAAAGAGCCGCACAAGACAGGGAAGAATGAAAGAGGAAACTAAAGAAAATTGCTGCAAACCAATCCCAGGATTGAAACCAGAGAGAGAGACCTGCGTAAACACAATATCACAATAATGCATACAGAGTAATACAGGGTAGCAACAACAGTTCTGTCTAAAATGGAGGAATCTGTCCCTATAATCTCTCTGGAAGGGGTTATTTATCTCCGCGGTGAATTTACAGCGAACAAACGCAAATATGGGGGAATATAACGGCTTGGGTACTCACAGTGAGCGTCTGGACTCTTGTATCTTCAGTGTCGGGAAAGAATTCGGCCATTCTTGGTGTCCTAGTGTATCACTTAGCAAAACACGTTCCATTGTTCTCGCGCGGAACCTTCTAGAATGGGCGCGGAACGGTCCTCACACTATACGTGCTTACTAGACCGGGAGCTGCGGGCGAGTGGCGGTTGGCGGCTGGCTACCCGGTGGCTTGGGTTCCGCCGCCGGTAGCGCGCCGGCAAGCTAGCGGAGGGGTAGCGAAACTGTAGTTTGCGCAGTGACGTGCGCTACAACTTGGGAGGAGGGGCCGAGTAATTTGCAGGGGCGTATTTGTGTATCGTAACAACGTCCTCGAAGATATATCTACCTCGGAGCTTCTAAAATGGAGAGAGCCGGCAAAAAACCGAGATGAGTGGAGGAATACTCTCGAGGAGGCCAAGACCCACCAGGGGTTGTATAGCCAAGAGTGGTGATGATTATGATTTTACGTTAGTTAATAAATTATGGACATCGACAAAAAATATTAAACCAGCCATTAATTTTATGATGGTTTAAAAAGATATCTAATAACATACTTTGATATTTGTAAAAAAAATTCTTATTTGTAGATTTCACTATTCTGCTTGGTTATCATTAATTCTGTTTATCATCAATATTTTTCAATAATTTTTTTTTATTAATGATATCTGAAATCCTTTTGAACAGTCATTTAGGAAAAATAATCTCGAAGAATTTACACATATTTTGTATTTTTTTCGATACTAAAGCCATTGTTTAAACTACAATGCGAATTTCTACAATGTTCATGAGGTCATTCACTTCAAACCCACCCCATAACGTAATGTTCTGAATTTTTTTGGGATACGTTTTTATAATTATACTTTCGTGATTTAATGCACTTTTATGTAATAAAGAACTTTTTATTTGCTAGAATTTAACGAACTCCACCTTCTAAAGTTTAGCTAAACTGTCAACGTTTTTTGGCATCCTAAAAAACCACTGAGTGTTTTTTGTTTTTTATTATGAAATTATTTATATAAATTTAAAGTAATTAATTATTATTAATTGATTACATCCGCGTCCGGCACCCCCAGAATCTAGATTTTATGTATTTTTTAATCAATTTTATTTTTTGAAATAGGCAATTCACACTAAAAAGAGTGAATTGTGAATATTTTTTATTTTTAATTCATCATTAACGCCCTTACAGGCTTTTATATACATTTACTTTTTTTATGTTTTAGTGCATACAGGTATGTTTAGATGACAAATAAAACATAAATAGGTTATACACGTGGTACATGGAAGTAAAGATGGTAGGTAAAAAGTATAGTATTATACAATAGAGAGACAGAAAAAATCAGTTTTAGAGCAGCAGAGAGCATAATATGTATATAACAAATAATTATAATGTTTGGGTTCTTAATTTATGTATAATTTCTATGTGTTAAATACATGGTGGAGTTGATTTAAAACAAAAATACAAACTACCGACTTGCACCGCACTAAAATTAATATTTAAAGCGATTCCATTTTGACCAAATACATTATTATGGTCAGAATTTCTGCAGAATTCAATTTCAGAAGATAAAATACTTTATACTGCTACCAAGGAACAATTCAGGTTTAAACAAATAATGTCAGATAGTTTGGTATACAATCACGGAGAGGACAAAAGAGTTCAATAATATAATATAACGGTGAATCTAATTATAATCAAATTAAAATATAAATCAAAGTGTAAGTCGTTAAAGTAATTTTGTAAGTATTATTACAATGATAAACACGAATTGTTTTTGTAAAGTATATTTATAAATTATAAATTACTAACCTTTATTAGATATGCCCTATATGGTAGGTGTTTTTCGGAACATAATTATGTGGATTTACGATGAACTGTGCACAGAAGATTTCAAACTGGAGATTTATAATTCATCAAATAACCTACTTATCAACACATCAAATGGCAGACTGGACGCCCTTGATTTAACCAATCTAATCCAGCTGCGAGTACCTACCCTTACTACAAGAATGAATGCGCCGTATTTTGTTCACGTGCCTACTAATAATTATTTCGAAAACTCGCCTATCGGAAGACTTTACAGACACGGAAATAAATGTATCTCAATCGACGTTTGTAATAAATATTATAATTAAATTGTAAATATTCTAATATGCTGAATTTAAATTTGGTCACTGACTGATGACGATAAACGTCGATTGAGTTATATTTATTTCAGTGTCTGTGAAGCCTTTCGATAGGCAAGTTTTCTTGTCTCTTCTTGTTTCTTCTCGTCTCTTCTTGTCTATTCTGGCTTCTGCTTGTCTTATCTTGTCTCTACTTATCTCTTCTTGAATGTTCTCGCCTTTTCTGTCTCTTCTTGGCCCTTTTTGCCTCTTTTTGGCTCTTCTTGCTTCTTCTTGGATCCTTCTCGTATCTCTTGTCTCTTGAATATTCTCGGCACTGCTTGCTATTTCTTGTCTCATTTCGTCTAATATTTGCTTCTTCTTAGGTTTTCTTCACTCATCTTTGTTTTAACTGCACCTTTTTTCAAATTCTCACTTATTGTTGACTCGTCTCGGTTTTGCCTGCATTTACTTATATCTTAATGTTTCTTCGTGTTTCTTCTACTCTGTTCTTGCCTCTTCTTGCTTCTTTTAGCCGCTTCCTGATTTTTCTTGGTTTTTCTCACTATTTATGTCTATTTTTGCTGCGTCTTAGCTCTTCTTGACCTTTCTTAGCTCTTCTTGTTTCTTCTTACATCTTCTGTCATTTTATTGAATACTCGAACCAGATAATTCAAAAGAGAATAGATCTTTTTCAGGTTTTAGACTGAAACAAAAAACATGTAAAAACCTAAAACCATAAACCTAAAAACCGAAAACCCAAAAACCTAAAACCAAAAACATGTTGACAAAGAAGAAAAAAACGGTTTTCGTGTGCATATCCCAGCATCGCCCCGGTGCATTGCCCAAATCGTTGACCGAAATGGCCCCAGCCGCGTTCGGCGACCACATCTCCTCCCTCCCATCTCCCACCCCCAGCCCCACAACATACCCCATACAGCCTCTGACGGGAGCATTTGGGTCCCCCGTGCGGCATACCCACAAAAAATAATATTAATAAAAATAAAGGAGAATCCCAGAAGTGCCAATATCTCTCTCTGGTTCTTCCGTCTCCAGACCCTCGATTGGGTCTCGCTAATAGGTATTGTCTTCATTTAATTTTTAAAAATATATAAGAATTTGAGAGCCAAAATCAATAACTGCTTCAAGTATGTTCTTTACGCATTTAACAGCGACGTAGGTGCATTAACGAAATAATATTTAAAAATTTCTAAAGGACTGAACTTGTGATGTCTCCTTTGTAAATAAACAAAATTCCCTGAAAGCTATAAATTTGTTTGACAAAAAATGGGATTATTGAAAAATAAATATATCTAATCTTGAGCTTCAAGTAGCGTCTGGCGTTATGCTGCTCAAATTTTATTTAGTCTGTCACAAATCACTTCACACCATAATTGTCGTTGTCGCTCGCTTCATTTTAAATACACTAATGCTTTAGGCACAGGCCATTTATGAATAATTCAAACAAAGGGATTGGATAGTTTTTTACAACACAAACTTTCAATCGAACGTAACTTCTTTCTTAAGATATTTCGCGAAATGTGGCAAATTATGTAGATTGTTACACGCGTATATGACCAAATTCAGATTTGTAACTTTAACAGAACAGAAGTTATTGAAAAGGGAGTGAGGACCAAGCCAGACGCGTCTTCTTGCAACCACGCACCACTTTATCCCCAAAATCTTTTGAAATAACAATAAAAGATAAATGGTGACGAAAAAAATGTTAAATTTTTTATTATAATAAATCGTTTTGCTTGCTTTGTTGTATGCACAATAATCAAAGCATAAATTGAGTCCTACTTTGAAAGACAATACGCACATGCTATTTATGAAATTTAAGAAAACGAACCTTAATGTGTTTTTAAATAAACATAAAATGTTATGTGTGATCGGTCTTGCTGTATGGATGTGAGACATGGACTTTGAAAGTAAATACCATGAACAGGTTAGAGGTTTTTGAAATGACGCTTCACCGGAGATTGTTCAAAGTCCCATTCACCAACATGATCACCAACACAGAAATTCTCAGGTGGGCTACAGCAGGTATAGAATGGCTCCCATTAGCAAAAGTCAGGAAAATTTCATACCTGGGTCACATACTTCGACATTAAACGCCGAGAGCCTGCTAGGAGGCAAATGTCTTGGCAGCGTAACATACGAGATTGGACCGGTATTAGAAGTGATTTATACGTTTTATAAATCACAAATTTAGTAGTAGTTACTGATCATAGTATTGATTTACAAAATATTGGAACGATGGGTGTATCTCAAAAAAATTTCGAGGATTGTAAAGAAATTACTCAAATCAGCAAGGTGTAAATAAAATTTCATTATTGGTTTATATTTCCAAATTTCTAAATTCATTTACAAAAAAAATCTGTAATTTTTACACCAAAAATTATGTAGACCCATTTAAAAGGTTCAATTCTGAGGCAATAGCGTTGAACATTATTAGAAGCGTTTTCACAAAGACAAAAACAAAAACTTTTTTCGTGAGACGGTTTTAAGTGAATAACCACACGGGGTTAATGTTTTATCACAATCTTCAAGCGCAAATTCAATTAACCGTTAGATACAATTAATAATAAGAGAACTCAATTTATTTGTGAAAACCCAACTTTATTTTTTTTTTAAACCTAAAATTGCTAAAAACCGTACATTTTATTTATATAATGAAATTTCAAGGTAAAAAAAATTGTTTAAAATTCTTAATTACAAATTTCAAGTTACGGTTGACACGTCCGTACAAAAATACATGAGTAATACATGAGCACAATTTTTGATAGGGAATCAGAAATAAAGCTAACTAACTAGGTAACTAACCATCACGCCGTTTAGCCTCAGGGGTAGGCAGAGAGGACGAACCGCCAAACTACTCGATCTTGGCACACACTCCTTGCCTCGTTCACATTCATACATCGTCTCATACATGCTCTTCTGTTATTCTGACTCTTGACATGGCCCGACTCAAGTATCTGATTCACTTGGTCGTGCCATGTCTTTCTCAGGCGTCTGCGACTTCTTCTGCAATTCACATTTGCTTCATATTTATCTTTTGTCTTCTCAACCTGTGGGCCCCATAAAACAAATTTGGCCGGTTAAATAACTATAATTTAATTGTTTTGCCTTTAATTCTGAGCGGTTCTGGAATGTTTCATTTTGCCACCACCGTGGCCAGCCGGATACTACTTACAACAATCAGCCTTGCATTCTTTGCGGATCTCCACGTTTCTCACACGATCGTACATGATTTTTCCACGCATACGTCTCAGGGATCTGATTTCTACAGCATTCAGTCTACTTTCAACCTTCCTCTGCTAGTTCCAAGCATCACTGTCATCAGGGTAGGTTCCAGCACTCCATTATGAACGGCTAGTTTTTTGTTGGTGCCAACGGCGTTCAGTCCTCCGTTAAGATGACAATATACTCTAAAATATGTTCAGAATCTTAACGACATAAGTAAAGACGCCGTGTATACAAATTGCGACTCGCGACCCGTGTATTGGACGGAACTATTGTCGAATTTACCGTATCAAAGAAAAGAAGAGGAAGAAAAAATAATGTGGGAATCTTAACGACGTAAGTGAAGAAAGCGTGCGAACAAATTTACGCCGCGGCACGGCGTAATTCGACCGTACGACGAACGTACGGTCGAATTCACCCTAGCAGGCCTGGAGATACGACCTTTCCGCCGCATTCATTTTAATTAATTCTGAAGAACGTGTTACAAATATTTAAAATGTGTCTCCATGTTGTCCTTCCGAAGTTATTAATTCATCGTCTAGAAAAATATAATCTGGTGCTTACCGCTAACTTTATAGTTGAAGAAAAGGTTACTTATAAAGTTTTAAAATCGTTGTACGTAAAATATATTGATGGTTAGATACTGTTTTTATTAATCTAAAATATAAATAACTCGCATCCCTTGTGCAGCATGGAAATAAAATAAAAATGTAGCTACGAATTCGCCGAAAATGAATAAAATGTGAGTTTTGAACAAACAAAAATTATTAGTTCTTCAAATTTAGCAAATTCACTTTGTGGCACCATTTTATTAATGAAATAATTAAAAACACTTTGTTTTTACCACAATAAATTTTATTTAAAAGTCAACATGTTTCAAGAACGATGTTCTCGTTAGTGGTTTTCACTTAGATCTTTTAGAAATATTAGAAATTAGGAAAAATTTCAATAGAAATTTAAATATTATTAACAATCAAATTAATTTTGTGAATAACCCTATCTTAAACATATTCCCATTGTAATTTTGTCTTTGTTCTTCTAAGCACCCCCCTTTCCAACTCTCCCCCCCCCCTCCCCCTTGTTGCTCTTCTAAACACCGCCCCTTTCCACCTCACTCCTCCCCCACTAATTCCATTTCTACCCACACCTGTCTTCTATGTTTGATCATTTGGTTTTAGTACATTATATGTCCTGATGAAGAGAACATCGTTCTTGAAACATGTTGACTTTTAAATAAAGTTTATTGTGGTAAAAACAAAGTGTTTTTAATTATTTCATTAAAAATTATTAGGGTTGTTTACCGCCTTAATGAAGTTTCCTGCATTTACCCTTCTTTCGATATTTCTATCAGCCTTCCCATCTCTCATAAACATACTTCCAAAGTAGACAAAGTCATCCACTTGCTCCAAGTATTCATCATTCTCAACTGAAGTAAAATTTCTTTTTGATGTAACACTGGCCTACTCAGATACATTGAAATAAGAAAAATCATTTACAGTTAAATGCCAAGTTATTTTACCTTTATACGGATGCAGGTATTGCATGAGGATTTCCTCCGTGGTCGAGGTGGTTGACTTACAATCCGTAGGTCACGGGATCGAATCCCTATATAATATGCGGCATGTTCCAGAGTGGAAGACACTATCACACGTTCACAATTATCCTACGAGAAGACGCAGAGACTTTAGGCTTCCCAAAACTAAACTTTCGTGCACACAAAATAGCGCATTTTATAAAGGGCAAAAACTATATAACAGTCTGCCAAATGTCGTAAAGGAAGCCTCAAGTCTCAGCACTTTTCGAAGGATATGTGCATTATATGTAAAAAATAGTTTTTGATTATTTACCAATGTTATTCTAATATCTTATTCTTTTATAATGTATTTTTGTCTAGATATCTTTTTTATTTAATATTCTTTTTTAAAATGTATTTGTAAATGTTACTGTACATACTTTGTAAATTGTATTTTTTTTATATTTTCCCACTAGATGTATGAAAATATTTACGTACATCTAAATAAAAATTTCAAAAACAAAAAAAAAACTATCACTATCGCTCAAGTGTAATACCACCAATCCGAATTGAGACGTTACTTGAAATGGCGTTAGCAGTGTTTGGTGACCAGATCTGAATAGCCAGGTACTTCTCAACCTTCCTCAACCACCTTCAACCTCATAGGGATGCCACAGTCTCACTGGCTCCAAACGGACTCTTGTGTGGTATTCACATAAAAAAATAATTTTCTAAACATTATTATACATAAATCAGGTAAACATATTGATTTTTGAAAATCTTCAATTCACTTACATAGGCATTTCTACGACACAGCATAGAATATAAGAATCGTAACGGGTAAAAAACGTATCGGGTAGATGTTTCTCTTTGTGAAAACGCTCCTTTTTTTTCATTAACTCCACAATGAGGAAAATGATTTCCCTCAGGGCCTATGTCATCTGGGATGCTGTGTGGGGGGTCTTTTTGAGGAGAGGAAGGAATGAACATTGGTCTTGAAGAGACCCATGTTGTAGGAAGGAGGAAACACAGAGGCCGGCAAATCATTCCACAGCCGAGCTGTTAAACACAAGAACGAGTCGAAGAAATGACCTGTTCTCATGTGACAAATGTCAACCGTGTACAAATGTTGGGCACGCGTTTGGCGTGTTTCCTGACTATGCACCGGTGCCGAAGGGATCAATGATGCTAGTTCCTTGAAGCATCTTCCATTGTAATACTGGTAGAACAAGGATAGCATTCCCACCCGACGCCTGTGCTCTAAGATTGCAATCCGTCTGTTAAGATGGGAGAATCTATTAAACGGACCGCCCGTTTCTGCACAGAGTCGAGGGTATTTTTCAGGTATTTCGGAGCTCCAGACCAGAGGTGGCTGCCAAATTCAACCGTGGGGCGCACTTGTGATTTGTACAGGGTTAGCAGTTGTGTACTATTAAAGTATCTGCGGGCCCTGTGCAGTACGCCCAGTTTATTTTGTGTTTTAATTTCAACAGTATACGTCACGACACATCAATATTTAGTTAACTGGGTACATTCAAGGATTGCCTTTAAGTATTTATTTATAAGTTAATTAATACATTTACTTGAGAAGATACATAAGGTCACCATACTAGGCAGCTGCCTGTTTCATGGTGACTAACGTAGGATAGTTATTTAGAAATGAAGTCTAGTAAGACCTGTAAACATATTTAAGTAAAATTATAAAAAAAATTGAAAATTGGTAGAAATGTTTCCAATAACTCACAAATTGTCAAAGTATGAATTAAAGCCTTTACTAGGTATTTAATTAATGTTATTTCTGAAAGTGATGAAGGTTTTGAAATGAGTTATGTATACGCAGTTATTATTGCAAATTAATTGAAAGCATATTACAAAAATTAAATAAAAATGTTCTAATTGCGATTGTTTCTTTTTTACGCGAATACTGCGCAAGAGCCTCAATTGGTCCCATCCGTTTGGAGCAAGTGATACTATAGCATCCCAATTGGGGTATGTCGAGTGACTGAAAGTAATGGGGACAGGGATAAAAAGAAGGTACGGAAGTATCTGTATATTCAGATATGGTCACCAAACACGGCTGAGGTCATTTAAAGCAATGTTTCAATATTGAATGGTTATCTTACCAGGGCAATATTGAGAGTATCTTCCACTCTGGAAAATGCCGCAAGTATACTTTATATTACTTTTAATAAATAAATTGCAAAATAATACAAATTAATAAAGTGAAACCTACTTGCGCTTGCGGATATTTGAACTCGCTATCTCCGTATTGCTATATACTTAACCCCGCAAGCACGTTAGCATCATTGTAGGGTCGATCGGAGTACCTCAGGGGTCACACTTAGGACCGATGCTATTTATTGGTTAATTAGTACATTTTTAAAGCCTTCTGATTGTTGTTTTTCTTAAACTTGTGAATGATATCAGCGCAAGAACTATTTTTTTACATATTCTATTATGACACATTTATGTAATGGCGGGTGACACTTGACCTGGTTTCGATGGAATAAAAACAATTAGTTTTTGAGAAATTTATTCAGACATGCAATTGATGTTATGCTTTTATTTTCAAAATGCTTTAAAAAGCGCATGCTTTAATGCGAAAATAAGATGCAAGATAGTATAAAAAGCTTTTTCATTCCTAATAATAAGATGAAATCAAAATCATGACATAGTTCGACATTATTGATACTAATGTAAGAATGTATGCGAAGTTGAATGAGAACATTTTACAAGCAGTTATATCTGGTTTGCGCAGAATCAGCATTTTGTAGAAACGTCGTAGATTAGCTTTGTTTTTGATACCTAGAAAAAAGTCAGATTATCAAAATAGTATCATTTCAAAAAAAAAAATGAAATAATTTAACTTTGTATAAACCACTTATTTGATGCGCAAATCCGACCGGTTTCGGAACAAACGTTCCTTCGTCAGGGAAAGCTTGACAGTTTCGAACAATGTTTTATTATGGTAGGGGTGGAGCTGTTGCTAGATAATAATGTAGATTGGGTAGGTAGGTATTAGTGTAGAGTGGGTGGGTAGGGGAACAAATCCTAATGTTCCGAAACCGGTCGGATTTGCGCATCAAATAAGTGGTTTATACAAAGTTAAATTATTTCATTTTTCTATAATGGATTACCACAAAGTAATAGCTACATTCAAAAAAAAAAAAAAAAAAAAAAAAAAAAAGTATCATTTCAGATTAGGTATTAATATAAAATCAGATTATCAAAATAGTATTACATTATTTTTTGCAATAATATATAAACTTCAACACTGTTATCCTAAAAATAAATATATTTTACTAATATCATCAGTTGGAAATGCCAGCAATCGACCAGTTATCCGTCTTGTAGTTCTGATTTCGTCCTGCAGAGCTTCGCTGGTTGCTGCTATACCAATTATGTTCAAAAGATGATGGAACACCCAAACAAATGTGCTCAATATCTGCTCGTTTGACTGTAAGAAAGTCGTAACATATTTTATGAAATTGGATTACATCTGCAGCGAATTCGTGAAATTTTACTATTGTAGTTAACTTACTGAACTTCTGAGATTCGGCAAGCCTGTAATCAGGTGCAACATAAAAGGTAATGGTCCAAGAAGAAGCTACAAAATAGGAAAGTGATTTATTATTTTAGTTTGCCTGAGGTGACCTAATTTTTTGAACCCGCTAATTATGCGTTGTGTTAGGACAATGATGTTATGACGTAGGTTCCATCTGGGTAATTGGCCATTAACCGCAAACGACAGTTGTCACCTAGAAACGGCTTCACTGAGAAACGTTGGCGGTCGTGATGTCACAGGTGAAATTATTTATTTATTTACGCCTTGATGATTTTTACATGTAAGGTAAGTTGTACAGGAGAATCATAACAAGTACGAGTATATAGCATCATAAAAAGTATATAGTACATACAATAATAAACTTAGCATGAAAGACATAAGTTACCGCAAAACAAGTAGGAATGAGTATTCATAGCATGGAGTGAATTTTTTTTTTTGAGAATTTGGAAATCGGCATAGTTGGGAAAGATGCTCCATATAATAACAATCAAAAATTAAAATATCGCCAAAGCTTTATATTTTATCATTTTTACGATTTTACCTAAGTATTTATAGCTCATAAACGCGAAATAAAACACACATAAATTTTGTGTTTTACCATTTATTTTACAGATAATACATTCATAGATTGTGGAATGGAAAAAATAGTGGAATTAAAAAATGTACACATATTATTTATAAAACTTGAAAATTGCAAAAACTGCTATGTACTGCATTTTGGTGTCAAAAAGAGGCATGAGGTTTCGTGACTCTAACGTTGTTTTTATTAAGCCATCTCATCTTAAGGTTTCACAGATAGCAGCTGAGGCTTCTGTTAATAATTTGCACACATCCCTTTGGGCGCAAGGAAAATTCTGCATCTTGACATCGTCAATTATCGTGTGATCGTGTGATCATCGTCAAATTGTCTCGTCAGTGGCGGCTCGTGACTTTTGGTTGTGCTAGGGTGCTAATATTAAAAAAAATGGCATCATGGATGTTGTCGTATGCGAAAAATAATTTTTTTTTTTCAAAAATCGGTGTTTTGTATGAAGTGTTTCAGGAAATCGGTGCGGCGCACCACCAAACTGAAACTAACCTGAAATTTTTCATACAAAAAACTGATTTTCAAAAAAAAAAAAAAAATTTTTTTCGGCTGCAACAACGTCAATAATGCCATTTTTTTAATATCAGCACTCTAGCACACCAAAAAGTCACGAGCCGCTACTAGTCTCGTCCCTTACAAATTTGATGAGCAGTGACTCGGTTACATTTTTTCAATTCATAACTCCATATAATCATCTACCGAAAAATCAAAAATAGGCAATTTGTTGGTACGAACAACGTCTGATTGCATTTTCATTTGCTGAGCTTTCAATATTCTTCTCAACGCCAACTCTCTTAACCTCTTTCGGTTGTCGGGTAACATGGCTAACAATTTGTTTTTGTGATATCCAAAAAACTATTGCGCTAGATTACTGGATTAATAATATTTTTAAAATCACTGGACAAATATCGTGAAAACACACTTGTTTCATGCAAATGTCTAGCACCGGAAATACATTTTGGTTTGGTCTTAACGTTGAACAACATAGGCGGGTAAACTGTCGTTAAAGTTGAACAAATTTTCTGATGATTTTAGAGAAAAAATTGAAATGAATCCCACCTAATGAATTTTTTTTTCTTTTTTTGTTTTATAATTACATCGTAGGCTCTGTAATGTAAACTCCATACGTAAAGTTCGTAGCCTCGTAGCTCAGTTGTTCTGCGTCTCTCACCTTCATTTCTTTTGCAGTGCCTCGATACCTCTTTACGTAATACGTTTTAGGTATACGTGGCGAGATGCTCTCAATTAATCAATTTGTAACTAACCCCATAACGTTGTGTACTTTTTTGATTTAATGGTTTGGTATAGTTAATCCAATTTAATTAATAATTTGTTTGTGGTAAACCCTTTGTTCTTTTAGGTATGGCGTGTTACAATTTGCAAGGACCTAATTTACAATGACTGACTCTAGCTAACTTGAAAATAACTAATTCTACTCTTCGTTCAGCTTCCTCCCCTAATAACGTATGTTCTACACTTACGTTTATTAACGATTATTTTTCTTGGATTAATCCGCGTCATCCTCCCTAGTACCTAGTACATAAATTTACATTGATACAATGAATTAATAAGATCCTACCTATGGCGCGACGCTGTGTACACTTTGCTGTTCTTGGGATGCTATCATATAAAATAATTTTATATTTGTACTCTAGTTGCGGATTTTCAATCAAAATTCAACCAAAACTGGTTCGGGGTGCACAAATTCTACAATCACAGTTCTAGGTGCAGTCTATTAATTAGTTTTGGGTTTGAGTAGGTATTTTTGGGAGATTACTTGGGATTAACATGAAAGAAAATATGTCTTAGCTACAATTGGACACCTCCATATCCGCAACTGATTTGGTGAGGATCATAAACCGCCAAATGAATCTCCAATTCCAACGCCTCCGGAGAATTATGTGGTCGCAAGCGATGAATGAAAATCGACATGTTTTGCTTCCTGTCGGAAAGGATTTGATGTGTGTTTCTGGTTTATAGTGGGAGTGTTCTCAACCAATATGCCGCCAAATTATAAGGGTGATAATATTGATGCTGCTTGATGATAATTGATGAAAGGTCGTCTCATATCGTTTAATATGATGATCTGCTCCGATTCATGACGTGATAGCCGATGTCAGGAAGTACTCAGGAATGCGTGGATGACACGAGGTTTTAAATCGTGACATCCTCTCCCGAATTGATGATGATGATGATGATGTAGAAGTCTTTCAGCATGTCGATGACTAGAGTTCCATTCACTCCTATAGCATCAAACATGAACATCAAACCGAAGTGGATTAGACAAGTGACAATGTCAGGAGATCGGTGGGGCCACTCTCTCCTCTGATCTCGCGAAGTTTGAATTTGACCCTCGCCTCTACAGTCACGCATTTCCTCAACCTTCCCGTTCTCCGTCTAGCGCACCGCCTCGAACCAGTAGAAATAATGTTTTCCTAGGCACGTTACAGAAACATGCGTCAGCCTGCAGTCACGATGGCCATCGGTATTTGATTTGAATGAAAATACTTCATATTGCATGACGTAAGCAGGCGTGACAGGAGACGGTACTCCAAGGTAATGCCACGGGTATTCGCCCTACGATAGGTGATACCCCAAGCTCATCTCAAAGCTCAAAGAAGGAATGTCAAGCTTGGCTTCCAGGGTGCTGGGTCCAGGAATGAATGGCACCAGGTCGTGAATCTGGCCTCCATTCCTTCTATTTCCCCTGCTACGCTTTCGTCCAGAGTACATTCCCATCCTGATGCTGGACGAACCCTAATTCTAATTTCGAGAAAGTTATAGAAAACTTATCCGGTTTCCAACAAAGCCGATCGATTGCCAAAATAACTCCATAAGTCATGTTCCCATCGTTCCGCTGACAAGGTAACCCCTCACGAACGCAATCAAAGGGTCGTGAAGCCAACGCAAATTTCATCACTTCTTTTCCTTCATGACGAAGGTAGCCCGGCCAGATCATTATCTCCGTCCTGTATCAAATCCACCTCCCGCGACAGCGACTTTCGTCAGCTGATATATCAAAAGGGAGCTAAAGGGGGAGTCAGTGAGTGCATGTCTTTTGCCTTCCAGACATCTCCCAATGCCTTTAAGATGATACATGTGGTAGCATATACGTCGATATTATGAAATGGCACCGGCCACGCTTTTGACTGCTTTAGGGCCGTTCCGAGACACCGGTTTCCGAGCCTCCATCACAAAGGATTCCAATTTAATTGAACTAAGTTCGTATCATTGCTTGCTTCGCCTCCACATTTGGGAAATAGTGTAGCCTACCTGCATATCGTTCAGTCCGTCCACAGATAGCACTGCATAAAGTGCACCCTCATCATGGAATAGGAAAGCCTGACCAAAATTTCCTTCAGCAACCACCGTCAGCTCCAGCGTCATAACTCGTTCAGTTAAATTTGAAGGAAATAGTTTGCTGAATAATGCAGGTAGGGCGCGTCGCGCGTGAAATTTGGATGCCTACATCTGGTTTCGTTCAGCCGACAATACGAAAGATTTTTGCTTAATTGTATATATTATATGAAATATACCTACGCGTAAAATACTATGCCCACTTTCAAACCTAAGTATGAGTTTAAACGAAGTCAAAACCTAGTTTATGTAGGTTTCTACATAAAAGTTTTCTTGTGATTCCTAGAGTTTGAGGTAAAGGATGGGGAAAATTTTTCGGAATAGGAATTTTATTATGTCAAATTTTGTTAGTAAAACAAATCGCTCACGCAACGCTTCTTTTCTGAGCTGTTTCATTAAGTACAGACCTTGCCTAACAAATATCTTCAACTACTGGGTAAATCCTAAAATATTTTTGAGAATAAGTATTCCAGGTGTAATGTAATTTATTCTATTAAAATATCCCACTAGCTTGGTTTTTCTGATGTAATGAATGTCTTGCAAAACAGTCATAAAATTCTTAAGTACCTCATGTTTGTGATTTTTTTTTAATAACAAACCATCCCAAAAGGTTCTCCTTACAATCACCGTACCTCGGCGGCTCCATCTCAGAACAAGTAAACCCCTTCAGTTCCATTGTTGTAATGCTACTGAAAGAATGTCCCTGTCTGTAACAGTTGACCATTCCGCATACCCCAGACGCAGAGTATATCGGATAGTTAGGGAACCCATCTAAAAACTTCTAGTTATACAAAAATTAATTATTAGCTATTCTTCGCAAAGTCTGTACATTCCAAAACTGCAATAAAATATTTATCCCTCTCCTGTAGCCCGCAATAAAGGCTTGTAATAATAACCATACCATGACATCTACTAGCGTCCATCCTGGTTTTAGTGATAACAAAATAACTTCACTAATCGTGTCACCCGTGCTTTTCTTTTTGTTCGGTAATGACCATACTAAGCTACGGTCATTCAAAATGCTACTAAAGATCCCATGTGGTTTTTGCTATTTTTGTTACTTCAAAGTACATCGATGAGATAATAAACTCTGTTTATATGCGTTTACAAGGGGCACAGACTAATGATTCTAAACACATTGTATTTTGTTGGAACTTAACTGTACTAACTTTATTTTGTTCCTTTAAAATCTCATAACATTCTATAGGAAATCCCGTTTATCCCAATTTGCCGTTTTATCCACTGGAACGATCACGCAAAATAATTAAATTTGCTTCGATTGCTCGAGATATCCCAGAAGGCCATTTTTTTAATTTCTCGCCAACATTAAAAAATCATACCTTTGAACTTTAACATGGAGACATAAAACTCACGATACTGCCACATCGCCAATGAATTAACCTGTCTTTTACCGTTTCATTTATCCGATCAAATCATCGAACTTAGATGACATGGCTCTGTTAATTTTTAATTTTTTTTTAATTTAAGATCTCATTATAGTGGCTATACTCAAGGGAGTAATAAAATTCTAATTTTTTTTATTTATTTATTTATTTTTTATTTTTTATTTTTTTTTTTTTTTTCGAAGAAAACTTCTTCTAAAAGACAAAAATAGATTTCAATATTTTCCGTAAAGATACGTATACTGATATTGTTATACATAATTCTTCAAATCATCCCTTTTCTCAAAAACTAGCGGCTTTCCACTCTATGATTAATAGACTAATTACAAATTACAATTCCTTTGTCAGCTCTTAACTATAATTTTGAATTAAATCTCATAAAGCAAATAGCAATTAATAATGGCTATTCTTCTAATTTGATAGATGAAATACTAAATAAAAAAATTAAACAGAATTTTTTCAAATTATATATTTACCCTATTTCTAAAGATAACAATAAACATTGGCGTAGAATTTTATTTGTCGACAACGATACGTCAAAAATTATTAGTAAAAATATTCCCGGTACTATTCAACCAGCGTTTTACACAAATAACAAATTGAAGAAATATATACTCAACAATAAAGATAGCGAAATTAAAACCAAAAAATCAGGGGTTTACAAACTCAATTGTAAGACTGTAGTTCGTTTTATATAGGTAGAACTTATAGAAACTTTGAGATTAGGGTTAAAGAGCACCTCAGAGCACTAAATGGCAATAGCGATTCTGAGTTCGCAGACCATTTATTAAAATATGATCATAGCTTTGACATAAATTCAGGTCTTCAAATATTACATACAGGATATAAAACATCGCAAATCAATAATTTAGAAATTTTAGAAATAAGAAAAAATGTTAATTCCAAAGCTGACATAATTAATAAGCAAAAAATTTTTGTTAACCCTGTTTTAAATATCTTCCCACTTAACCGGCCTTTCTAATAGCTTGGTAATCCCCAATTTTTCGAAACTCCCACCATTGTCAACCCTTCCCCCTCCTTCAATTTCTTCTCTCCATATGTAATCTATAATAAAAATTTTAACTTTAGTATACTTTTATTCCTGAAGAAGTGAACATGGTTCACGAAACATGTTGATAGTATAAAATATAAAAAATAAAGTGATGTAAACTAAGTTATTTTCTTTTAATAAATAAAATTCTATTGGTTTATCCATAGTCTGTACGAGGTCCAAACATGAATGTTGTTATTAATTAATTCAATTTATTAAACTCACCCCTTAAATACTCGTTTCAGCATGCACATGCTCGGTCCAAAGCTCACGCAAAACACTAAAAAAACACAAACGAAACACCAAATGCTTAAACACTTATCAAATAAACCATTTTTTCGGTGTAACTTTCGCGCCGGGTATTTTCGTGTCAGAATTTTTAATCAATCTCATTTAAGTTAAGAATTTTAGATAACCCTAAGTACGTTAGAATTTACACTATGACTACGTGTCGACACTTAGTTAGTTCCCAATTAAATTTCCGACCCTGATAAAATCAACTGTAATCTCCCAAAACTCCAGGATCGACTTCCACGCACTCTGAAAAACTGTCTCCCTAAATCTCAACCGTGCGCTTAAACGATCTTCCCCTGACTGTCTTCCAAAAACTTCCTCCCCCAACTCCCTGTCCAATATCTCCAGTTCATCCCCCGTGTGTGGCCCATGTCTGCACAGTTCTTTAATTTATTACCGTTTTCTTAAAATTTTAGGTCATTTCTTTAATTTTTTCAAATTTGAAGTCAATATCCAATATCAATAGTTCAACGTTAATGGTCGACCCATCAAATTCAAAGACAATTTCGGAGAATTTTGGCGTCATTTCATGTACCGCTAATTTTTTAGTCGCGGCTTCAGAACTTAAACCCAAATTTAGAGCAGTTAATCTCCATGTACTTAAAACTAGAACGTATCCCAACACTTCCCAAAAACAGGGCCCAGTGGCGAACCTACTTGACTATGCGTTCCATCACCTGTGTTGACTTTATTGGTTATATAATATTAGTATATATTCATTTGACATGGGTGTTTATGTTGCACGCTGTTTTACCTATGTAAAAAACGGGACAGTCGCTGCATTTGAGTGAATAAATTCCCGAGTGAGATAGACTATCTACCTTGTCCTTACCATTCATTAAAAGCTTGCCCATACTATTATTAGTGTAAAATGCTGGTTTGATATCTGATGGGAGATTTTTGTCGCTTTTTTGAGAAAAATTATTGATGTACAGGATTCTAAGCCATTAAGGTTGATTATTATTACTTGGTCTATTATTATTATGAGGTGGATTGTTGTATAAAAATTTACTTGTGAATTATTTGGTATATGGTTGGACAATTTAGAGGCACTTGAACTTAGGAAAGCCATAATCACTAATTGTAAGGTAGTGAATAACCAACTAAATTTAAATAAAAGCCCCATACTATGATTGTTACCTATTGATAAAGAACACGCCTGTTCCCTTCCCAAGTCTCCATCTACGCCTTCTTCCTCCTTCACTTGAGGAGTCCAGCCCATTTTGTTAAATCATATTGACACGCATCTTTGCTCCGTGAGCAAAAAAATTCCGTATGCATGAGCTCTCATCACCATTTCATATAATGGTATAAAAAGAAAGCTACTATCTGATGTAAATAAAAGAACTCACATTAAACAAAATGTACTTGTTATTATTGACAAGCAGAAAAATGAACTACATTTATACCTTCAATTGCAACCTCAAAAAGGTGTAGAGAGAGAGAGAGAGATAATTCAGTTATTTTAGTAGAATCCACTCCAAATGATCATTCGTAGCTTGCGATAGTTAATATGGCGCACCTCTTCCTGCCTCAGCGATAAGGGCTCCAGATAGCTGGAGAAGAGCCCCATAGCTGCCGCTTTGCATGCCCATGACACCGTGAAGGAGCCGAGATTCCAGTCCACCCACAGAGGCCTGCTGATCACAATGCGTCCGATGGCCAGCTCTGAGCACTGAAAGGATATAACCCGCAGTTCTAGACTGTTGAAGTCATTTAAGAACCGCCTGCAATCTTCATCAAAGTTGTCCTCGGTGATATTGGATTGTACGTGGCTGTAAACACGACCGACCAAAATATAAATTTATCAGGCTGTAATCAGTAATCCCGATGGCTATTTCTCGGTGGGTTGTTTGCCGCGTCGTTACGAGCGTCAAGCAATATTTCTTCACAGCACTAATTTGTAGGTGAAGTCGCATAATATTGCAAATTTACACAATCATTTACGAGTATCAAAACTCCTTACAAATCAAACTTCCGACAAATTCATTGATATGTCATGACGTGGCCCTTATAACAGTTTTTTTCTTTAAAACAATCGAGAAACGTCCAGGCAACTTGAATTTGTTCTCAGTCGTTCCAACGGCACGCCGAAATTAAAAATACTCATTTTAAGCAAGTTCCGACTGAATAACCATGAAAATAATTACGTTACAATATATTATAACACACATGTAACCTAATGTTAGTAGAGTATTATACTGCCCTGATAAAGCTTTGGTTGTAGTGAAACCCGGTCGGCATAAAGTATAAAAAATAAAAGTGGTGTTTAGGAAGTTATTGTTTTATTTTAAATTAATAATGTCACATCACAAAGAATCCGCTTCATATGAACAAACATATTTTTTTTACTTAAATACAATCATTTATAAGAATCGGGAGAACATTTTTTGTATTTTCAATATTTTTATGAAAAAGTCAAAGTGTTAGCGATGTCCCAATTATAAATATATATTTTTTTATATTTTTTACTTAAGATAAATACATAACAGAGCACCAATCCCGCGCATGCCGAATTCTGTATTACGAAAAAAAAATTCTCCATACTAGACCGCTCCACCCTAGCGATGGTTTACAATAGTGAGCTCTGGCATCATGAAATTATGCGTTGCTAAACTTTTCATCCGATTGCGATTAATATTTGGGGATTTTTAGGGAGGGTGGTGGAAAGAAGCGATGTTTTTATAAAAAATATGTCAACAGGGCAAGTTTCATTCCCCACACGATGTAATCTCTGAAGACAAGAGTTGAACATAAACTTAATGCGAGAAGCAATTATATTAAATGGAGCATGGAGTCTAGTGTTGTAATTATTGGATACTTGATAATTTATCATATTCACTAGTTCAGGGCTATCCGTTGATGATTTTAAATAATATTAAAACATGACAGATTTTTCTTCGCTGTGATAATTCGTGCAGTTTATGTAATTGCATTACATAATTATAATTTAAATTTTCTATTGGAATGTGTAATTTATAATTTCTATGCCTCAAAAATCTATGCTGTACCCTTTCAATTTTATGTGAATTTATATTGTATAAAGACGACCAGAGAGAGGAATTATTTTCAAGAATGCTTTTGACTAGTATTATATATGTACATCGTTTTGGGTGAATTAGTAAAGGAACCTATATTAGATCTTTTGACGATCTTAATACAAAACCGAGACATTTAACGGCTTTATTCGTGATTGCATCAATGTGAAGGACGAATGTTATCTTCTTATCAAAACGACACCCAGATCATTTATTAATGTTTCTATAGAAAGATTCACTTTGTTAATGTGATATCGAAAGAGTATTGGATTTTTATTTCCAGAAAAACTTATAGATTGACATTTGTTTATGTTTAAAAATAAATCATTTATTTTACACCAATTATATATTCGATCCAAGTTATTTTGTAATACTAGCAGTCCATTAAATTTCTTATAATAGTGTAAATTTTCAAGTCGTCAGCAAACAAAAGGAAACGGATACCTTCAAATTTTGAATCAATGTCGTTGATAAATAGCAAAAAAAAACCGGACCTAGATGAGAACCTTTGAGCACCCCACGTGAAGCTTCAATTTTGTGTGATATATGGTTAGATACTTTAACGAATACTACATTTTAAATAGGTCTCAAGCCATTTTAGTAGATTTCCTTTTATCCCATATACTTCTAGTTCATTTGGTTATTTTAATTTGCACAATATTTGTTCGTTTAACGACAACAGCTCGTACTTCAAATCGTCGATGAAATTTATTTGTCGGTTTATAAATAAATTAGAAATAACATTGTCGTTGTTTTTTTTTTATAAATAACAAAGCTGAAGCAATTCATACCATTGCACTATACAAACGATTATTTATAATACGTTTTACAAAAGTTAAATAATTTTTAGCGACAATATACAGAAGCGAAAGTTGTCACCCAGAAACGGCATTACCGAGAAACGTAGCGGTCTTGATGTCACAGGTGAAATTTGCACAATATGTTCGTTTTACGAAAACAGCTCGTACTTCAAATCGTCAACGAAATTTATTTGTCGGTATGTAAATAAATTATAAATAACATTTTCTTTGTTTTTTTATGAATAACAAAGCTAAAATAAAATAATGCCATTGCACTACAGAAATTATTATTTTCAATATATTATTCAAAAGTTAAAAAATTTTTAGTGACAATATACAGCTGATTTTTTCTGACGGAAGTATATAATTATCGAAAAAAGCAAACACTTTGAGACTGGACATTATACAAATGAAAAAAGTTCATACATGTCGATCAGTTTGGGTTGATCTCAACTTCGTCAGGACAATAAACATATGAACTAGATATTACTTATTTTTTGGGCCGGTAAACTGGTATCCTGAGGGAAAATACACTTGAGATTGGTTATTAATACGGTGCATTCGATTTCATCTAAAACAAAACATAAGATAAAACTCACAACAATGTTGTATTTATCATTGGTTAAGGACAATGCATCCATTAGCTTAACGAAAATTCTCTCCACATATTCCATGTCTAGTCCTTTAAAATTGTGTTCATTGCTTGTTAGCTCATCTGTCGTAAACTGAAATACTTTATTTTTCAAAATCGAAAATAAAGGGTTACTATCCATTTCATAATATTCTGGTCTCTTAAATGTCTTAATCAACGACATATTCAATATATATGCGTACGAACTATATATATTTATCATGTTGCAGAATTGGTAAATTAAAAAGTCCGTTATAAATACCATTCCATATAGCCACAAATTTATCCAAACAAATTCCATCGTTACTCCATCGGGTAGGGTATCGTAGTATGCAAACACATTAAAACCAAATTCGAAAAACATAAAAGAAATGTCAACTAAATGAACGAAACAAAATGAACAATTTCTTTTGCGTATGAAGCAATTTAGGTTAGGCACTAAACGCTCTATTTTATCAAGCAGGATTAACGTTTTCATAACCGTTTTGGAACTTATGTTGGAGATTAAGTTCAACGTAACGTTCAATGGCATTGAAAGATAGAGTAATGCAGTTGCTATACTAATCAAAGGAAAATTCTCAGCGTGTATATTTACGAACTTTCCAGGGACTACAAACAGTGATCCAGTACAAAATATGCCACATATAAATATTATGTAAAAAATTTCCGACAGATTTAAAGTTTTTATTTTATCCCCAACGAATCTATAACTTTGTAAACCAAAAATTGTGTAGAGAAATGGAAACGGTTCCAATTTTCTTTCAAAAGCTTTTGCATTACACATTTGATAACTCATTTTAGATTTTATGTCGCTCTGTACAAAACATGACCGTGTTGATAACATTTATTTAAAAAGTGCCTTGTATCAATGGATAATTTATTATCCATTCACGATAAGGGAAATACTTAGGGATATAATTTGAATGGCAAAGGTGAGAATAAGTAATAAATTACTTAAGGAACTTGCATTTAATTACATTAATTGAAAAAAAAATCGATTAAATTAGCCTTTGGTAATTGACTGATTTTTTTTTCTATGACATTGTTATAGCAACAGCACATTTGTCAACAAACGATATCGTGACACAAAAAAGTGTGGACTGTAAATCTAAATTTATTTGTGATGTAAGATAATTGATGGCGTTTTTCAAAGTCAATCATAGGATTGGCAAATGGAAAGGAGAAAACCCCTAGCTGTGCTGTATTCATATGCTGTTTCATTGGTGGTGGCTGCTCTTCCACGATAATAGCACAAATGGTGGTTACACTTTATTGTCACTTTTGCATTAATTAGTATTTTACGAATATAAAGCGAGATTTCAAGCACGAACTGTGAACGATTTCACGACAATTTTTCGGCTGAATTAAATCCGGGTAATTTTCGATTTTTGTGCAATACGTCCCAAATAGGTATGCATCACCTTCATCTTCTTCTAGTAAGTAAGTAGGGCTTTTCAAGGAAGGAGAGGGACAAAGGGAGAAAATAACAATGTAAGGAATTTGGGAAAATGGGATTCATAAGCTGTTTTAGAACTAAACATTATACAGGGTGTCCGGGGGTAAAATGCATTAACTTCGGGAGGTGATTCTACATGATAGTAGGAGTAAAAAAGATTAACAACTTTTTCCGAAATTCCAACATTTCTTTCCCATACAAAAAGACGTACCTACTAAAAATCCTTAGTGTGAGGTACGATCTAACTTGGTCAGAGCCTGCCGGGCGCCCGACTCGATTGTGATTGGCCCGTATCGTAACAGCGTAAAATAATAAATCTGGCAGCACACGCCGGACTAATTTTATATTTCTAAATCAAAACTACCCCTAAAAGTTGGAATTTCGAAAAAAGTTTATTTTCTTTTTTACTTGTACTATCACGTAGAATCACCTCCCGAAGTTAATGCACTTTACCCCCGGACACCCTGTATAATTGTAATGGAAAAAGTAAAAAAGCGAAACATTTACATTAGCTCCAAATAGGAGTCTTTTTGAAGTGAAGGAGTGAACATGGGTCTTGAAGAGGCCCGTATTGTAGGAGGGAGGAGACACAGAGGTCGGCATATCGATCCACAGCCGAGCTGTTGAACTCGAGAACGAGTCGTAGAAACGACCCGTTCTCTTGTGACAAATGTCAACTATGTACATATGTTGGGCGCTTGTTTGGCGTATTTCCCAACTATGCACTGGTGTCGAGAGGATCGATGACGCTAGTTCCTCGGAGCATCTTCCATTGAAATACCGGTAGAACAAGGACAGCATTCTCGCCTGAAATCTGTGCTCTAAAGATTGCAATTGTCTTTTAATATAGGAGAATCTATCAAACGGACCGCCCGTTTCTGCAGAGTCAAGTTATTTTTTTGTTTCAGGTATTTTGGGGCTCCAAACCATACATGGCTACCAAATTCAACAGTGGGTGGCAGTTGCGATTTGTATAGGATTAGCAGTTATGTAACATTAAAGTATCTACGGGTCCTGTTCAATATACTCAGTTTCTAAGAGGCTAACTTAACTCTGGTTTCAACGGAGCCCACATACCATTTATTTACTTTTTTTTTAATAAAAGAAAGACAAACATTCCCGGATTACGAATAACCCGACAATATTTGAAAATCTCCTACTACCACCACAGTAAGCCGAAAAGCACACAAAGATGTTCACAACTAAACCTTGA
Source organism: Limnephilus marmoratus (assembly GCA_917880885.1). Lineage (NCBI taxonomy): Eukaryota > Metazoa > Arthropoda > Insecta > Trichoptera > Limnephilidae > Limnephilus > Limnephilus marmoratus. The sequence continues at coordinate 30,998,720 of OU862923.1, read as the reverse complement.
TAGTGGTTTTAGTACGAATATTTCCGGATTTGATATGATAGGGTCCTGCGTAATCAACACCACTCGTAAGAAACGGGCGTGTTGGTTGCAGTCTAGAATGCGGTTGATTTCCCATTAATGGTTGAATTATTGTAGGTTTTGACCTGAAATAAATTATTCATTTACTAGCACACTGCATATGGTGCGTCGTCCACAAAGCATGTAATAATTGACGATGAAAATGATTTATAATTAATTTAGTAAACTGGTGATTGGAAGGTAAAACTACAGGTGTTTTTGACTACTGGTAAGGTTTGCATTTGATAGACGTCCGTTAACGCGAAGTAGGTACGTTTTCCTAGTCTAAAAATGGGTTCAATGAGAGAAGTTTACTATTTGACAAAGTACATTTTGATTTTGACTAGAATACCTTTATATCTGATGCGAAGCATTGCCCTTGAACTAATTTAATAAGCGTTGCCATTACAGTATTTAGTTCAAGTATGGTTAGTGCGTTTGTTTGAGATTCAAACTTGCGGAGAGAATTTGTTTAGAAACGATTACAATAAGCTACTATACTTTTCAATTTGTGTAAAGTTGAGTAAAGATCAAAGATATCATTTTCATGTATTTGTGTTATGAATGCTTGAGTAGTGTTTTTTTGTTTTGGAAGTTCTGATGAATCTGTGATGACAGTAATTGGCCAATGTATATCATCTTGAGAGAGCCACAAAGTACCATTCCCCCAAAGGTTGCAAGATGCAAGACCCCTTGGAGAAACTCCTCTAGATATGAGATCAGCGGGGTTTCGTTTAGTTGAAATATGTCACCATCGTCTGTGCGTGGTTTTGACAAAGATTTTCAAAGATGTGTTAATTATTGTAAAACCAAGGAGAGAACAGGACCAGACGCAGCTGGTTCCATTATTAAAATGGCACACCACTATCGCCCAAAATAGTGAAAAATGATGAAATGGAAATAGCAAGTGCTCAAAATGATGAGTCTGCTGGGGTGTGGCAAACCGTTACACGATCCAGTAAAAGATCAAGGATAAACTCAGAAACAAGTTAAACAAAGAATAAAGAAATTAAAGATAAGAAAGGAATTGTCATAATTCAAGGAGAAAACTTACCAGGAAAATTGAGTATGACCAAAACTCTTTTTAAATCCGGAATGAAAATTGAAAAAATTAAACTAATATCCGGAACCAAATTTGAAATTAAGTTCCCAAAGTTTTTGGAAGCTGAAAAGGCCATAAAAAAATCGATTTTATTCTAAAGAAATCGGAAGTGACAATAAAAAAAAACATGGCTTATACTTTTGGTGTCATCAGACGATTAAATCTTGATGTCACTAATGAAGAGATCATGGAAGTGATAAAAAGAGATAATAATGTGGTTAGCATAAAGCTACTATCAAAAACAAAAAGAAGGACAACTCACACTTACGACACCTGTGAAACTAAAATTTATAATAATATATTATTATTTATATATTATTTAAAATAATATATGGGGTCAAATTTGAAGAACAATAATACATATTAAGAGTTATGCAATGCGATAGTTGTTGGAGATATGGGCATATTAGTCAGAACTGTGGTAAAAAAGAAAAAAAGTTGGGCCCCAAATGTGATGAACAACATAAGACCTGTGACAAGGCAGCTAAGTGTGTCAACTGTGTTACGATTTTTTTATCGATTCGAGTACAGAACATGTTTCTTAGTAAGAATCCAAAATTTTAGACTGTTCGGTGTCATAGAGCCGAAGATATGACCGACCACAAATATTGTTACAAAGCGTCCGTAAAACGATTAATATTTAAAAATTGTTCTTTTTTAAGATTTTTTAGTTGATTCATGTACAGATCAAGATTCTTGGTAAAATCAAAATTTCAGTCGGTTCGGTGCCATAGGGCCGAAGTGATGACCGATCCAAAGTGTAAAAACGTCTGATCCCAAATGTTGAAATGACCGAACCCAAGTGGTTATAACTTATAACGATGATTTTTTCCAGATATTCTTCTGTTGTCAGATTTTTATCGATTCGTGTACAGACCACGATTCTTAGTAAGAATCCAAAATTTGAGTCGGCTCGGTGCTATAGGATCTAAGTATGTCGCAAAAGGCACCGATGAATTTAAAAAAATATATTTTTTGGCATATTTTTTAATTAATTCGTGCACAGACCATGTTTCTTAGTAAGAATCCAAAATTCAGTCAGTTCGGGGTAATAGAGCCGAAGTTATGACCGACCACAAGTATTGTTACAAAGCGCCCGTTAAACGATCAATATTTAAAAGTTGTTCTTTTTTAAGATTTTTTAGTTGATTCATGTACAGATCAAGATTCTTGGTAAAAATCAAAATTTCAGTCGGTTCGGTGCCATAGGGCCGAAGTTATGACCGATCCCAAGTGTTAAAACGTCTGATCCCAAATGTTGAAATGACCGAACCCAAGTGGTTATAACGACGATTTTTTTCAGAAATTCTTCTGTTGTCAGATTTTTTATCGATTCGTGTACAAACCACGATTTTTAGTAAGAATCCAAAATTTCAGTCCGAAGTTATGACCGATCCTAAGTGTTGTTAAAAAGCGCCCGTAAAACGATCAATATTTAAAAATTGTTATTTTTAAGATTTTTTAATGATTCGTGTACAGACCAAGATTCTTGGTAAAAATCGAAAATTTCAGTCGGATCGGTGCCATAGGGCCGAAGTTATGACCGAGCCCAAGTGTTAAAACGTCTCAACTCAAGTGTTGAAATGACCGAACCCAAGTGTTATAAACGATGATGATTTCATAAATTCTTATGTTGTCAGATTTTTTATTGATTCGTGTACAGACAACGATTCTAAGCAAGAATCCAAAATTTATTTCAGTCGGTTCGGAGCCATAGGGCCGAAGTTATGACCGATCCCAAGTGTTGTTAAAAATCACCCGTAAAACGATCAATATTTAAAAATTGTTATTTTTTATGATTTTTTGTTGATTCGGGTACAGACCAAGATTCTTGGTAAAAATCCAAAATTTCAGTCGGATCGGTGCCATAGGGCCGAAGTTATGACCGAGCCCAAGGGGTAAAACGTCTGACCCCAAGTGTTGAAATGACCGAACCCAAGTGATATAACGATGATTTTTTCATAAATTCGTCTGTTGTCAGATTTATTAAGCGATTCGAGTACAAAACATGCTTCTTAGTAAGAATCCAAAATTTTAGTCTGTTCGGTGTCATGGAGCCGAAGTTATGACCGACACCAAGAATTGTTACAAAGCGCCAGTAAAACGATCAATATTTAAAAATTGTTCTTTTCAAGATTTTTTAATGATTCGTGTACAGACCAAGATTCTTGGTAAAAATCCAAAATTTCAGTCGGATCGGTGCCATAGGGCCGAAGTTATGATCGAGCACAAGTGTTAAAACGTCTGAACCCAAGTGTTTGTTGAAATGAATGAACCCAAGTGATTATAACGATAATTTTTTTCGGAAAATCATCTGTTGTCAGATTTTTAATCGATTCATGTACAAACCACGATTCTTAGTAAGAATCCAAAATTTCAGTCGGTTCGGTGCCATAGGGCCGAAGTTTTGACCGATCCCAAGTGTTGTTAAAAAACGCCCGTAAGCGATTCGTGTACAGACCAAGATTTTTGGTAAAAATCCAAAATTTCAGTCGGGTCGGTGCCATAGGGCCGAAATTATGACCGAGCCCAAGAATTAAAACGTCTGACCCCAAGTATTGAAATGAACGAACCCAAGTGTTTAAACGATGATTTTTTCATAAATTCTTCTATTGTCAGATTTATTAAGCGATTCAAGTACAAAACATGCTTCTTAGTAAGAATCCAAAATTTTAGTCTGTTCGGTGTCATGGAGCCGAAAATATGACCGACACCAAGTATTGTTACAAAGCTCCCGTAAAACGATAAATATTTAAAAATTGTTATTTTTAAGATTTTTTAATGATTCGTGTACAGACCAAGATTCTTGGTAAAAATCGAAAATTTCAGTCGGATCGGTGCCATAGGGCCGAAGTTATGACCGAGCCCAAGTGTTAAAACGTCTCAACCCAAGTGTTGAAATGACCGAACCCAAGTGTTATAAACGATGATGTTTTCATAAATTCTTATGTTGTCAGATTTTTTTATTGATTCGTGTACAGACAACGATTCTTAGTAAGAATCCAAAATTTATTTCAGTCGGTTCGGAGCCATAGGGCCGAAGTTATGACCGATCCCAAGTGTTGTTAAAAATCACCCGTAAAACGATCAATATTTAAAAATTGTTCTATTTCAAGATTTTTTAATGATTCATGTACAGACCAAGATTCTTGGTAAAAATCCAAAATTTCAGTCGGATCGGTGCCATAGGGCCGAAGTTATGACCGAGCACAGGTGTTAAAACGTCTGAACCCAAGTGATTGTTGAAATGACTGAACCCAAGTGATTATAACGATAATTTTTTTCGGAAAATCTTCTGTTGTCAGGTTTTTAATCGATTCATGTACAAACCACGATTCTTAGTAAGAATCCAAAATTTCAGTCGGTTCGGTGCCATAGGGCCGAAGTTTTGACCGATCCCAAATGATGTTAAAAAGCGCCCGTAAAACGATCAATATTTAAAAGTTGTTCTTTTTAAAGATTTTTTAATGATTCGTGTACAGACCAAGATTCTTGGTAAAAATCGAAAATTTCAGTCGGATCGGTGCCATAGGGCCGAAGTCATGACCGAGCCCAAGTGTTAAAACGTCTCAACCCAAGTGTTGAAATGACCGAACCCAAGTGTTATAAACGATGATGTTTTCATAAATTCTTATGTTGTCAGATTTTTTTATTGATTCGTGTACAGACAACGATTCTTAGCAAGAATCCAAAATTTATTTCAGTCGGTTCGGAGCCATAGGGCCGAAGTTATGAGCGATCCCAAGTGTTGTTAAAAATCACCCGTAAAACGATCAATATTTAAAAATTGTTCTTTTTTTTAGATTTTTTAATGATTCGTGTACAGACCAAGAGTCTTGGTAAAAATCCAAAATTTCAGTCAGATCGGTGCCATAGGGCCGAAGTTGTGACCGAGCACAAGTGTTAAAACGTCTGAACCCAAGTGTTTTTTGAAATGACTGAACCCAAGCGATTATAAAGATGATTTTTTTCAGAAATTCTTCTGTTGTCAGATTTTTTATCGATTCGTGTACAGACCACGATTCTTAGTAAGAATCCAAAATTTCTGTCGGATCGGTGACAAAGGGCCAAAGTTATGACCGATCCCAAGTGTTGTTAAAAGCGCCCGTAAAACGATCAAGATTTAAAAATTGTTCTTTTTTAAGGTTTTTTAATGATTCGTGTACAGACCAAGATTCTTGGTAAAAATCCGAAAATATGACCGACACCAAGTATTGTTACAAAGCTCCCGTAAAACGATAAATATTTAAAAATTGTTATTTTTAAGATTTTTTAATGATTCGTGTACAGACCAAGATTCTTGGTAAAAATCCAAAATTTCAGTCGGATCGGTGCCATAGGGCCGAAGTTATGACCGAGCCCAAGGGGTAAAACGTCCGACCCCAAATGTTAAAATGACCGAACCCAAGTGTTATAACGATGATTTTTTCATAAATTCTTCTGTTGTCAGATTTTTTTAGCGATTCGAGTACAAAACATGTTTCTTAGTAAGAATCCAAAATTTGAGTCTGTTCGGTGTCATGGAGCCGAAGTTATGACCGACAAAAAGTATTGTTACAAAGCGCCAGTAAAACGATCAATATTTAAAAATTATTCTTTTTTTAAGATTTTTTAATGATTCGTGTACAGACTAAGATTCTTGGTAAAAATCCAAAATTTCAGTCGGATCGGTGCCATAGGGCCGAAGTTATGACCGAGCCCAAGTGTTAAAACCTCTGAACCCATGAGTTGAAATGACCGAACCCAAGTGTTATAATGATGATTTTTTCATAAATTCTTCTGTTGTCTGAATTTTTTAGCGATTCGAGTACAGAACATGTTTCTTAGTAAGAATCCAAAATTTTAGTCTGTTCGGTGTCATGGAGCTGAAGTTATGACCGATCCCAAGTGTTGTTAAAAAGCGCCCGTAAAACGATCAATATTTAAAAATTGTTCTTTTTTAAGATATTTCAATGATTCGTGTGCAGACCAAGATTCTTGGTAAATATCCAAAATTTCAGTCGGATCGGTGACATATGGCCGAAAATATTACCGAGCCGAAGTATTATAACGTATGACCCCAAGTGTTCAAATGACCGAACCCAAGTGTTATAACGATGATTTTTTCAAAAATTCTTCAGTTGTCAGATTTTTTAGCGTTTCGAGTACAGAACATGTTTCTTAGTAAGAATCCAAAATTTGAGTCTGTTTGGTGTCATGGAGCCGAAGTTATGACCGACATCAAGTATTGTTACAAAGGGCAAGTAAAACGATCAATATTTAAAAATTATTCTTTTTTTTAGATTTTTTAATGATTCGTGTACAGACCAAGAGTCTTGGTAAAAATCCAAAATTTCAGTCAGATCGGTGCCATAGGGCCGAAGTTGTGACCGAGCACAAGTGTTAAAACGTCTGAACCCAAGTGGTTTTTGAAATGACTGAACCCAAGCGATTATAAAGATGATTTTTTTCAGAAATTCTTCTGTTGTCAGATTTTTTATCGATTCGTGTACAGACCACGATTCTTGTTAAAACGTCTCAACCCAAGTGTTGAAATGACCGAACCCAAGTGTTATAAACGATGATGTTTTCATAAATTCTTATGTTGTCAGATTTTTTTATTGATTCGTGTACAGACAACGATTCTTAGTAAGAATCCAAAATTTATTTCAGTCGGTTCGGAGCCATAGGGCCGAAGTTATGACCGATCCCAAGTGTTGTTAAAAATCACCCGTAAAACGATCAATATTTAAAAATTGTTCTATTTCAAGATTTTTTAATGATTCATGTACAGACCAAGATTCTTGGTAAAAATCCAAAATTTCAGTCGGATCGGTGCCATAGGGCCGAAGTTATGACCGAGCACAGGTGTTAAAACGTCTGAACCCAAGTGATTGTTGAAATGACTGAACCCAAGTGATTATAACGATAATTTTTTTCGGAAAATCTTCTGTTGTCAGGTTTTTAATCGATTCATGTACAAACCACGATTCTTAGTAAGAATCCAAAATTTCAGTCGGTTCGGTGCCATAGGGCCGAAGTTTTGACCGATCCCAAATGATGTTAAAAAGCGCCCGTAAAACGATCAATATTTAAAAGTTGTTCTTTTTAAAGATTTTTTAATGATTCGTGTACAGACCAAGATTCTTGGTAAAAATCGAAAATTTCAGTCGGATCGGTGCCATAGGGCCGAAGTCATGACCGAGCCCAAGTGTTAAAACGTCTCAACCCAAGTGTTGAAATGACCGAACCCAAGTGTTATAAACGATGATGTTTTCATAAATTCTTATGTTGTCAGATTTTTTTATTGATTCGTGTACAGACAACGATTCTTAGCAAGAATCCAAAATTTATTTCAGTCGGTTCGGAGCCATAGGGCCGAAGTTATGAGCGATCCCAAGTGTTGTTAAAAATCACCCGTAAAACGATCAATATTTAAAAATTGTTCTTTTTTTTAGATTTTTTAATGATTCGTGTACAGACCAAGAGTCTTGGTAAAAATCCAAAATTTCAGTCAGATCGGTGCCATAGGGCCGAAGTTGTGACCGAGCACAAGTGTTAAAACGTCTGAACCCAAGTGTTTTTTGAAATGACTGAACCCAAGCGATTATAAAGATGATTTTTTTCAGAAATTCTTCTGTTGTCAGATTTTTTATCGATTCGTGTACAGACCACGATTCTTAGTAAGAATCCAAAATTTCTGTCGGATCGGTGACAAAGGGCCAAAGTTATGACCGATCCCAAGTGTTGTTAAAAGCGCCCGTAAAACGATCAAGATTTAAAAATTGTTCTTTTTTAAGGTTTTTTAATGATTCGTGTACAGACCAAGATTCTTGGTAAAAATCCGAAAATATGACCGACACCAAGTATTGTTACAAAGCTCCCGTAAAACGATAAATATTTAAAAATTGTTATTTTTAAGATTTTTTAATGATTCGTGTACAGACCAAGATTCTTGGTAAAAATCCAAAATTTCAGTCGGATCGGTGCCATAGGGCCGAAGTTATGACCGAGCCCAAGGGGTAAAACGTCCGACCCCAAATGTTAAAATGACCGAACCCAAGTGTTATAACGATGATTTTTTCATAAATTCTTCTGTTGTCAGATTTTTTTAGCGATTCGAGTACAAAACATGTTTCTTAGTAAGAATCCAAAATTTGAGTCTGTTCGGTGTCATGGAGCCGAAGTTATGACCGACAAAAAGTATTGTTACAAAGCGCCAGTAAAACGATCAATATTTAAAAATTATTCTTTTTTTAAGATTTTTTAATGATTCGTGTACAGACTAAGATTCTTGGTAAAAATCCAAAATTTCAGTCGGATCGGTGCCATAGGGCCGAAGTTATGACCGAGCCCAAGTGTTAAAACCTCTGAACCCATGAGTTGAAATGACCGAACCCAAGTGTTATAATGATGATTTTTTCATAAATTCTTCTGTTGTCTGAATTTTTTAGCGATTCGAGTACAGAACATGTTTCTTAGTAAGAATCCAAAATTTTAGTCTGTTCGGTGTCATGGAGCTGAAGTTATGACCGATCCCAAGTGTTGTTAAAAAGCGCCCGTAAAACGATCAATATTTAAAAATTGTTCTTTTTTAAGATATTTCAATGATTCGTGTGCAGACCAAGATTCTTGGTAAATATCCAAAATTTCAGTCGGATCGGTGACATATGGCCGAAAATATTACCGAGCCGAAGTATTATAACGTATGACCCCAAGTGTTCAAATGACCGAACCCAAGTGTTATAACGATGATTTTTTCAAAAATTCTTCAGTTGTCAGATTTTTTAGCGTTTCGAGTACAGAACATGTTTCTTAGTAAGAATCCAAAATTTGAGTCTGTTTGGTGTCATGGAGCCGAAGTTATGACCGACATCAAGTATTGTTACAAAGGGCAAGTAAAACGATCAATATTTAAAAATTATTCTTTTTTTTAGATTTTTTAATGATTCGTGTACAGACCAAGAGTCTTGGTAAAAATCCAAAATTTCAGTCAGATCGGTGCCATAGGGCCGAAGTTGTGACCGAGCACAAGTGTTAAAACGTCTGAACCCAAGTGGTTTTTGAAATGACTGAACCCAAGCGATTATAAAGATGATTTTTTTCAGAAATTCTTCTGTTGTCAGATTTTTTATCGATTCGTGTACAGACCACGATTCTTAGTAAGAATCCAAAATTTCTGTCGGATCGGTGACAAAGGGCCAAAGTTATGACCGATCCCAAGTGTTGTTAAAAGCGCCCGTAAAACGATCAAGATTTAAAAATTGTTCTTTTTTAAGGTTTTTTAATGATTCGTGTACAGACCAAGATTCTTGGTAAAAATCCAAAATTTCAGTCGGATGGGTGCCATAGGGCCGAAGTTATGACCGAGCCCAAGTGTTAAAACGTCTCAACCCAATTGTTGAATTGACCGAACCCAAGTGTTATAATGATGATTTTTTCATAAATTCTTCTGTTGTCTGAATTTTTTAGCGATTCGAGTACAGAACATGTTTCTTAGTGAGAATCCAAAATTTTAGTCTGTTCGGTGTCATGGAGCTGAAGTTATGACCGATCCCAAGTGTTGTTAAAAAGCGCCCGTAAAACGATCAATATTTAAAAATTGTTCTTTTTTAAGATATTTCAATGATTCGTGTGCAGACCAAGATTCTTGGTAAATATCCAAAATTTCAGTCGGATCGGTGACATATGGCCGAAAATATTACCGAGCCGAAGTATTATAACGTATGACCCCAAGTGTTCAAATGACCGAACCCAAGTGTTATAACGATGATTTTTTCAAAAATTCTTCAGTTGTCAGATTTTTTAGCGTTTCGAGTACAGAACATGTTTCTTAGTAAGAATCCAAAATTTGAGTCTGTTTGGTGTCATGGAGCCGAAGTTATGACCGACATCAAGTATTGTTACAAAGCGCAAGTAAAACGATCAATATTTAAAAATTATTCTTTTTTTTAGATTTTTTAATGATTCGTGTACAGACCAAGAGTCTTGGTAAAAATCCAAAATTTCAGTCAGATCGGTGCCATAGGGCCGAAGTTGTGACCGAGCACAAGTGTTAAAACGTCTGAACCCAAGTGTTTGTTGAAATGACTGAACCCAAGCGATTATAAAGATGATTTTTTTCAGAAATTCTTCTGTTGTCAGATTTTTTATCGATTCGTGTACAGACCACGATTCTTAGTAAGAATCCAAAATTTCTGTCGGATCGGTGACAAAGGGCCAAAGTTATGACCGATCCCAAGTGTTGTTAAAAGCGCCCGTAAAACGATCAAGATTTAAAAATTGTTCTTTTTTAAGGTTTTTTAATGATTCGTGTACAGACCAAGATTCTTGGTAAAAATCCAAAATTTCAGTCGGATGGGTGCCATAGGGCCGAAGTTATGACCGAGCCCAAGTGTTAAAACGTCTCAACCCAATTGTTGAATTGACCGAACCCAAGTGTTATAAACGATGATGTTTTCATAAACTCTTATGTTGTCAGATTTTTTTATTGATTCGTATACAGACCAAGATTCTTGGTAAAAATCCAAAATTTCAGTCGGATCGGTGACATAGGGCCGAAGTTATGACCGAGCCCAAGTGTTAAAACGTCTGAACCCAAGGGTTGTAATGACTGAACCCAAGTGATTATAACGATGATTTTTATCAGAAATTCTTCTGTTGACAGATTTTTTATCGATTCGTGTACAAACCACAATTTTTAGTAAGAATCCAAAATTTCTGTCGGATCGGTGACATAGGGCCGAAGTTATGACAAAGCCCAAGTGTTAAAACGTCTGAAACCAAGTGTTGAAATGACTGAACCCAAGTGGTTATAACGATGATTTTTTTCAGAAATTCTTCTGTTGTCAGATGTTTTATCGATTCGTGTTCAAACCACGATTTTTAGTAAGAATCCAAAATTTCAGTCGGTTCGGTGCCATAGGGCCGAAGTTAAGACCGATCCCAAGTGTTGTTAAAAAGCGCCCGTAAAACTATCAATATTTAAAAATTGTTCTTTTCTAAGATTTTTTTAATGAATCGTGTACAGACCAAGATTCTTGGTAAAAATCCAAAATTTCAGTCGGATCGGTGCCATAGGGCCGAAGTTATGACCGAGCCCAAGGGGTAAAACGTCCGACCACAAGTGTTAAAATGACCGAACCCAAGTGTTATAACGATGATTTTTTCATAAATTCTTCTGTTGTCAGATTTTTTTAGCGATTCGAGTACAGAACATGTTTCTTAGTAAGAATCCAAAATTTGAGTCTGTTCGGTGTCATGGAGCCGAAGTTATGACCGACACCAAGTATTGTTACAAAGCGCCAGTAAAACGATCAATATTTAAAAATTATTCTTTTTTTAAGATTTTTTAATGATTCGTGTACAGACTAAGATTCTTGGTAAAAATCCAAAATTTCAGTCGGATCGGTGCCATAGGGCCGAAGTTATGACCGAGCCCAAGTGTTAAAACCTCTGAACCCATGAGTTGATATGACCGAACCCAAGTGTTATAATGATGATTTTTTCATAAATTCTTCTGTTGTCTGAATTTTTTAGCGATTCGAGTACAGAACATGTTTCTTAGTAAGAATCCAAAATTTTAGTCTGTTCGGTGTCATGGAGCTGAAGTTATGACCGATCCCAAGTGTTGTTAAAAAGCGCCCGTAAAACGATCAATATTTAAAAATTGTTCTTTTTTAAGATATTTTAATGATTCGTGTGCAGACCAAGATTCTTGGTAAATATCCAAAATTTCAGTCGGATCGGTGACATATGACCGAAAATATTACCGAGCCGAAGTATTATAACGTATGACCCCAAGTGTTCAAATGACCGAACCCAAGTGTTATAACGATGATTTTTTCAAAAATTCTTCAGTTGTCAGATTTTTTAGCGTTTCGAGTACAGAACATGTTTCTTAGTAAGAATCCAAAATTTGAGTCTGTTTGGTGTCATGGAGCCGAAGTTATGACCGACATCAAGTATAGTTACAAAGCGCAAGTAAAACGATCAATATTTAAAAATTATTCTTTTTTTTAGATTTTTTAATGATTCATGTACAGACCAAGATTCTTGGTAAAAATCCAAAATTTCAGTCGGATCGGTGACATAGGGCCGAAGTTATGACCGAGCCCAAGTGTTAAAACGTCTGAACCCAAGTGTTGAAATGACTGAACCCAAGTGATTATAACGATGATGTTGAAATTGTTAGGGTCCTTTTAAATAATAAACTCCTTTTGCAAAAAACTTCACTTTTTATTCACTGTGACATGTTGTAGAAAATGTATAAAATAACGGTGTTAATATTGTATGCACCGGGCCAAAAACACTGGCAGTTGTTTTACTGTTAAACTTTGCGTAGGAAAGAAGCCACAATAATCAGGTGCTATCATTTTTATAGTAAACAAAAAACTGCACACATTCATAGACTTAAAACCATACATTTGACGTTTTGCAAGTGTTTACGAGTCGCAACAAATATGGCGTCCACCTAACTCGTAGTTAAGGCAGATTCCTAAGCCTAGCAGAGACTCACACCATTAATTTGAAATGGTCAGCCCATGGGAGTTTGCTCAAACTCCCCATAGATGGCGGTAGTAGGTCAATTTTTGCCCCCGGTAGCCTCAATTTTCAACATGGTCGGCCGCCACGGGATTCATAAATCAACTTTATGGATTTATGAAGCCTTCAAGAAAACAACAAAAACAGAAGGAGACTACCAAGGCAAAAAAACAATTCCTAAATCTAAATACTGTACCAATACCAATAAATAATTTAACCTATTAAATTAGCAGCCAAAAACTTATTATTTTTTTTTTTTTTAAACTACAATACTGCACTGATTATCATACTATTATTTAAAATTATACATTCACAAGTTGGATTTTAAAGTGATTAACCTAAACTAACTACATAAACTTAAATTAACCCAAAACAAAATTTTTTTTTTTCACATATTTAAATAATAATTCAACACACAATAATATTATGATAGAACACAACACAATTGTCTTTTTTTTTTTTTCAAGTTCATTTGTTTTGATCTGCTCCAGGTGCAGTCCATGAGATAAGCACCACAGTGCGGGGTGCGTCATCAATTTATAGGTCGTCATGTTGTTCCTGAGTTTGGTACCTTTAAAGGGTCTTTTTTTTAATATCTTCACCCTAAAAAGGTTTTTTTTGAATTTATTCATCATGGCCGTCCAGGGTGTCCGGACTGAACGGAGGGGTCCGGGGCGTCCGTTACAGGTTCAGCTTCCTGATCCAGAGGCATCAGACATATCTTTGTGATAGGCCTGACAAAGATTCCTTGAGGGGTTTTCAGGGTAACCACTCGTACTACACCATCCGCGCCGGGATGTGTACATATGACTCGCGCCATTTTCCATAATGGTGGAGGTAAATTATCTTCCTTCAGAATAACCAGATCATCCTTTTGCAGTGCCCGTTGATTACTGGTTTGCCATTTAGTCCTTTTTTGTAGTTCCATCAAGTACTCTCGCTTCCATCTAGACCAAAAGGATAACATTCTCTGATATTGGGTCAGTCTGTTGTCTGGTATGGCTCGGACATCTCTCTCCGGAATGATAGAGGATTTAGTGCCTATATGGAAATGGTTTGGGGTGAGGGGTTGGTAATCGTGGATGTCATCAGACAAGGAAGTCAATGGACGGGAATTTAGACAGGCCTCAATCTGACAAATTAAAGTATACAAAAGTTCAAAGGTTAAATCAGAATTATTAGTGACTCTATACAAATGAAATTTTGCTGACTTGACCGCAGCTTCCCACAGCCCTCCCTGACTAGGGGCTCGAGGGGTTATGAACCTCCACTCTATACCTCTGTTGGCTAAATAATTTTGAATTTTGTCGTTGTTTTCCCTCAAGCTGGTATACAGCTCCTTGAGCCTGTTACAGGCTCCCCGAAAGTTGCTAGCGTTGTCGGAAAAGATCTTATCAGGTTCTCCCCTGCGGGATATAAACCTCTTTAAACTGTTCAAGAAAACATTGCTAGATAAATCCGAAACTAATTCCAAGTGAACCGCTTTTGTGGAAAAACAGACAAAAATACATAAATACGATTTCACGAGCGGAGCCTTCCGCAGTGGCCCACTTTTGGTTGGAATCGGTCCGGCTAAATCGACCCCCGTGACAGCGAACGGTCGGCTCGGTGTGATTCTTTCGCTCGGTAAGTTGCCCATGATTTGGTTACCAGTACGAGGATAACACCTGAAACACACAATACACTTATGTAATATCTTTTTAACAGTATTTTTCCCAAAAATAGGCCAAAACTTTAATCTTATTTCAGCTAATAGGGCTTGAGGTCCTGCGTGCAAGTTTACATAGTGATAGTGACGTATAATCAATTCGGTCAGCTTATGCTTAGCTGGCAATATAATTGGATGTCTTTGTTGGTACGATAGGTGTGTAGCTAAATTTAGTCTACCGCCCACATGTATAAGACCATCACGTAAAAAAGGATGAAGGGATTTTAAGTTACTATCTTTGTTGACGTTTCCTTGATTTTTTAATGTCTTCAACTCCTTATGAAAGGCATGTGCCTGAGCTGATTTCAGTAGATAATTCAAACTTGCCTCTAGTTCAGCTACACTTAAATTACCCGAGATTTTACTTTTAATATTTCTGCAGTTATTCACAAACCGCAGCACATATGCTGTAACCCTTTTCAATTTGATAAATGAGGAAAATTTTCCAAATATTTCCCATTCTTGAATATCTGTAGATAATAGAATATTTTTGCTCTTGAGCTCCGGAGGGTTTGAACAGGAAATGTTCGATATAGACTCCGTCAGTCAACCAACTTGGTCCATTCCACCATATTGTAGAATTTATCAATTTATCTGCAGTAGTTCCTCTTGACAGTACATCCGCTGCATTGTCGGTAATAATTTTGTCGGAATTGTCTGAATCGGCACACTTAGCTTGGCCCGACTCGGCTGACAATTCCAAGGCATTGGACCTCCACTTCCTCAACGTCATCCCCGCAGATGACAAGATGCTGATTAGTTCTTCTTTTAACTTCTTACACGATTCCAGCTCATCTGCTCCCGTTAACAAGTCATCCATATAGAAGTCATTTTCTATGACCCGACTAGTGCTAGGAAAAATTAAATTATTATCCATACCAATTTGCTTTAAACATCTCGTGGCCAAGAAGGAGGAAGGTGCCAGCCCATAAGTCACAGTCTTCAGACGATAATGCTTGAGCACATCCTGTGGCGACTCGCGCCATACTATTTTCTGCAGGTCAAGGTCATCTTCACACATGTTAATCTGGCGGTACATCTTCTCGATGTCGGCAGTCATGACTATTTGATGTTTCCTGAAATGCAATAGTTGGTTATATAGATCCTTTTGTATAACAGGTCCTGTCATCAAGGCTTCATTGAGGGAAATTCCATTTGAGGTTTTGGCGGAGCCGTCAAAAACGACCCTCACTTTAGTAGTAGTGCTGGATTCCTTCACTACAGCGTGATGCGGTAAAAAATAGGATTCACGATCCCCTTTTGACTGGTCACACACCTCCATGTGTCCCAATTCTTCATATTCACGCATGAATTTTACATATTGTGTCTTCAACTCGGGATGTGACACAAATTTTCTTTCCATATTTTTAAATCTCTTTTCGGCAGTGAGCAATGAGTTTCCCAACTGATCAATGCATGCCCGACGCGGTAAACTTACTACATATCTACCGTCATCTTCTCTAGTATGAGTATTAACAAAACTGGCTTCGCAAGCCTTTTCTTCTTGAGTTTGAATTTTAGTGGAATTAATCTCTTCCAATTTCCAAAATTTTTCTATTTGATGACTCAACTTATTTATAGATAAACTGCAAAAATCTGATACAGGCCTTTGTTTGGGATACACGTTTATCGGACCGGACACAATCCAATCCAGTTGCGTACGTTGAAGCGTTGGTCCTGACTCGAGTTTCAATCTATCGTTGCTTAGCATTTCCCAGAAGCTCTCCGCGCCCAACAGGATGTCGATGGGTGCAGCTATATTGAAGTTCGGGTCTGCCAGCTCCAGTCCTGGTGGTAGTTTGAACTCTTTTTTCGCCATTGTCACTTGTGGTAAATTGGTTTAATTTCCTGTAAAATCAGACATGATATTTCGCATTTATAATCAGTATTAAGCGAAGTCATCTCCACCGAAATTCTCCTTTTTATATGTGTAATATTATTATGGATCCCAGACACGGGTTTGTTTATCCATTCACATGGTAAATTTAATTTATTAGCAAATTCAGCTCTCATAAAATTACTCTGCGCGCCAGAATCAATCAGGGCGCGAGCCTTAAACATTTTATTGTTGGCCCCCACAATTCCTATGTAGGCGGTTGACAATAATATTAATTTTTCTGCCTTTTCCGATGCAGAAAAATTCGATACTATAACCTCGTTATTAGCATCCATATTTGAGGTCTCCGGCGGAGGTACCTCCCTGTGTAGTAGAGTATTGTGGCTATACTTGCCACAAATTTTGCAGATTAGGTTTGTCTTGCAACTCTGTGCTCGATGACCCAACCTCAAACATTTAAAACATGCCCGGATTGATTTCGTAGCATCAATCCTATCCTGTAATTTTAATTTTAGAAATTTTTTGCAAAAATAAATTTGATGACCGTTTTCATTACAATAAATGCAATTGTTTGCTTTTACTGCTAAGAATACCGATGAATCTTTTTTGTTATTATTGTTGCCTATTTGCGTTTTATGTAGGTTAGAATATTTTTTCTCTGAAACATTCATGAGCTCCAATACTTGCGCCCTAGTAGATAAACATTTCATGAATTCCTTTAATGTAGGTAATTCACCTTGCAATGCATATTGTTCCCAATTTTTTCGGGTAGCTACATCTAATTTATTTGAAATTATGTAAATAATCAAAGGATCCCACCGATCTCCTTTGACCCCGATGTTTTGTAATGCCTTTAAATTTACATTGGTTTCGTCAATTAAATACCTTAATGCTACAGGCTCTTCATGTTTCATATCTTTTAATTGAAATAGCGTTTGGATATGTTTATGTACGGTAGCCCTGAGATTAGCAAATCTGTCATGCAACAACTCCCAGGCCGAAAGATAGTAATTATTTTCAATGAGTTCCCTTTCAGCGTAGATTGCAAGTAAAAGAATTTTTGGACGTTGCTCAAGGAACTGTTATTATGAACCAAAGTTTTAAAGGTTTCAACGAAATTTACCCACTCCTTTTGATTTCCATCGAATTCTCTCAATTGAAGAGTTGGAAGTTTGATCTCGACCCTACCCTGCTCGATTGACATAATCGCACCCTTGGCAGTTGCCAATACGGAAAAATATTGATTTTCGAATGTTTCACGCTGGACTGAATTCTCCCGCTCCTCATCTGATAAAATTTCAATTTCGTCTTGTATAGATTCGAATTGATCCAACAACGGTTTAATTCGGTCGTACCTCAGTTTAATCTCATTCGCGGACAATGAATTTAAAGAATCCGCGAACCGTGTCAATTTCCCTTTGATCACGCCTCTCTTGGCTATTAAAGACTTGATCTTATCCATTTTGCTATGATAAAATATGTTCCGACAATGCGTATTTATTTATTTGAGAAGCTACCTGCGTGAAAGATAACAACGACAATATTCCTGGCAATTATTAATTGAGAACCTATTGTTCAAACATCAATTGATAATCATGACTTGCATAAAAACTTTACGTGGGTAGTGATTTTATTTTTTACAATACGATATATACGGGATTAATCTTGTTAAAAAACTACAGGTCTAAATAGGTGTTAAGGGATGTGGGAACGGGTGGGAAGGCAACTAAACACTTATCTCATTTCCGTGGCGGTTCATGGTCTTCCTTTATTCATCTTTGTCATTCCGGTATTTTAATTTTGGTCATCTGTTTTTTGGCAGCTGGTTCTTGTTTTTAATTTAGCAATCCTCTGATTGCCATCCGGATCGTAAGGCCCATGTTGAAATTGTTAGGGTCCTTTTAAATAATAAACTCCTTTTGCAAAAAACTTCACTTTTTATTCACTGTGACATGTTGTAGAAAATGTATAAAATAACGGTGTTAATATTGTATGCACCGGGCCAAAAACACTGGCAGTTGTTTTACTGTTAAACTTTGCGTAGGAAAGAAGCCACAATAATCAGGTGCTATCATTTTTATAGTAAACAAAAAACTGCACACATTCATAGACTTAAAACCATACATTTGACGTTTTGCAAGTGTTTACGAGTCGCAACAAATATGGCGTCCACCTAACTCGTAGTTAAGGCAGATTCCTAAGCCTAGCAGAGACTCACACCATTAATTTGAAATGGTCAGCCCATGGGAGTTTGCTCAAACCCCCCATAGATGGCGGTAGTAGGTCAATTTTTGCCACCGGTAGCCTCAATTTTCAACAGATGATTTTTATCAAAAATTCTTCTGTTGTCAGATTTTTTATTGATTCGTGTACAAACCACGATTTTTAGTAAGAATCCAAAATTTCTGTCGGATCGGTGACATAGGGCCGAAGTTATGACAAAGCCCAAGTGTTAAAACGTCTGAAACCAAGTGTTGAAATGACTGAACCCAAGTGGTTATAACGATGATTTTTTTCAGAAATTCTTCTGTTGTCAGATGTTTTATCGATTCGTGTTCTTAGTAAGAATCCAAAATTTCCGTCGGTTCGGTGCCATAGGGCCGAATTTATGACCGATACCAAGTGGTGTTAAAAAAGGCCTGTAAAACGACCAATATTTAAAAACTGTTCTTTATAAAGATTTTTTAATGATTCGTGTACAGAACAATGTTCTTGGTAAAAATCCAAAATTTCAGTCGTATCGGTGCCATAGGGCCGAAGTTATGACCGAGCCCAAGTGTTAAAACGTCTCAACCCAAGTGTTAAATTGACCGAACGCAAGTGTTATAAACGATGATGTTGTCATAAACTCTTATGATGTCAGATTTTTTTATTGATTCGTGTACAGACCACGATTCTTAGTAAGAATCCAAAATTTATTTCAGTCGGTTCGGAGCCATAGGGCCGAAGTTATGACCGATCCCAAGTGTTGTTAAAAAGCGCCCGTAAAACGATCTATATTTAAAAATTGTTGTTTTTTAAGATTTTATAATGAATCGTGTACAGACCAAGATTCTTGGTAAAAATCCAAAATTTCAGTCGGTTCGGTGCCATAGGGCCGAAGTTATGACCGAGCCCAAGTGTTAAAAAGTCTGAACCCAAGTGTTGAAATGACCGAACCCAAGTTTGTAAACGATGATTATTTCATAAATTCTTATGTTGTCAGATATTTTTTTTCGATTCGTGTACAGACCACGATTCTTAGTAAGAGTCCAAAATGTCAGTCGGTTCCGTGCCATAGGGCCGAAGATATGACCGATCCCAAGGGTTAAAACGTCTGACCCCTGAAGTGTTGAAATGACCGAACCCAAGTGTTATAACGATGATTTTTTCAAAAATTCTTCTGTTGTCAGATTTTTTTAGCGATTCGAGTACAGACCACGATTCTTAGTAAGAATCCAAAATTTCAGTCGGTTCCGTGCCATAGGGCCGAAGTTATGTCCGATCCCAAGGGTCAAAACGTCTGACCCCAAGTGTTGAAATGACCGAACCGAAATGAAAAGTGTTATAAACGATGATTTTTTCAAAAATTCTTCTGTTGTCAGATTTTTTTAGGGATTCGAGTACAGAACATGTTTCTAGTAAGAATCCAAATTTTAGTCTGTTCGGTGTCATAGAGCCAAAGTAATGACCGACCACAAGTATTGTTACAAAGCGCCCGTGAAACGATCAATATTTAAAAATTGTTCTTCCTAAAGATTTTTTAATGCTTCGTGTACAGACCAAGAATCTTGGTAAAAATCCAAAATTTCAGTCGGTTCGGTGCCATAGGGCCGAAGTTATGACCGAGCCCAAGTGTTAAAACGTCTGAACCCAAGTGTAGAAATGACCGAACCCAAGTGTTATAACGATGATTTTTTCAAAAATTCTTCTGTTGTCAGATTTTTTTAGCGATTCGAGTACAGAACATGTTTCTTAGTAAGAATCCAAAATTTTAGTCTGTTCGGTGTGATAGAGCCGAAGTTATGACCGACCACAAGTATTGTTACAAAGCGCCCGTGAAACGATCAATATTTAAAAATTGTTCTTACTTAAGATTTTTTTTCGATTCGTGTACAGACCACGATTCTTAGTAAGAATCCAAAATTTCAGTCGGTTCCGTGCCATAGGGCCGAAGTTATGTCCGATCCCAAGGGTCAAAACGTCTGACCCCAAGTGTTGAAATGACCGAACCGAAATGAAAAGTGTTATAACCATGATTTTTTCAAAAATTCTTCTGTTGTCAGATTTTTTTAGGGATTCGAGTACAGAACATGTTTCTAGTAAGAATCCAAATTTTAGTCTGTTCGGTGTCATAGAGCCACAGTAATGACCGACCACAAGTATTGTTACAAAGCGCCCGTGAAACGATCAATATTTAAAAATTGTTCTTTCTAAAGATTTTTTAATGCTTCGTGTACAGACCAAGAATCTTGGTAAAAATCCAAAATTTCGGTCGGTTCGGTGCCATACGGCCGAAGTTATGACCGAGCCCAAGTGTTAAAACGTCTGAACCCAAGTGTAGAAATGACCAAACCCAAGTGTTATAAACGATGATTATTTCATAAGTTCTTATGTGGTCAGATTTATTGTTACAAAGCGCCCGTGAAACGATCAATATTTAAAAATTGTTCTTTCTCAAGATTTTTTAGGGCCGAAGTTATAACCGAGCACAAGTGTTAAAAAGTCTGAACACAAGTGTTGAAATGACCGATCCTAAGTGTTTTAAACGATGATTATTTCATAAATTCTTATGTTGTCAGATATTTTTAGCGATTCGAGTACAGAACATGTTTCTTAGTAAGAATCCAAAAATTTTGTCTGTTCGGTGTCATGGAGCCGAAGTTATGACCGACCACAAGTATTGTTACAACGCGCCAGTTAAACGATCAATATTTAAAAATTGTTATTTTTGCAGATTTTTAAATGATTCGTGTACAGACCAAGATTCTTGGTAAAAATCCAAAATTTCAGTCGGTACGGTGACATAGGGCCGAAGTTATGACCGAGCCCAAGTGTTAAAACGTCTGAACCCAAGTGTTGAAACGACTGAACCCAAGTGATTATAACGATGATTTTTATCAGAAATTCTTCTGTTGTCAGATTTTTTATCGATTCGTGTACAAACCACGATTTTTAGTAAGAATCCAAAATTTCTGTCGGATCGGTGACATAGGGCCGAAGTTATGACAAAGCCCAAGTGTTAAAACGTCTGAAACCAAGTGTTGAAATGACTGAACCCAAGTGGTTATAACGATGATTTTTTTTCAGAAATTCTTCTGTTGTCAGATGTTTTATCGATTCGTGTTCAAACCACGATTTTTAGTAAGAATCCAAAATTTCAGTCGGTTCGGTGCCATAGGGCCGAAGTTAAGACCGATCCCAAGTGTTGTTAAAAAGCGCCCGTAAAACTATCAATATTTAAAAATTGTTCTTTTCTAAGATTTTTTTAATGAATCGTGTACAGACCAAGATTCTTGGTAAAAATCCAAAATTTCAGTCGGATCGGTGCCATAGGGCCGAAGTTATGACCGAGCCCAAGGGGTAAAACGTCCGACCCCAAGTGTTAAAATGACCGAACCCAAGTGTTATAACGATGATTTTTTCATAAATTCTTCTGTCGTCAGATTTTTTTAGCGATTCGAGTACAGAACATGTTTCTTAGTAAGAATCCAAAATTTGAGTCTGTTCGGTGTCATGGAGCCGAAGTTATGACCGACACCAAGTATTGTTACAAAGCGCTAGTAAAACGATCGATATTTAAAAATTATTCTTTTTTAAGATTTTTTAATGATTCGTGTACAGACTAAGATTCTTGGTAAAAATCCAAAATTTCAGTCGGATCGGTGCCATAGGGCCGAAGTTATGACCAAGATTCTTGGTAAAAATCCAAAATTTCAGTCGGATCGGTGACATAGGGCCGAAGTTATGACCGAGCCCAAGTGTTAAAACGTCTGAACCCAAGTGTTGAAATGACTGAACCTAAGTGATTATAACGATGATTTTTATCAGAAATTCTTCTGTTGTCAGATTTTTTATCGATTCGTGTACAAACCACGATTTTTAGTAAGAATCCAAAATTTCCGTCGGTTCGGTGACATAGGGCCGAAGTTATGACAAAGCCCAAGTGTTAAAACGTCTGAAACCAAGTGTTGAAATGACTGAACCCAAGTGGTTATAACGATGATTTTTTTCAGAAATTCTTCTGTTGTCAGATGTTTTATCGATTCGTGTTCTTAGTAAGAATCCAAAATTTCCGTCGGTTCGGTGCCATAGGGCCGAATTTATGACCGATACCAAGTGGTGTTAAAAAAGGCCTGTAAAACGACCAATATTTAAAAACTGTTCTTTATAAAGATTTTTTAATGATTCGTGTACAGACCAAGAGTCTTGGTAAAAATCCAAAATTTCAGTCGGTTCGGTGCCATAGGGCCGAAGTTATGACCGAGCCCAAGTGTTAAAAAGTCTGAACCCAAGTGTTGAAATGACCGAACCCAAGTTTGTAAACGATGATTATTTCATAAATTCTTATGTTGTCAGATATTTTTTTACGATTCGTGTACAGACCACGATTCTTAGTAAGAGTCCAAAATGTCAGTCGGTTCCGTGCCATAGGGCCGAAGATATGACCGATCCCAAGGGTTAAAACGTCTGACCCCTGAAGTGTTGAAATGACGAACCCAAGTGTTATAACGATGATTTTTTCAAAAATTCTTCTGTTGTCAGATTTTTTTAGCGATTCGAGTACAGAACATGTTTCTTAGTAAGAATCCAAAATTTTAGTCTGTTCGGTGTCATAGAGCCGAAGTTATGACCGACCACAAGTATTGTTACAAAGCGCCCGTGAAACGATCAATATTTAAAAATTGATCTTCCTAAAGATTTTTTAATGCTTCGTGTACAGACCAAGAATCTTGGTAAAAATCCAAAATTTCAGTCGGTTCGGTGCCATAGAGCCGAAGTTATGACCGAGCACAAGTGTTAAAAAGTCTGAACCCAAGTGTTGAAATGACCGAACCTAAGTGTTTTAAACGATGATTATTTCATAAATTCTTATGTTGTCAGATATTTTTAGCGATTCGAGTACAGAACATGTTTCTTAGTAAGAATCCAAAAATTTTGTCTGTTCGGTGTCATGGAGCCGAAGTTATGACCGACCACAAGTATTGTTACAACGCGCCAGTTAAACGATCAATATTAAAAATTGTTATTTTTGCAGATTTTTAAATGATTCGTGTACAGACCAAGATTCTTGGTAATAATCCAAAATTTCAGTCGGATCGGTGCCATAGGGCCGAAGTTATGACCGAGCCCAAGTGTTAAAACGTCTGAACCCAAGTGTTGAAATGAGTGAACCCAAGTGATTATAACGATGATTTTTAACAGAAATTCTTCTGTTGTCAGATTTTTTATCGATTCATGTACAAACCACGATTCTTAGTAAGAATCTAAAATTTCAGTCGGTTCGGTGCCATAGGGCCGAATTAATGACCGATACAAAGTGTTCTTAAAAAAGGCCTGTAAAACGACCAATATTTAAAAAATGTTCTTTATAAAGATTTTTTAATGATTCGTGTACAGAACAATGTTCTTGGTAAAATTCCAAAATTTCAGTCGGATCGGTGCGATAGGGCCGAAGTTATGACCGAGCCCACGTGTTAAAACGTCTCAACCCAAGTGTTAAATTGACCGAACCCAAGTGTTATTAACGATGATGTTTTCATAAACTCTTATGTTGTCAGATTTTTTTATTGATTCGTGTACAGTTCTTAGTAAGAATCCATAATTTATTTCAGTCGGTTTGGAGCCATAAGGCTGAAGTTTTGACCGATCCCAAGTGTTGTTAAAAAGCGCCCGTAAAACGATCAATATTTAAAAATTGTTCTTTTTTAAGATTTCATAATGAATCGTGTACAGACCACGATTCTTAGTAAGAGTCCAAAATGTCAGTCGGTTCCGTGCCATAGGGCCGAAGATATGATCGATCCGAAGGGTTAAAACGTCTGACCCCTCAAGTGTTGAAATGACCGAACCCAAGTGTTTTAACGATGATTTTTTCAAAAATTCTTCTGTTGTCAGATTTTTTTAGCGATTCGAGTACAGAACATGTTTCTTAGTAAGAATCCAAAATTTTAGTCTGTTCGGTGTCATAGAGCCGAAGTAATGACCGACCACAAGTATAGTTACAAAGCGCCCGTGAAACGATCAATATTTAAAAATTGTTCTTTCTAAAGATTTTTTAATGCTTCGTGTACAGACCAAGAATCTTGGTAAAAATCCAAAATTTCAGTCGGTTCGGTGCCATAGAGCCGAAGTTATGACCGAGCCCAAGTGTTAAAACGTCTGAACCCAAGTAATGAAATGACTGAACCCAAGTGATTATAACGATGATTTTTATCAGAAATTCTTGTGTTGTCAGATTTTTTATCGATTCATGTACAAACCACGATTCTTAGTAAGAATCCAAAATTACCGTCGGTTCGGTGCCATAGGACCGAATTTATGACCGATACCAAGTGGTGTTAAAAAAGGCCTGTAAAACGACCAATATGTATAAATTGTTCTTTATAAAGATTTTTTAATGATTCGTGTACAGAACAATGTTCTTGGTAAAAATCCAAAATTTCAGTCGGATCGGTGCCAAAGGGCCGAAGTAATGACCGAGCCCAAGTGTTAAAACGTCTCAACCCAAGTGGTAAATTGACCGAACCCAAGTGTTATAAACGATGATGTTGTCATAAACTCTTATGATGTCAGATTTTTTTATTGATTCGTGTACAGACCACGATTCTTAGTAAGAATCCAAAATTTATTTCAGTCGGTTCGGAGCCATAGGGCCGAAGTTATGACCGATCCCAAGTGTTGTTAAAAAGCGCCCGTAAAACGATCTATATTTAAAAATAGTTTTTTTTATGATTTTATAATGAATCGTGTACAGACCAAGATTCTTGGTAAAAATCCAAAATTTCAGTCCGTTCGGTGCCATAGGGCCGAAGTTATGACCGAGCCCAAGTGTTAAAAAGTCTGAACCCAAGTGTTGAAATGACCGAACCCAAGTGTTTTAAACGATGATTATTTCATAAATTCTTATGTTGTCAGATATTTTTAGCGATTCGAGTACAGAACATGTTTCTGAGTAAGAATCCAAAATTTTAGTCTGTTCGGTGTCATAGAGCCGAAGTTATGACCGACCACAAGTATTGTTACAAAGCGCCCGTGAAACTATCAATATTTAAAAATTGTTCTTTCTAAAGATTTTTTAATGCTTCGTGTACAGACCAAGAATCTTGGTAAAAATCCAAAATTTCATTCGGTTCGGTGCTATAGAGCCGAAGTTATGACCGAGCCCAAGGGTTAAAACGTCTGACCCGAAGTGTTGAAATGACCGAACCCAAGTGTTATAACGATGATTTTTTCAAAAATTCTTCTGTTGTGAGATTTTTTTTGGGATTCGAGTACAGAACATGTTTCTAGTAAGAATCCAAATTTTAGTCTGTTCGGTGTCATAGAGCCGAAGTTATGGCCGACCACAAGTATTGTTACAAAGCGCCCGTGAAACGATCAATATTTAAAAATTGTTCTTTCTAAAGATTTTTTAATGCTTCGTGTACAGACCAAGAATCTTGGTAAAAATCCAAAATTTCAGTCGGTTCGGTGCCATAGAGCCGAAGTTATGACCGAGCCCAAGTGTTAAAACGTCTGAACCCAAGTGTAGAAATGACCGAACCCAAGTGTTATAAACGATGATTATTTTATAAATTCTTATGTTGTCAGATTTTTTTATCGATTCGTGTACAGACCACGATTCTTAGTAAGAATCCAAAATTTCAGTCGATCCGTGCCATAGGGCCGAAGTTATGTCCGATCCCAAGGGTCAAAACGTCTGACCCCAAGTGTTGAAATGACCGAACCCAAGTGTTATAACGATGATTTTTTCAAAAATTCTTCTGTTGTCAGATTTTTTTAGGGATTCGAGTACAGAACATGTTTCTAGTAAGAATCCAAATTTTTGTCTGTTCGGTGTCATAGAGCCGAAGTTATGACCCACCACAAGTATTGTTACAAAGCGCCCGTGAAACGATCAATATTTAAAAATTGTTCTTTCTAAAGATTTTTTAATGCTTCGTGTACAGACCAAGAATCTTGGTAAAAATCCAAAATTTCAGTCGGTTCGGTGCCATAGGGCCGAAGTTATGACCGAGCCCAAGTGTTAAAACGTCTGAACCCAAGTGTAGAAATGACCGAACCCAAGTGTTATAAACGATGATTATTTCATAAATTCTTATGTTGTCAGATTTTTTTATCGATTCGTGTACAGAACACGATTCTTAGTAAGAATCCAAAATTTCAGTCGGTTCCGTGCCATAGGGCCGAAGTTATGTCCGATCCCAAGGGTCAAAACGTCTGACCCCAAGTGTTGAAATGACCGAACCCAAGTGTTATAACGAGGATTTTTTCAAAAATTCTTCTGTTGTCAGATTTTTTAAGGGATTCGAGTACAGAACATGTTTCTAGTAAGAATCCAAATTTTAGTCTGTTCGGTGTCATAGAGCCGAAGTTATGACCGACCACAAGTATTGTTACAAAGCGCCCGTGAAACGATCAATATTTAAAAATTGTTCTTTCTAAAGATTTTTTAATGCTTCGTGTACAGACCAAGAATCTTGGTAAAAATCCAAAATTTCAGTCGGTTCGGTGCCATAGCCCGAGCCCAAGTGTTAAAACGTCTGAACCCAAGTGTAGAAATGACCGAACCCAAGTGTTATAAACGATGATTATTTTATAAATTCTTATGTTGTCAGATTTTTTTATCGATTCGTGTACAGACCACGATTCTTAGTAAGAATCCAAAATTTCAGTCGGTTCCGTGCCATAGGGCCGAAGTTATGTCCGATCCCAAGGGTCAAAACGTCTGACCCCAAGTGTTGAAATGACCGAACCCAAGTGTTATAACGATGATTTTTTCAAAAATTCTTCTGTTGTCAGATTTTTTTAGGGATTCGAGTACAGAACATGTTTCTAGTAAGAATCCAAATTTTTGTCTGTTCGGTGTCATAGAGCCGAAGTTATGACCCACCACAAGTATTGTTACAAAGCGCCCGTGAAACGATCAATATTTAAAAATTGTTCTTTCTAAAGATTTTTTAATGCTTCGTGTACAGACCAAGAATCTTGGTAAAAATCCAAAATTTCAGTCGGTTCCGTGCCATAGGGCCGAAGTTATGTCCGATCCCAAGGGTCAAAACGTCTGACCCCAAGTGTTGAAATGACCGAACCCAAGTGTTATAACGATGATTTTTTCAAAAATTCTTCTGTTGTCAGATTTTTTTAGGGATTCGAGTACAGAACATGTTTCTAGTAAGAATGCAAATTTTAGTCTGTTCGGTGTCATAGAGCCGAAGTTATGACCGACCACAAGTATTGTTACAAAGCGCCCGTGAAACGATCAATATTTAAAAATTGTTCTTTGTAAAGATTTTTTAATGCTTCGTGTACAGACCAAGAATCTTGGTAAAAATCCAAAATTTCAGTCGGTTCGGTGCCATAGCCCGAGCCCAAGTTTTAAAACGTCTGAACCCAAGTGTAGAAATGACCGAACCCAAGTGATATAAACGATGATTATTTCATAAGTTCTTATGTGGTCAGATTTTTTTATCGATTCGTGTACAAACCACGATTCTTAGTAAGAATCCAAAATTTATTTCAGTCGGTTCGGAGCCATAGGGCCAAAGTTATGACCGATCCCAAGTGTTGTTAAAAAGCGCCCGAAAAACGATCTATATTTAAAAATTTTTCTTTTTTAAGATTTTATAATGAATCGTGTACAGACCAAGATTCTTGGTAAAATTCCAAAATTTCAGTCGGATCGGTGCCATAGGGCCGAAGTTATGACCGAGCCCAAGTGTTAAAACGTCTCAACCCAAGTGTTAAATTGACCGAACCCAAGTGTTATAAACGATGATGTTGTCATAAACTCTTATGATGTCAGATTTTTTTTATTGATTCGTGTACAGACCACGATTCTTAGTAAGAATCCAAAATTTATTTCAGTCGGTTCGGAGCCATAGGGCCGAAGTTATGACCGATCCCAAGTGTTGTTAAAAAGCGCCCGTAAAACGATCTATATTTAAAAATTGTTCTTTTTTAAGATTTTATAATGAATCGTGTACAGACCAAGATTCTTGGTAAAAATCCAAAATTTCAGTCGGTTCGGTGCCATAGGGCCGAAGTTATGACCGAGCCCAAGTGTTAAAAGTCTGAACCCAAGTGTTGAAATGACCGAACCCAAGTTTTTAAACGACGATTATTTCATAATTCTTATGTTGTCAGATTTTTTTATCGATTCATGTACAGACCACGATTCTTTATAAGAATCCAAAATTTCAGTCGGTTCCGTGCCATAGGGCCGAAGTTATGTCCGATCCCAAAGGTCAAAACGTCTGAACCCAAGTGTTGAAATGACTGAACCCAAGTGATTATAACGAAAATTTTTATCAGAAATTCTTCTGTTGTCAGATTTTTTATCGATTCATGTACAAACCACGATTCTTAGTAAGAATCCAAAATTTCCGTCGGTTCGGTGCCATAGGGCCGAATTTATGACCGATACCAAGTGGTGTTAAAAAAAGGCCTGTAAAACGACCAATATTTAAAAACTGTTCTTTATAAGATTTTTTAATGATTCGTGTACAGAACAATGTTCTTGGTAAAAATCCAAAATTTCAGTCGGATCGGTGCCATAGGGCCCAAGTTATGACCGAGCCAAAGTGTTAAAACGTCTCAACCCAAGTGTTACATTGACCGAACCCAAGTGTTATAAACGATGATGTTGTCATAAACTCTAATAATGTCAGATTTTTTTATTGATTCGTGTACAGACCACGATTCTTAGTAAGAATCCAAAATTTATTTCAGTCGGTTCGGAGCCATAGGGCCGAAGTTATGACCGATCCCAAGTGTTGTTAAAAAGCGCCCGTAAAACGATCTATATTTAAAAATTGTTCTTTTTTAAGATTTTATAATGAATCGTGTACAGACCAAGATTCTTGGTAAAAATCCAAAATTTTAGTCGGTTCGGTGCCATAGGGCCGAAGTTATGACCGAGCCCAAGTGTTGAAATGACCGAACCCAAGTTTTTAAACGATGATTATTTCATAAATTCTTATGTTGTCAGATATTTTTTTTCGATTCGTGTACAGACCACGATTCTTAGTAAGAGTCTAAAATGTCAGTCGGTTCCGTGCCATAGGGCCGAAGATATGACCGATCCCAATGGTTAAAACGTCTGACCCCTGAAGTGTTGAAATGACTGAACCCAAGTGTTATAACGATGATTTTTTCAAAAATTCTTCAGTTGTCAGATTTTTTTAGCGATTCGACTACAGAACATGTTTCTTAGTAAGAATCCAAAATTTTAGTCTGTTCGGTGTCATAGAGCCGAAGTTATGACCGACCACAAGTATTGTTACAAAGCGCCCGTGAAACGATTAATATTTAAAAATTGTTCTTACTAAAGATTTTTTAATGCTTCGTGTACAGACCAAGAATCTTGGTAAAAATCCAAAATTTCAGTCGGTTCGGTGCCATAGGGCCGAAGTTATGACCGAGCCCAAGTGTTAAAACGTCTGAACCCAAGTGTAGAAATGACCGAACCCAAGTGTTATAAACGATGATTATTTTATAAATTCTTATGTTGTCAGATTTTTTTATCGATTCGTGTACAGACCAAGATTCTTAGTAAGAATCCAAAATTTCAGTCGGTTCCGTGCCATAGGGCCGAAGTTATGTCCGATCCCAAGGGTCAAAACGTCTGACCCCAA
Organism: Limnephilus marmoratus; assembly: GCA_917880885.1. Lineage (NCBI taxonomy): Eukaryota > Metazoa > Arthropoda > Insecta > Trichoptera > Limnephilidae > Limnephilus > Limnephilus marmoratus. The sequence continues at coordinate 30,968,655 of OU862923.1, read as the reverse complement.
GTGTTGAAATGACCGAACCCAAGTGTTATAACGATGATTTTTTCAAAAATTCTTCTGTTGTCAGATTTTTTTAGGGATTCGAGAACAGAACATGTTTCTAGTAAGAATCCAAATTTTTGTCTGTTCGGTGTCATAGAGCCGAAGTTATGACCCACCACAAGTATTGTTACAAAGCGCCCGTGAAACGATCAATATTTAAAAATTGTTCTTTCTAAAGATTTTTTAATGCTTCGTGTACAGACCAAGAATCTTGGTAAAAATCCAAAATTTCAGTCGGTTCGGTGCCATAGGGCCGAAGTTATGACCGAGCCCAAGTGTTAAAACGTCTGAACCCAAGTGTAGAAAGGACCGAACCCAAGTGTTATAAACGATGATGTTGTCATAAACTCTTATGATGTCAGATTTTTTTATCGATTCGTGTACAGAACACGATTCTTAGTAAGAATCCAAAATTTCAGTCGGTTCCGTGCCATAGGGCCGAAGTTATGTCCGATCCCAAGGGTCAAAACGTCTGACCCCAAGTGTTGAAATGACCGAACCCAAGTGTTATAACGATGATTTTTTCAAAAATTCTTCTGTTGTCAGATTTTTTTAGGGATTCGAGTACAGAACATGTTTCTAGTAAGAATCCAAATTTTAGTCTGTTCGGTGTCATAGAGCCGAAGTTATGACCGACCACAAGTATTGTTACAAAGCGCCCGTGAAACGATCAATATTTAAAAATTGTTCTTTCTAAAGATTTTTTAATGCTTCGTGTACAGACCAAGAATCTTGGTAAAAATCCAAAATTTCAGTCGGTTTGGTGCCATAGCCCGAGCCCAAGTGTTAAAACGTCTGAACCCAAATGTAGAAATGACCGAACCCAAGTGTTATAAACGATGATTATTTCATAAGTTCTTATGTGGTCAGATTTTTTTATCGATTGGTGTACAGACCACGATTCTTAGTAAGAATCCAAAATTTATTTCAGTCGGTTCGGAGCCATAGGGCCGAAGTTATGACCGAGCCCAAGTGTTGAAATGACCGAACCCAAGTTTTTAAACGATGATTATTTCATAAATTCTTATGTTGTCAGATATTTTTTTTCGATTCGTGTACAGACCACGATTCTTAGTAAGAGTCTAAAATGTCAGTCGGTTCCGTGCCATAGGGCCGAAGATATGACCGATCCCAAGGGTTAAAACGTCTGACCCCTGAAGTGTTGAAATGACTGAACCCAAGTGTTATAACGATGATTTTTTCAAAAATTCTTCAGTTGTCAGATTTTTTTAGCGATTCGAGTACAGAACATGTTTGTTAGTAAGAATCCAAAATTTTAGTCTGTTCGGTGTCATAGAGCCGAAGTTATGACCGACCACAAGTATTGTTACAAAGCGCCCGTGAAACGATCAATATTTAAAAATTGTTCTTCCTAAATATTTTTTAATGCTTCGTGTACAGACCAAGAATCTTGGTAAAAATCCAAAATTTCAGTCGGTTCGGTGCCATAGGGCCGAAGTTATGACCGAGCCCAAGTGTTAAAACGTCTGAACCCAAGTGTAGAAATCACCGAACCCAAGTGTAGAAATGACCGAACCCAAGTGTTAAAAACGATGATTATTTCATAAATTCTTATGTTGTCAGATTTTTTTAACGATTCGTGTACAGACCACGATTCTTAGTAAGAATCCAAAATTTCAGTCGGTTCTGTGCCATAGGGCCGAAGTAATGTCCGATCCCAAGGGTCAAAACGTCTGACCCCAAGTGTTGAAATGACCGAACCCAAGTGTTATAACGATGATTTTTTCAAAAATTCTTCTGTTGTCAGATTTTTTTTGGGATTCGAGTACAGAACATGTTTCTAGTAAGAATCCAAATTTTAGTCTGTTCGGTGTCATAGAGCCGAAGTTATGGCCGACCACAAGTATTGTTACAAAGCGCCCGTGAAACGATCAATATTTAAAAATTGTTCTTTCAAAAGATTTTTTAATGCTTCGTGTACAGACCAAGAATCTTGGTAAAAATCCAAAATTTCAGTCGGTTCGGTGCCATAGGGCCGAAGTTATGACCGAGCCCAAGTGTTAAAACGTCTGAACCCAAGTGTAGAAATGACCGAACCCAAGTGTTATAAACGATTTGAAGTGTTGAAATGACCGAACCCAAGTGTTATAACGATGATTTTTTCAAAAATTCTTCTGTTGTCAGATTTTTTTAGCGATTCGAGTACAGAACATGTTTCTTAGTAAGAATCCAAAATTTTAGTCTGTTCGGTGTCATAGAGCCGAAGTTATGACCGACCACAAGTATTGTTACAAAGCGCCCGTGAAACGATCAATATTTAAAAATTGTTCTTTCTAAAGATTTTTTAATGCTTCGTGTACAGACCACGATTCTTAGTAAGAATCCAAAATTTCAGTCGGTTCCGTGCCATAGGGCCGAAGTTATGTCCGATCCCAAGGGTCAAAACGTCTGACCCCAAGTGTTGAAATGACCGAACCCAAGTGTTATAACGATGATTTTTTCAAAAATTCTTCTGTTGTCAGATTTTTTTAGGGATTCGAGTACAGAACATGTTTCTAGTAAGAATCCAAATTTTAGTCTGTTCGGTGTCATAGAGCCGAAGTTATGACCGACCACAAGTATTGTTACAAAGCGCCCGTGAAACGATCAATATTTAAAAATTGTTCTTTCTAAAGATTTTTTAATGCTTCGTGTACAGACCAAGAATCTTGGTAAAAATCCAAAATTTCAGTCGGTTCGGTGCCATAGCCCGAGCCCAAGTGTTAAAACGTCTGAACCCAAGTGTAGAAATGACCGAACCCAAGTGTTATAAACGATGATTATTTCATAAGTTCTTATGTGGTCAGATTTTTTTATCGATTCGTGTACAGACGACGATTCTTAGTAAGAATCCAAAATTTATTTCAGTCGGTTCGGAGCCATAAGGCCAAAGTTATGACTGATCCCAAGTGTTGTTAAAAAGCGCCCGTAAAACGATCTATATTTAAAAATTGTTCTTTTTTAAGATTTTATAATGAATCGTGTACAGACCAAGATTCTTGGTAAAAATCCAAAATTTCAGTCGGTTCCGTGCCATATGGCCGAAGTTATGACCGAGCCCAAGTGTTAAAAAGTCTGAACCCAAGTGTTGACATGACCGAACCCAAGTTTTTAAACGATGATTATTTCATAAATTCTTATGTTGTCAGATATTTTTTTCGATTCGTGTACAGACCACGATTCTTAGTAAGAGTCCAAAATGTCAGTCGGTTCCGTGCCATAGGGCCGAAGATATGACCGATCCCAAGGGTTAAAACGTCTGACCCCTGAAGTGTTGAAATGACCGAACCCAAGTGTTATAACGATGATTTTTTCAAAAATTCTTCTGTTGTCAGATTTTTTTAGCGATTCGAGTACAGAACATGTTTGTTAGTAAGAATCCAAAATTTTAGTCTGTTCGGTGTCATAGAGCCGAAGTTATGACCGACCACAAGTATTGTTACAAAGCGCCCGTGAAACGATCAATATTTAAAAATTGTTCTTCCTAAATATTTTTTAATGCTTCGTGTACAGACCAAGAATCTTGGTAAAAATCCAAAATTTCAGTCGGTTCGGTGCCATAGGGCCGAAGTTATGACCGAGCCCAAGTGTTAAAACGTCTGAACCCAAGTGTAGAAATGACCGAACCCAAGTGTTATAAACGATTTGAAGTGTTGAAATGACCGAACCCAAGTGTTAAAAACGATGATTATTTCATAAATTCTTATGTTGTCAGATTTTTTTAACGATTCGTGTACAGACCACGATTCTTAGTAAGAATCCAAAATTTCAGTCGGTTCTGTGCCATAGGGCCGAAGTTATGTCCGATCCCAAGGGTCAAAACGTCTGACCCCAAGTGTTGAAATGACCGAACCCAAGTGTTATAACGATGATTTTTTCAAAAATTCTTCTGTTGTCAGATTTTTTTTGGGATTCGAGTACAGAACATGTTTCTAGTAAGAATCCAAATTTTAGTCTGTTCGGTGTCATAGAGCCGAAGTTATGGCCGACCACAAGTATTGTTACAAAGCGCCCGTGAAACGATCAATATTTAAAAATTGTTCTTTCTAAAGATTTTTTAATGCTTCGTGTACAGACCAAGAATCTTGGTAAAAATCCAAAATTTCAGTCGGTTCGGTGCCATAGGGCCGAAGTTATGACCGAGCCCAAGTGTTAAAACGTCTGAACCCAAGTGTAGAAATGACCGAACCCAAGTGTTATAAACGATTTGAAGTGTTGAAATGACCGAACCCAAGTGTTATAACGATGATTTTTTCAAAAATTCTTCTGTTGTCAGATTTTTTTAGCGATTCGAGTACAGAACATGTTTCTTAGTAAGAATCCAAAATTTTAGTCTGTTCGGTGTCATAGAGCCGAAGTTATGACCGACCACAAGTATTGTTACAAAGCGCCCGTGAAACGATCAATATTTAAAAATTGTTCTTACTAAAGGTTTTTTAATGCTTCGTGTACAGACCAAGAATCTTGGTAAAAATCCAAAATTTCAGTCGGTTCGGTGCCATAGGGCCGAAGTTATGACCGAGCCCAATTGTTAAAACGTCTGAACCCAAGTGTAGAAATGACCGAACCCAAGTGTTATAAACGTTGATTATTTTATAAATTGTTATGTTGTCAGATTGTTTTATCGATTCGTGTACAGACCACGATTCTTAGTAAGAATCCAAAATTTCAGTCGTTTCCGTGCCATAGGGCCGAAGTTATGTCCGATCCCAAGGGTCAAAACGTCTGACCCCAAGTGTTGAAATGACCGAACCCAAGTGTTATAACGATGATTTTTTCAAAAATTCTTCTGTTGTCAGATTTTTTTTAGGGATTCGAGTACAGAACATGTTTCTAGTAAGAATCCAAAATTTTAGTCTGTTCGGTGTCATAGAGCCGAAGTTATGACCGACCACAAGTATTGTTACAAAGCGCCCGTGAAACGATCAATATTTAAAAATTGTTCTTTCTAAAGATTTTTTAATGCTTCGTGTACAGACCAAGAATCTTGGTAAAAATCCAAAATTTCAGTCGGTTCGGTGCCATAGGGCCGAAGTTATGACCGAGCCCAAGTGTTAAAACGTCTGAACCCAAGTGTAGAAATGACCGAACCCAAGTGTTATAAACGATGATTATTTTATAAATTCTTATGTTGTCAGATTTTTTTATCGATTCGTGTACAGACCACGATTCTTAGTAAGAATCCAAAATTTCAGTCGGTTCCGTGCCATAGGGCCGAAGTTATGTCCGATCCCAAGGGTCAAAACGTCTGACCCCAAGTGTTGAAATGACCGAACCCAAGTGTTATAACGATGATTTTTTCAAAAATTCTTCTGTTGTCAGATTTTTTTAGCGATTCGAGTACAGAACTTGTTTCTTAGTAAGAATCCAAAATTTTAGTCTGTTCGGTGTCATAGAGCCGAAGTTATGACCGACCACAAGTATTGTTACAAAGCGCCCGTGAAACGATCAATATTTAAAAATTGTTCTTTCTAAAGATTTTTTAATGCTTCGTGTACAGACCAAGAATCTTGGTAAAAATCCAAAATTTCAGTCGGTTCGGTGCCATAGGGCCGAAGTTATGACCGAGCCCAAGTGTTAAAACGTCTGAACCCAAGTGTAGAAATGACCGAACCCAAGTGTTATAAACGATGATTATTTTATAAATTCTTATGTTGTCAGATTTTTTTATCGATTCGTGTACAGACCACGATTCTTAGTAAGAATCCAAAATTTCAGTCGGTTCCGTGCCATAGGGCCGAAGTTATGTCCGATCCCGAGGGTCAAAACGTTTGACCCCAAGTGTTGAAATGACCGAACCCAAGTGTTATAACGATGATTTTTTCAAAAATTCTTCTGTTGTCAGATTTTTTTAGCGATTCGAGTACAGAACTTGTTTCTTAGTAAGAATCCAAAATTTTAGTCTGTTCGGTGTCATAGAGCCGAAGTTATGACCGACCACAAGTATTGTTACAAAGCGCCCGTGAAACGATCAATATTTAAAAATTGTTCTTACTAAAGATTTTTTAATGCTTCGTGTACAGACCAAGAATCTTGGTAAAAATCTAAAATTTCAGTCGGTTCGGTGCCATAGGGCCGAAGTTATGACCGAGCCCAAGTGTTAAAACGTCTGAACCCAAGTGTAGAAATGACCGAACCCAAGTGTTATAAACGATGATTATTTCATAAGTTCTTATGTGGTCAGATTTTTTTATCGATTCGTGTACAGACCACGATTCTTAGTAAGAATCCAAAATTTCTGTCGGTTCGGTGCCATAGGGCCGAAGTTATGTCCGATCCCAAGGGTCAAAACGTCTGACCCCAAGTGTTGAAATGACCGAACCCAAGTGTTATGACGATGATTTTTTCAAAAATTCTTCTGTTGTAAGATATTTTTAGCGATTCGAGTACAGAACATGTTTCTAGTAAGAATCCAAAATTTTTGTCTGTTCGGTGTCATAGAGCCGAAGTTATGACCGACCACAAGTATTGTTACAAAGCGCCCGTGAAACGATCAATATTTAAAAATTGTTCTTTCAAAAGATTTTTTAATGCTTCGTTTACAAACCAAGAATCTTGGTAAAAATCCAAAATTTCAGTCGGTTCGGTGCCATAGGGCCGAAGTTATGACCGAGCCCAAGTGTTAAAACGTCTGAACCCAAGTGTAGAAATGACCGAACCCAAGTGTTATAAACGATTTGAAGTGTTGAAATGACCGAACCCAAGTGTTATAACGATGATTTTTTCAAAAATTCTTCTGTTGTCAGATTTTTTTAGCGATTCGAGTACAGAACATGTTTCTTAGTAAGAATCCAAAATTTTAGTCTGTTCGGTGTCATAGAGCCGAAGTTATGACCGACCACAAGTATTGTTACAAAGCGCCCGTGAAACGATCAATATTTAAAAATTGTTCTTACTAAAGGTTTTTTAATGCTTCGTGTACAGACCAAGAATCTTGGTAAAAATCCAAAATTTCAGTCGGTTCGGTGCCATAGGGCCAAAGTTATGACCGAGCCCAAGTGTTAAAACGTCTGAACCCAAGTGTAGAAATGACCGAACCCAAGTGTTATAAACGATGATTATTTTATAAATTGTTATGTTGTCAGATTTTTTTATCGATTCGTGTACAGACCACGATTCTTAGTAAGAATCCAAAATTTCAGTCGTTTCCGTGCCATAGGGCCGAAGTTATGTCCGATCCCAAGGGTCAAAACGTCTGACCCCAAGTGTTGAAATGACCGAACCCAAGTGTTATAACGATGATTTTTTCAAAAATTCTTCTGTTGTCAGATTTTTTTAGGGATTCGAGTACAGAACATGTTTCTAGTAAGAATCCAAAATTTTAGTCTGTTCGGTGTCATAGAGCCGAAGTTATGACCGACCACAAGTATTGTTACAAAGCGCCCGTGAAACGATCAATATTTAAAAATTGTTCTTACTAAAGATTTTTTAATGCTTCGTGTACAGACCAAGAATCTTGGTAAAAATCCAAAATTTCAGTCGGTTCGGTGCCATAGGGCCGAAGTTATGACCGAGCCCAAGTGTTAAAACGTCTGAACCCAAGTGTAGAAATGACCGAACCCAAGTGTTATAAAGGATGATTATTTCATAAGTTCTTATGTGGTCAGATTTTTTTATCGATTCGTGTACAGACCACGATTCTTAGTAAGAATCCAAAATTTCAGTCGGTTCCGTGCCGTAGGGCCGAAGTTATGTCCGATCCCAAGGGTCAAAACGTCTGACCCCAAGTGTTGAAATGACCGAACCCAAGTGTTATGACGATGATTTTTTCAAAAATTCTTCTGTTGTCAGATTTTTTTAGGCATTCGAGTACAGAACATGTTTCTTAGTAAGAATCCAAATTTTTGTCTGTTCGGTGTCATAGAGCCGAAGTTATGACCGACCACAAGTATTGTTACAAAGCGCCCGTGAAACGATCAATATTTAAAAATTGTTCTTTCTCAAGATTTTTTAGGGCCGAAGTTATAACCGAGCCCAAGTGTTAAAACGTCTGATAGCCCAGGCAACGAAGGAAAAATAGGGGAAATAATTCATGTAGAAGCCAATTTTGGCACAGTTATAGGGGAAGGTGTCCTTAACAAAATACTAAAAGTACTGGGGGGGGTGGGGGTGGAGCTAAGGGGGAGGGGGGGGTTTAAAGGTCCCTTTTTTCAGTTTTTCGTTAATAACTCAAAAACTACTGCCTCTAGCGAAAAAGTGTTCAGGTACTAAATTATCTCCATAAAATTCTCTACAAAAAAGGTTCTATAAACTTTTTTGTTAGGATCAATGCTTAAGCAGATAGGGAGGGGGGAAAATGTAACATTAAAAAAAAAACTGTTTTAATTTTTAAAAATGAAATGTTTGTCGGTAAAAATCAAATGCTTATTGTTAAAAAATCAAATAATTAATGCTTAGGGGTCGTCCATTAATCACGTGACTCTCGAAAGGGGGGGGGGGGGTTCGGAAGAAATCACCAAATATCAACGGGGGGGGGGGTGTAATGAGATATCACGTGTATTTATTTTTCGTGATAATATTCTGAAAATTTCAAAATACTTTGTACTAAAAAAAAATACACGTGATTTTGGGGGGGGGGTTAGTCTAAAACCTCACCACATATCACCACGGGGGGGGGGGGTTAAAAAGTTGCTAAAAAAACATCACGTGATTAATGGACGACCCCTTAGGGATGTACCTTGAACATTAAATTTCGTCGAAATCTAAACATTCATCGTCATCAATGCTGTCTTCGACGGGGGCTCCGTTCATACATGAGCCGAGGCAGCCGCAGGCACCGGAGCAGGCAATCCCTGCTTTGCGGCAACCGCAGCGCATCCCACACCCAGTCGTGCATCGGCAAAAGATCGTGTTGAAAATGGAGATGGGTGCCACAGGGTCGTTCGTGTTAACTGGGTTAAGGACCCCATCTTCTCCCTTGACCCAACTCCATTGGATGGGTAGTAGAGGGTTGCCTAGCCACTGTTGTATCTGTAAAAAAGTAATGAGACCAAGGTAAGCATTCATCACAAATTAATATTTGTAATAAGAAAGCAGTATTTAAAACTATATGCAACTGGATTTAATTACCTGTAGATATATTCTGAGCGAGTGTTGCTTTGAAGCTCCTCTGGTGGGAGGAAGAGTGGCCATGTCTGATTTGAGCTTCATTGACGCTTTCAAAAATGCCGAGTACCGATGTTTGTTTAGGTTGTCTTAATGAGCAGGCGCTTTGTATACAGCCAAAAAAAAGTTTCTCGCCAGCCTGTTCAATATTCTCAGGTGATGCTGAGGGATCAGAGAATATTGGTGAAATATCTTGCGTGAGGCCAGGATTTTCTGTGAAGAGCTTAGCGATTCCCACTTTACTCTTTACATATATCGCCGAGGTGGTGTCGCATCCGGAGAAGCTATGGAGAAGGAGAATCGTTTTGGCGATTGGAAGCTGTTAGCAAGAAAATGTTCTTGTTGAATGGTGATGGTCGTTTTTTTTCGTGAAAGTTGATGTCAACCAAAGTTTTTGTGAGCCTCCTTTGCTTCTGCTCGAAAGAAACAAAACAAGGTTGATTCACTTGCTCAGCGAGAAAATGACAGCAGCCGGGATTAAAACAACTGTTGCTACAGGGGATGCTGATAGCACTATTGTGAGGTGTGGGTTGGATGAAGCTGCTCTACATTCAAATGTAGCAATAGTTGCGGAGGATGTGGACTTGTTAGTTCTCCTCATTGGATTGGCACCACCATCCAATCAATATATATTTCATGAAGCCGGGCCGTGGGAATGTGGAGACCAAATTGTTTTCGGTGCGACAACTTCAACAGCTTCCAATCGCCAAAACAATTCTCCTTCTCCATAGCTTCTCCGGATGCGACACCACCCTCGGCGATATATGGAAAGTGTAAAGTGGGAATGTAAATGTAAAGCTCTTCGCAGAAAATCCTGGCCTCACCCAAGACATTTCACCAATATTCTCTGATCCCTCAGCATCACCTGAGAATATTGAACAGGCTGGCGAGAAACTTTTTTTGGCTGTATACAAAGCGCCTGCTCATAAGACAACCTAAACAAACATCGGTACTCGGCATTTTTGAAAGCGTCAATGAAGCCCAAATCAGACATGGCCACTCTTCCTCCCACCAGAGGAGCTTCAAAGCAACACTCGCTCAGAATATATCTACAGGTAATTAAATCCAGTTGCATATAGTTTTAAATACTGCTTTCTTATTACAAATATTAATTTGTGATGAATGCTTACCTTGGTCTCATTACTTTTTTACAGATACAACTGTGGCTAGGCAACCCTCTACTACCCATCCAATGGAGTTGGGTCAAGGGAGAAGATGGGATCCTTAACCCAGTTAACACGAACGACCCTGTGGCACCCATCTCCATTTTGAACACGAACTTTTGCCGATGCACAACTGGGTGTGGGATGCGCTGCGGTTGCCGCAAAGCAGGGATTGCCTGCTCCGGTGCCTGCGGCTGCCTCGGCTCATGTATGAACGGAGCCCCCGTCGAAGACAGCATTGATGACGATGAATGTTTAAATTTCGACGAAATTTAATGTTCAAGGTACATCCCTAAGGGGTCGTCCATTAATGACGTGATGTTTTTTTAGCAACTTTTTAACCCCCCCCCCCCCCGTGGTGATATGTGGTGAGGTTTTAGACTAACCCCCCCCCCCCCCAAATCACACGTTTTTTTTTTAGTACAAAGTATTTTGAAATTTTCAGAATATTATCACGAAAAATAAATTCACGTGATATCTCATTACACCCAACCCCCGGTGATATTTGGTGATTTTTTCCGAACCCCCCCCCCCTTTTCGAGAGTCACGTGATTAATGGACGACCCCTAAGCATTAATTATTTGGTTTTTTAACAATAAGCATTTGATTTTTACCGACAAACATTTCATTTTTTAAAATTAAAACAGTTTTTTTTTAATTTTACATTTCCCCCCTCCCTATCTGCTTAAGCATTGATCCTAACAAAAAAGTTTATAGAATCTTTTTTGTAGAGAATTTTATGGAGATAATTTAGTACCTGAACACTTTTTCGCTAGAGGCAGTAGTTTTTGAGTTATTAACGAAAAACTGAAAAAAGGGACCTTTAAACCCCCCCCTCCCCCTTAGCTCCACCCCCACCCACCAGTACTTTTAGTATTTTGTTAAGGACACCTTCCCCTACAACTGTGCCAAAATTGGCTTCTACATGAATTATTTCCCCTATTTGGTATTTTTTGGTCTTCGTTGCCTGGGCTATGAACCCAAGTGTTGAAATGACTGAACCCAATTGGTTATAACGATGATTTTTTTCAGAAATTCTTCTGTTGTCACATTTTTTATCGATTCGTGTACAAACCACGATTTTTAGTAAGAATCCAAAATTTCAGTCGGTTCGGTGTCATAGGGCCGAAGTTATGACCGATCCCAAGTATTGTTAAAAATCACCAGTAAAACGATCAATATTTAAAAATTGTTCCTTTTTGAAGATTTTTTAATGATTCTTGTACAGACCAAGATTTTTGGTAAAAATCCAAAATTTCAGTCGGATCGGTGGCATAGAGCTGAAGTTATGACCGAGCACAAGTGTTAAAACGTCTGAACCCAAGTGATGAAATGACTGAACCCAAGTGGTTATAACGATGATTTTTTAAATATTTATGACCGACCACAAGTATTGTTACAAAGCGCCCGTACAACGATCAATATTTAAAAATTGTTCTTTTTAAAGATTTTATAATGAATCGTGTACAGTTGTACAGACCAAGATTCTTGGTAAAAATCCAAAATTTCAGTCGGTTCGGTGCCATAGGGCCGCAGTTATGACCGAGCCCAAGTGTTAAAAAGTCTGAACCCAAGTGTTGAAATGACCGAACCCAAGTGTTTTCAACGATGATTATTTCATAAATTCTTATGTTGTCAGATATTTTTAGCGATTCGAGTACAGAACATGTTTCTTAGTAAGAATCCAAAATTTTAGTCTGTTCGGTGTCATAGAGCCGAAGTTATGACCGACCACAAGTATTGTTACAAAGCGCCCGTGAAACGATCAATATTTAAAAATTGTTCTTTCTAAAGATTTTTTAATGCTTCGTGTACAGACCAAGAATCTTGGTAAAAATCCAAAATTTCAGTCGGATCGGTGCCATAGGGCCGAAGTTATGACCGAGCCCAAGTGTTAAAACGTCTCAACCCAAGTGTTAAATTGACCGAACCCAAGTGTTATTAACGATGATGTTTTCATAAACTCTTATGTTGTCAGATTTTTTTATTGATTCGTGTACAGTTCTCAGTAAGAATCCATAATTTATTTCAGTCGGTTTGGAGCCTTAGGGCCGAAGTTATGACCGATCCCAAGTGTTGTTAAAAAGCGCCCGTAAAACGATCAATATTTAAAAATTGTTCTTTTTTAAGATTTTATAATGAATCGTGTACAGACCACGATTCTTAGTAAGAATCCAAAATTTTAGTCTTTTCGGTGTCATAGAGCCGAAGTTATGACCGACCACAAGTATTGTTACAAAGCGCCCGTGAAACGATCAATATTTAAAAATTGTTCTTTCTCAAGATTTTTTAATGCTTCGTGTTCAGACCAAGATTCTTGGTAAAAATCCAAAATTTCAGTCGGTTCGGTGCCATAGGGCTGAAGTTATGTCCGATCCCAAGGGTCAAAACCTCTGACCCCAAGTGTTGAAATGACCGAACCCAAGTGTTATCACGATGATTTTTTCAAAAATTCTTCTGTTGTCAGATTTTTTTAGGGATTCGAGTACAGAACATGTTTCTAGTAAGAATCCAAATTTTAGTCTGTTCGATGTCATAGAGCCGAAGTTATGACCAAACACAAGTATTGTTACAAAGCGCCCGTGAAACGATCAATATTTAAAAATTGTTCTTTCTCAAGATTTTTTAATGCTTCGTGTACAGACCAAGATTCTTGGTAAAAATCCAAAATTTCAGTCGGTTCGGTGCCATAGGGCCGAAGTTATGACCGAGCCCAAGTGTTAAAACGTCTGAACCCAAGTGTTGAAATGACTGAACCCAAGTGGTTATAACGATGATTTTTTAAATATTTATGACCGACCACAAGTAATGTTACAAAGCGCCCGTAAAACGATCAATATTTAAAAATTCTTCTGTTGTCAGATTTTTTATCGATTCGTGTACAAACCACAATTTTTAGTAAGAATCCAAAATTTCAGTCGGTTCGGTGCCATAGGGCCGAAGTTAAGACCGATCCCAAGGGTCAAAACGTCTGACCCCAAGTGTTGAAATGACCGAACCCAAGTGGTTATAACGATGATTTTTTTCAAAAATTCTTCTGTTGTCGGATTTTTTTATCGATTCGTGTACAGACTACAATTCTTAGTAAGAATCCAAAAATTGAGTCGGCAATAGGATCTAAGTTTTGTCACAAAGGGCACCGTTAAACGATGATTTTTTTTAAATTTATTCTTTTGGCAGACTTTTTTTTAGTGATTCGTGTATAGACCACGATTCTTAGTAAGAATCCAAAATTATAGGATCTAAGTTTTGTCACAAAGGGCACCGTTAAACGATGAATTTATAAAAAATTATTCTTTTGACAGACTTTTTTTTAGTGATTCGTATACAGACCACGATTCTTAGCAAGAATCCAAAATTTGAGTCGGCTCGGTGCTATAGGATCTTAGTTTTGTCACAAAGGGCACCGTTGAACGATGAATTTTTTTAAATTTATTCTTTTGGCAGATTTTTTTAATTGATTCGTGTACAAACCATGTTTCTTAGTAAGAATCCAAAGTTTCAGTTGGTTTAGTGTAATAGAGCCAAAGTTATGACCGACCACAAGTATTGATGACGACTAGCGATGTGTCAGTTCAGCTGGAATGGGCTCATGTGATCCGCTCCTTTGCGGGAAGCGGTTCCTACTCCCACTTCTTTTTCAAATCGACTACTCCCAGAGAACCCGGCCCAGTCCCAGTACTCTCCGCATCCAAATAAATCCGGCGGTCCGAGCAACTCAACGCCGAAGCGCGAAAACCGCACTCGAATACAAGTCCCGGGTTCCTTTAAACCCAAGCGCCTTGTTCCAAGCTACGTGAATCGCGACACAATCCATTCATTTCGCCCACTCCCGGACTCGCGCGAACTACTAGATTCCTGACTCACCCCGTGGCCGCCGCGCCGGCTTGCTCCGCGATCCACGGTCCGGCGTCACTCACCATTCCACTCATGAGTCGCGGGTCTCGGTGAGTTCCCGACACTCCCCGCGGCCCGCGGCCGGCCAACTATGACACTTCCCCTTGAGTCACGTCACGAGCTGGGCGCTGGGCTTCATTCGATCGCTGTTCGTTGATCGACACACACGTGCGTGACCCCTTCGGCTAGGCACGGAGTAGTTTTTAATTAGAGCGTCTTATCTGGTATCGTTAATCAACGGGTGACTTGCATTATAAAATAATTGTTTATAGTAAAGCATTACAGCTTATTAATTTACTTATTTAAATTCTCAATAAAAGACCGTGCAGTGTAGATACATTGAATGTACCTACATTGCACGGGTGACGGGTCCTTGTTCTCGTACGGGTCTTGTCCGACTCCGGGGTTCTGAGTTCTCGTGTGGGTTCTACGAGTAGGTCCTGGTTCCGAGTTCTTTGAACCCGTGCGTCCCGTTTCGGTGCGCCGCAACAATACCCAGTGCCCAGTCCGCACCTAAGAACTCGGACCCGGGACCTGCTCCTAGAACTCGTGTACTTTTAAAAGGAAGCAAGTCTCGGAGGCTTCCGGAAAAATGCAGAACTTACCCACCTCTAATGACGACCTCCGTAGTCCAGTGGCTAAGACTCTCGACTCACAATCCGGAGGTCGCGCGTTCGGACCCGGCGTGCGCAAATAAATTTTATTTGATTAATTTGTGTTATTTCACAATTAATTCATTTAAAATAATATATAGTATATTTGCGGCATGTTCCAGAGTGGAAGATACTATTAGTATCGCCCTGGTGTAAGACCACCATTCAGAATTGAAACGTTGCTTGAAAATGGCTTTAGCCGTGTTTAGTGACCAGATCTGAATAGCCAGGTACTTCCCAACCTTCCTCTTCCCCACCTCCTTCCCCTCCCCACTACCTTCAGCCTCACAACATACCCCAATTGGGGATGCCATAGACTCACTGGCTCCAGACGGGAGCAGTTGAGATTCTTGTGCGGTATTCACTGTAAAAAAAAAAAAAAAATTGATACAAAGCGTCCGTAAAACGATCAATTTTTAAAAATTGTTCTTTTTTTAAGATTTTTTGTTGATTCGTGTACAGACCAAGATTCTTGGTAAAAATCCAAAATTTCAGTCGGTTCGGTGCCATTTGCTCGAAGTTATGACCGATCCCAAGTGTTAAGTTTTGTCACAAAGGGCACCGTTAAACGATGAATTTATTAAAAATGATTCTTTTGACAGACTTTTTTTTAGTGATTCGTATACAGACCACGATTCTTAGCAAGAATCCAAAATTTGAGTCGGCTCGGTGCTTTAGGGTCTTAGTTTTGTCACAAAGGGCACCGTTAAACGATGAATTTATTAAAAATTATTCTTTTGACAGACTTTTTTTTAGTGATTCGTATACAGACCACGATTCTTAGCAAGAATCCAAAATTTGAGTCGGCTCGGTGCTATACGATCTTAGTTTTGTCACAAAGGGCACCGTTAAACGATGAATTTATTAAAAATTATTATTTTTACAGACTTTTTTTAGTGATTCGTGTACAGACCACGATTCTTAGTAAGAATCCAAAATTTGAGTCGGCTCGGTGCTATACGATCTTAGTTTTGTCACAAAGGGCACCGTTAAACGATGAATTTATTAAAAATTATTATTTTTACAGACTTTTTTTTAGTGATTCGTGTACAGACCACGATTCTTAGTAAGAATCCAAAATTTGAGTCGGCTCGGTGGTATGGGATCTAAGTTTTGTCACAAAGGGCACCGTTAAACGATGAATTTTTTTTAATTTATTCTTTTGGCAGATTTTTTTATTGATTCGAGTACAGAACATGTTTCTTAGTAAAAATCCAAAATTTTTGTCTGTTCGGTGTCATAGAGCCGAAGTTATGACCGACCACAAGTATTGTTACAAAGCGCCCGTAAAACGATCAATATTTAAAAATTGTTCTTTTTTTAAGATTGTTTTGTTGACACGTGTACAGACCAATTCTGGTAAAAATCCAAAATTTCAGTCGGTTCGGTGCCATTTGCCCGAAGTTATGACCGATCCCAAGTTTTAAATCGTCTGACCACACGTGTTGAAATGACCGAACCCAAGTGGTTTTAACGATGATTTTTTTCAAAAATTCTTCTGTTTTCAGATTTTTTATCGATTCGGCAATAGGATCTAAGTTTTGTCACAAAGGGCACCGTTAAACGATGAATTTATTAAAAATTATTCTTTTGGCAGACTTTTTTTAGTGATTCGTCTACAGAATATGTTTTTTAGGAGGAATCCAAAATTTCAGTCGGTTCGGTGTCATAGAGCCGAAGTTATGACCGACCACAAGTATTGATACAAAGCGCCCGTAAAACGATCAATTTTTAAAAATTGTTCCTTTTAAGGGTATATAATTAAAATAAGACTTTTATTTTGAAATTTCTTTAAAGTTTTAATGAAAAACTGTCTGTAAACAAAATGCAAGGAAGAATGAAAAGCTTTACGCATTTCTAAGAATAAAATGAAATGAAAATCATAACATAATTTGTCATTACTGACACTAATGTAAAAATGTATGCGAAGTTGAATGAGTACATTTTATAGGCAGTTATATCTGGTTTGCGCAGAATCAGCGTTTTGTAGAAGCGTCGTAGATTTGCTTTGTTCTTGATATCTAGAAAAATGCAAAAATATCAGAATGCAAATTAGTATCACATTTTTTTGCAGTACTATTATAACTTCAACTAGTACTAATATAAACTCTAGAATATATGATGCCTTTGATCTATAACATATTGACTCAAAACATTTATTTTAAAAATAATGAGGAACCCTGCCCTAAACTGACAAAAAAGTGGTTAATTAAATGAAAAACACATTTATCTAGCCTAAATCTTTTATTATGTATTAATATTGGAAATTAAGCTAATTTGTGTTATTAATAATATTATACGGCAGAACCTACAGACAAGCTGGTCTGTTACAGCTTTGTGGGACTACCCATATCTTTATATTGCATTAGATGTAATTATATTGAATTTTAATAAAATAAAAAAATAAATAAAAACAGCGTAATCCTAAAAAATACATATATTTTACCAATATCATCACTTGGAAATGCCAGCAAACGTCCAGTTATCCGTCTTGTAGTTCTGATTTCGTCGTGTAGAGCTTCGCATGTTGCCGCTATACCAATTGTGTTAAAAAGATGATGGAACGCCCAAACAAATATGCTCACCATCTCCTTATTTGACTGTAACAAAGTCATTACATGGATTTATGAAATTGAAAGACACCGGTAGCGAATCTGTGTGAAATCGCACTGTTTTGTTAACTTACTGAACTTGCGAGTCTCGCCAAGCTTATAATTAGGTGCAGCATAAAAGGTAGTGGTCCAAGAAGAAGCTAAAACACAGGACAATGTGATTTATCATTAATTTTAATTAGCCTGATGGTGCCTAATATTTTGAACCTGTTCAGTTTGAGAGGCGGATAGAGGTACCGCTGCCCCGGGAACCATTTTTTGGATAACCAACACCCCTGCCATAAGTCTCCACGAGGGTTCGCTACGTTCGTTGACTTTGCCCGGGTTCATGGGGTTAGGTTTGCCTAGCTCTTGGCGGCCAATGCTTTGACTCATCTACTGTATGGCGGGCCGGATCGGGGGATATATACCTAACCTAGACCTCTCCAGCCGGTCTCTCTAGACCAGAGGTTCCCAACCGGTGGTCCGCGAGATCTAAAATGTGGTCCACCAAACATTTATTCATTTACTACAAAACCGAATCGAAAGGTATCCAAAAGCTGATTCGTAACGATCGTAACCCTTTTGGTAATAACCCTAATTAGATAATGTAGATGACATAGGCCCTGAGGGAAATTATTTTCTGTGTCGAGCTAAAGCGATTTGAAACACGATGGAAAGAAAAATTAGGACCCTAAAAAGAGACAAACACATACATATGTAAGTCTATACGATTTAGCCTGCAAGAGAATGAGATAGTATAATCGCTCCCCTCTTTGAGCGGTGCTTCGTAGCCTTTCGATTCTTATCTACTTTAGTTTTCTGAAGCTTTTACTTCTCCCGCATGTAAATTGCGCACTCTGATTTTTTTCCGAGAGGCGTCTGAACATGCAACGAAACAAAGATGGAACATTTGCTCGAGTTTTCCTTCACCTGAGTGATGTGTCTGACTCCACCATAACCAGGAGACGGCATCAACGGGAAACGTTGGCGGGCGTGACGTCGTAGATGTAATTTGCACAATATTTTCGTTTTTACAATTTAAACTGCTCGTCTGTAAATCGTCGTTAAAATGTTATTTGTAGGTACGTAAATAAATTAGAAATACCGGTATGTTTGTTTTTTTTTATGAAAAACCAAGCCTATAAAATTACCTTAAATAGTATTTAGTATTATTTTAAATTTTCTATCCAAAAGTTTAATTATTTTTAGTGACAAAACGCAGCTCAATTTTCTAACGGACGGGTGATATTACTTATTATTTAGGCCAATAAACTGGTGCCACAAGGGTACAAAACACGCTCAAATATTATTGTTATGACGTATTCGAATTCGCTTTAAATAAAACAAATAATAAAACTTACAACAATATTATATTTATCATTGGTTAAGGACAAGGCATCCATTAGTCTGTCGAAAATTCTCTCCACATTTTCCATATCTAGTCCTTTGAAATTGTGTTCATTGCTTGTTAGTTCAACTGTCGTAAACTGAAATACTTTATTTTTCAAAATCCAAAGTAAAGGGTTACTGTCTATTTCACAATAATCTGATCTCCTAAATGTCTTAATCAACGATATGTTCAATATGTATACGTATGAACTGTATATATTTACCATGTTGCAGAATTGGTAAATTAAAAGGTCTGTTATAAATACCATTCCATAAAGCCAAAAATTTTTCCAAACAACCACCATTGTTATTCCATCCGGTAGGGTATCATAGTACACAAACATATTAAAACCAAATCCGACCAACACAAACGAAATGTCAAATAAATGAACGAAACAAAACGAACGATTTCTTTTGCCTGTGAACCAATTCAGGTTAGGTACTAAACGCTCTATTTTATCGAGTAGGATCAACGTTTTCATAACTGTTTTGGATCTTGTATTGGAGATCAAATTCAATATAACGTTCAATGCCAGCACAAGAAAGAGTAATGCATTTGCTATGTTAAACAAGGGATATCCCCCAGCGTACGTTATATTGGTGAATATTCCAGGGATTATTAACAGGGACCCAGTACAAAATATGCCACAAACAAATATTATGTATAATTTTTCCTTCAGATTTAATGTTTTTATTTTATCCCCAACGAATTTATAACTTTGCAAACCAAAAATTGCGTAGAGAAATGGAAACGGTTCTAACTTATTTTTATAAACTTTAGTATTACACATTTTATAACTCATTTTAGCTTTTTTTTCTTTCTGTACGAAACATGACCGCGTTGATAAAATTACATTTATTTTTTCAGGTTCTGCATAAAACAGTTATACACCAAATTATAAAGGAGTAGATTACAAAATTTAAAAGAAGAAAAAAAAGTCCACGGGGGTAGTTTCACCATGTTGTGACGTATGTCAATAGATGGTTACTGAACTCTCTATAGGTAACATGTCGATGCTCAATGCAGAATCGTTAAGCAGTTAAATTGCTCTGTTTAATGGCGCATTCTGAAAAGAAGAAGTTCTCGCTTAATTTAATACTGTTAATTTAAAAATTGGGTGTTACACACAATTATCACCCACACACGATACGGAAAAGTTTTAAGGACATTATTTGAATTGATACTAAAATAAAATATTTAGGGAACTTAACAGTTAATTGCGTTAATTGAAAAAAAAACGATTAAATTGAGTCATTAATGTAAAATACTGATTATCTTTTCCTATGATATTGTTGTAGCAACAGTACATTATACAATATAATGAAAAGAAGTAAAAAAAAGCGATACGTGCTGCTGGGGGCGCTGCTGCGGCGGCCTACCCCAAGCCCTATTCCTGTAAAACACACACAATAACAGCCGTCGGTTAGCTCAAACCGGCTCGAACATGATTCCTCCTAAAAAACAGGGCGAGTGCCAGTGGTTCGCTTGGTCAATTCTTCCTTCCCCTCCTCTCCTCAAAATCCCCGGGACTCCCTCTTCAATCAGTACACAGTATTTGCATTTAAAGGGTTTATTCAATAAACAGAACAGGGTGATACACATACGGCCAGTGTCGGCACAAAACACAAGTTAAACTACCCTACTGACCTAACGAGGATTTCTCCCTCTCTCTATGCGTTTAAATGAAGTTACAAACGGTTCAAAGCACACGGTGGGGGGGGAGGAAGCGAGTTGGTACTCACATAGCTAGATGCGTGGTCTGCCATCTTTTCTGGATTCCGTTCACAACACAATTGCAAACAATACATCGCGGAGTTAATATCGTAGAGCACAAACAGCGCAAATCGCGCGTAGCCAGTTGCTTGGCCGAGAGCTAGCGAAGGAATGGCGGCCGGCGGGCCGCCCGGCGCTTTGCGCCTGACGCGGGGTGGTCGCGCGGTGCGGGGAGAGGAAACGGTAGGCACGTGTAGTGGGGACGATTCACTTAACCTTCCGCTCGGGAGCCGATTCTGTTACGTAACAGTGCTTGTCATTTTATAAGAACCATCTCTAATGTAATTAATTGATAGACAAGCCGCCAATAAAAAGGATTCCATAACAATTCAGAATCATGCAACTTCCACACCCCAATTTAACATTTTTTTTTACTTTTCAAAGGAAGAGTTGAAATTGCATGGTTCTGTGTTCAATAAAAGAATAAAACTAAATAAATAAACTTATATAGACCACATATTCAACAGTTTTGATGTACTAGATGTACGCCAATTATACGTTAAAAACACTACTGAATTACATTTTTAAACAAGTAACTAAATTCTACAAATACAAAATATCACTAACAGACCAGTTAGACAAGTGTACGAAGAAAAGAAAAAAACTCTGACGGCAAACACAAGCTTTTCAATTTTTCAATTTCAATTTCAGTGCCGACAACTCGGGCGTTTATTTTATTTTCATTTATGTACATATTATTCTTTTACCCACCTCACTAGCAGAGTCTGTTCCGAGGCGGGTAAATAACATATTATATTTATTAAAAACATATGTATCAACAAAGATATGTATGTATGTATTTACATGTTTTTATTAAAATTTGCATAAGAAGGTTGCATAAGTAATAAAAGATTACATATGCAGATAAGAAAATGTAAATACAGTAGGTACATGATTATATAATTAACGTTGCTAGCAAGCAGTACCCTGCATATTTTATTATATTTGAATATTATATAATTTAGTGAGTAATTACATGAAAAGATAATGTTTGTAAAATGTGCTCCTATTAGTTCTTTAGTATATTTCGAATGTTTGTTCTTTCCTTTTCAGTCAACCGTATTACAAAACTTTTGAACAGCCAGTTCGGTTTTGTTTGTGTTAGGAAGATATTGAAAATGTGAGGATCTAGGTACAATTCATGTTTTTTTGCGAAAGTTGATTTGACATAAGGAACTGAGGAAGTGTTAATTTATTTTTGCTCTTATATTTTGCGAGTGATTGATCCCTTCAACACGCCAAACGCGTGCCCAACAGTTGTACACGGTTGACATTTGTCACAAGAGAACGGGTCGTTTCTTCGACTCGTTCTAGTGTTCAACAGCTCGGCTGTGGAATGATTTGTCAGCCTCTGTGTTTCCTCCTTCCTGCAACATGGGTCTCGTCAAGACCAATGTTCATTCCTTCCTCTCCTCAAAAAGACCCTCCACACAGCATCCCAGATGACATAGGCCCTGAGGGAAATTATTTTCCTCAGGGCTTCCTGTATGGAGTTTATGTTAAAAAAAAGTGTCTGCTGCTCCTCCCCATACTGATATACCGTACGTTAGAATGGATTGACAAAGTGCGAAATATATTTTTTTTATATTCAATGAAGTATGATAATTTCCGTATTATTTTTGTTAGTATATTAATATGAAGATCCCATTTTAGTTTATGATCAACAGTTAATGGGCTCTCCACATGACACTTCATGCAAGGACTTTGCCGCAGAGAGTCCCTGCATGCGTCTCGTTCTAGCCGCAGTTTAACAAACGAGACAGCGCTAGTTCGCTCAAACCCATGCTCTCTGCAGGTAGTGTCGTGTGGAGAGCCCATAAGCCTAGATATTTATTATTATCCGCAAAGCCAACTTTTGCAAATTGTGTGTTAACGAAATTAGCTATTTTATTCGGTTCATTTTTTGCTAAGACTTTATCTCCATTTATTAAGAGTTCTTTTATATTTGAGTCTTTCTTCGGAGTGGCATAAGTAATATCTTTTACAATTTTCCAAATTTTTTTCGGATCATTTTTGGCAATTTTTATTTCTTTTTTGTAATATTTATATTTGGCTTGTTTAATTAACTTAATACACAGGTTTCTGCATAGTAAGTAATCTTTCTTTAGTTTGTTATCATTTGGGTTTTTGTGGACTCGCATATGCATTGCATCTTTTATGAATACTGTTAACTATTCCTTTCGTGATCCATGGCGTTAATTTTTTCTCTTAATGTGTGTAGTTTTTTGAGAACTTTTTGTGGTGTGTTTAGTTATGTAGGTTTCAACCGTATTCATAAACGTGTTTGGCGCTCTGTTTGGGTATATTTCATTCAGTACATTAGACCAAGATTTGTTCGTGCTGTAATGGTCCGCCACTCCTGGCTTTTGACACCAATTGTGATGAACCCTACCTAGCTGATTTACTTTTCTAAGCTTCTACCTCGTAGTTTAAATCTCGTAGCTCCTGTCTCGTAGCCACGCTCATAATTCTACCCTTATGTCCTACTGATCACACCACTAGGTATGATGGCCTGACTCAACCCTCCTTTCGGTTTATTTCTACCTCAGGCTCGTGATTTCTAAACCCCTATACCTTATAATCTAGCTAAACCCACCCTATCTTCTTAAATCCCTGCGATTTTCTCACAGTAATCAAGATTCAAGATTTTAGTTCACATTATTTCTATAATCTGCGTTGTGTAATTTTTTTGTTTAGATTTTACATCTGTTTGCATACTTAATATGCACACATATGTAGAGAAGATAATGTATTACGTGTGGTAACCCCTAGATTCTTTTAGAGAAAGGGTGAGAATTTTCCGATCAATTTATTTATTATTATTATAGAATATTTAACCGAGTTTGATAAACTAACCCCGCCTTTAACTTTGTGTCTATTTGGTTTCCGTAGGAATTTGGTGTGTTGATTTAATTCTTCCTATCACCGCTGATACACCGATAACATAAACAATAGTCAATAAATTAAACATTTCAAGATAGCAAACCTTACCTTACCGGTGTAGGATGATCGTACTCGAAGGTCCAGTTTTCTCAATTGAAGTCCTTGTCTGCAACTTCTCCTAACATAGTGTGTTTGTATTCATAGTTAGTGTTATTGGTTAGTATTCGCAATATTGTTGAAAGAGCAGGAATGGAGGGATATGAGGAGGGGGATAATATGTTTGCTGAAAAGTCGGCTCCTCCGCTAACCAAGTGAAAACCGATGAACAACAATTACAAACTCGAATTCTCCCAGTACGTTTGCTAGGCTTGTCCTTAGATCAGAGTTTTACTCTCTTCGACGAGCGTCTCATGCTATGAAAGGGGCCCTTCACGCCAGCAGGGGAAATACCAAGTCTTCATGCCGTTTTTCTGTCCCACTCCGACTTCCGACGCCTCCGGGTTGAATTTAACTCTACTGAGTCTAGAAGGGGTATTTCATGTCTTCCCTTATCATGTCTCTATCCGTTAAATGTGGCGTAAGCTTGTGACGGGCAGATCCTTCCTCCCACGTGACCGACCCAGCGTTACACACCACCTCTGACTAGCTGACATAAAACTCACCTCGTGAGTCTTATGTTTGCTTTCAGGTTCGACAAGACTCACGGTATGCGAATAACCTATGACTTTAATGCCGCGTCAGCGTACTGTCCGCATACGTCCTTCCTCTTCCCCGCATGCCCACCTCGACAATACCGCCACAAGATCAAAGCCGTCCGTTCGAGAAAGGTTGACACTTACATTTCCAGATGGCTCATACCCACATACAGGAGCCTCGAAGCTTACGTTCGTGAAAAGTTAGGATACAGGACTGTATGAGTATTTGAACACCAGTGTTTTTTAAATGAGGTCACTAGCTCCTCGTGTGTTAGGTATTTAGGATTTTTGGGTATTTATGGGTTCTTGGATACCCATTTGCTATAAGAAAGATTTAAAATGAGATAAATCAAGTTGTCGTTGAATCAATGACCTCCTGAATAATTGTGATGAGCTCTCTTAGAGTTTGAAGCTAGTCGCAGTACTTTACTTTGCGAAATTTTTGCATGCTAAACCAATGCTACCTATGGGCGATCGCTCTAGTACAGATAAGTCGTTTAAAATTGAGTGAATTTAACATCAATGTCGACTTCACATTTTGACCGCAGATTTCATCGCAAGCTATAATTGATAAACTTGTCCCTGACGTTAAGTTTTGTTTTGTTTATTCGTTAATGAATTTAGGTGACTGGGTCAATGGATCGCCTTGAACTCAAATCGAAATCTTTGGTACACTATCGAAGGTCATATAAACTTACCCTAATCATGCTAGTGAAAGGAGGCAAATAGGTATTTGTTATACAAATACGCTAAGATACCAAAATTGGTTTAGTGATGCGTTTCTATCTAATTATGTGTTAAGTATTTGTTTTGCAACCTTTCATTCTGTATGGGCGATGTGACATGCGAATGCTAATAAATTGGTTAGTTATTAACTTACCCTTACTTGGCGTTACGTTCATCAGTGTCAGGATATCCACAGGAACCTGTAAAAGCTTAAATATTGTAAGGACTCACCAAAGCTCTAATGTCTTAAATTCAGCTCCATCGGGTAATATCATCGATATGAATTTTATTAGAGCATCCAGACTACCTGTGTAACTTATCGCACTTTTATTTCGGTTTCCCACTTTTAACGATTTAACCCTACAAGACCCGGAATTCATTTCCTTCCCTTCCCCTTTTCTTCCATATTTGATTTCAATCTAAAGAAGAGAATCGATTCTTAATAATCGTTCGCTCGAATATTATTTGATATATATAACTATACTTATTTACTCTTTAATAAATTAATTTATTAATTCGAATTTTCTTTAGTTTTGTATTATTCCACTTTATAAAATATTTAAGTTTTATTTATGTTTTTTCTCAATTTAAATCATATTTCCTTTTTATAAAACTAAAGATTTTCTTTAAATTTTGAATTATTCCACTTAAGAACAAAGTTAAAGTTTTATTTATTTTTTCCAATCTAAATTAGAATCCTTTTATAACGAAAACTAAATATTAGTCTTCACCCAATATACAACAAAACTGAAAGGACCACTTCCACTTTATTTTATAACACTTTCGTTTAGCAACAAATTAATAATTTGGATTATTTATTTAAACTTCGGGATAAGTATTTTCCAGATTTCGGATCAATTATTATTATTGCTTTGTCACCTAACGATAATTAATATTTCGTAATAAAATTTCCGACTTTCGACTTAAACGTAAATTTTTTATTTAATGAAACTTATTAGACTGTAATTTTCTTTATATAACCTCGGACTAAATAACTCTATTTTAACCTTCATAGAACAAATTTAAACCAATTCAAACACACTATATTAAACTCCTTCCGCATTGAATTTGTGATTAATTAATTAATTATTAGATTTTATTGAATCGGAGGCTATTGCAAACACTGATTTTAGATTTATTATAAGATCATACACTCCGTTAAATTGCACGATTAATCCTATGCGAACACTCCACCCTCTATTTTATCATTGATTTTTTATATAAGTATAAACTGACACTATTTTTCCACTGTATTTTTAAAGTATAAAACTGACGCTATTTTTCCACTGTATTTTCAAAGTATGAACTGATTCTAAACTCTATTAATTAATCACCAGGGTAATTCTCACGACATGCGCGACGTTTTAAGCAACCTTGCCAGTTGTCCAAAGACTCCCTGAATAATCCCAAACACGCTAATTTATACCCATCACAGCTCCAAAAGGGCATATTCGTATTTTCCTTGACGAGGAATTATAATCTGTAATCACTCGAAATTTTTTGAAAACCCCATCTCGTTATCCTTTGTTCCTACATAAGATCTTTCGATTTTTCCTCTTCCTAAATCTCGGTTCGTCCCCCAACTTTGTCTCGCTTCCCTAAGGTTTATAGTCCCGGACTTAGTAAGCTGCCATCCAGTTTGCCCATTTTCCACTTGTCTTCTGTCTTCATAATATATTTTATAAACATGGTTTTAATCTTGTTTTTTTTTTTCTCAATTTGAAACATGTCCATAAGTGATCTGCTAAAACTGTATTTTAATTGGCATAAATATTTGGGAAAACGTAGATTCTTCAGTCTACTAGTTTTAAACGCTTATTTTTCTCTATGAATTCCCACGAAAATTCTTTCTTTTCCCCTAGTCTACGTAAGCAATTATGTCTTAGAGCCGTATTTTCATTATTTATGTGGCATATTTAACTTTTCGCTTTTCCCACCTAAATTTCCTTCAAGTAACGGTATTTTAGCAACTATTCTTAAATGATTTTCCCTTCGTTGTTCATAAGGAATCATATCCTGGTTCCGTATCTACTCTACTTATAACGTTTTGAGTTTTTCCCATTTCCTTATCCGAGTTTTCCGGTTATGTCGGTTTTTTTTGTTCTCTCCCCCTTCCTAACTCAAGATCCCTTATTGAAATTTGACGTTTGCCTTTTATGTCGTAATTCCATCCCCCGCTAAAACCCTTTTTTCCTTTTTTGATATATTATTTATGGTGTTTTCCGGCCCACTAACTATTCCTACACTGGAATATCTGTCAAGTTAACTACTTCGATCAAATTCCGCCCAATTTTCCATCTCTCTCTTGCTCAAAATCCCATAAACTATAAGCCCTGACGTGTGTATACATTCCAATTTCTACATACCTGGCGATAAATCCATTTTAATGTGTTTATAATTAAATTTTACGGAAATTCTATAATCTAAATACTAGGTAAGAGCAATGTTAATTTTTATGACCCTTTTTAATAGCTAATAGTGTTAATCTAAACAATTTCCATGTTCGAATATTCCTTGTTTATATCAACAATATACACATGGAGTCGACAACCGTTGAAATGTCTCATTTTCCCTTGCAGTCTCGTGTAACTTTATGTTATGATCACTATATAATTACGTAAAATGACTCCTTTTTATGAATTAAATCTATCGCAATGTTTGCAGTATTTCCACCCCCCCCCCTAGGTATGCTATTCCAATTTCCTTCCAAGCACCTGCTACTGCACCAAACCTTTGTTTCGTCCTCTTGTTCAACCGTTAAACTCTAAATCTTTTTGAAATTTTCCTTCCCAATCCGCTTTCCTAATCTCTCCGTTCCGTCTAGAATTGATAACAATAATTTTCCATTGTGTTATGTATATTCATCTTCCTTTCGTACGTTTTTTCTCAAATTTTGCCTCTCGGCCGTCATATGTATTTATTCTATAATTGAGAATCCTTCCGCAATCATGCCCCGTCGTCCTCGCGTTTTCCACTCAATATATTACTGATAAATTTTTTTATCGATATCCAAGTGTGTTTTTCCGCAACTAAAAACGCTCTAATGCACTCGAAACTAAGGTTTCCCGACCCCTTGAAGGTACCCTTTATTAATAATATTACTTGGGTTCGTTGTACTAAAGACCTTGAATAATTCGATATTTATCTCTTAGTTCATTCAACCCTGATCTCTGTGGGAACGTCTAGACCATTAATTACCTGACTAATCACTCAGGTCAAAGTCCATTCTTTTGTGTCCAAAATGGGCACGACCCCCTTCTTGCTGATAGGCTGAGTTGATTTTTAATTGCTTTTCCTGCTATTTAATTGGTTGTCTCAACTCTCGCGTTTAAAATCGTCCCTAAACCTGGGGTTCCCGTTAAATATCGATCTCATCACCATCTGTGTGTATTTAAGGCAACTATAACACATCAAACAACTTAAAAATACCTCTATTTTCGAGCAAGTTTTGAATTTGACCATACAGATGTCGTAGTACTGCGCTTTTCATCTTAAAAAAAATTTTCCGTAGGCTTTCTCGTAAATTGGAAGTTACCATTCATCACAGTGCATATCAAATATTATGGACTTAAAGTTTATTTTATCTCACAAGTTGTAAGTCATTTCTCTCCTTTCCTTATGCGCATATTTTCTATCATAACTTCTAGTAGTTAAAACACACACATACATTCCAAAGGTCCTTCGATATTCAAAAATCACATAAAATACACATCAATAAAATGAGATAAAAATCATTATATAGTTCGTCATTACTGACGCTAATGTAAAAATGTACGCGAAGTTAAATGGGAACATTTCACAGGCAGTTATATTTGGTTTGCGCAGAATCAGCGTTTTATAGAAGCGTCGTAGACTTGCTTTGTTCTTGATATCTAGAAAAAAGTTAGATCATAAGAATTAATTAACACATTATTTTTTCCAATACCGATATAAACTTTAACACAGTAATCCTAAAAATAAATATATTTTACCAATATCATCAGATGGAAATGCCAGCAAACGTCCAGTTATCCGTCTTGTAGTTCTGATTTCGTCCTGCAGAGCTTCGCTCGTTGCCGCTATACCAATTATGTTAATAAGATGATGGAACGCCCAAACAAATAGGTTCACTTTATCCATGTTTGACTGTAAGAAAGTCGTTATATAGATTTATGAAATTGAACGACATCGGTAGCGAATCTCCATGGAATTGCACTGTCGTTGAACTTACTGCACTCCCGAGTCTCGCCAAGCTTGTAATTAGATGCAATATAAAAGGTAGTGGTCCAAGAAGAAGCTGAAACACAGGACAATGTGATTAATCATTTTAATAAGCCTAATTTTTTAAACCCGGTTTGCGACAGCCGTCACCAGAAGACGACATCACCTTGGCGGGCGTGACGTCACAGATATAATTTGCACAAATATATATATATATATATATATATATATATCAACAGCTCGTACTTTAAATCGTTATCGAAATGTTATTTTCCGGTATATAAATAAATTAGAAATACTGTTTATTTTTTGCAAAACAAAAACAATAAAATGCCCATAAATAATATGCTCGTATAATATTCTTTTAAATTTCTAATTAAAAGTTACATTATTTCTAGTGCCAATACGCAGCTGAATTTTCAAACGGCAGGTAAACTTTGAAGCGGGTAAACTAACGGATGATATTATTTGTTATTTGGGCCGGTGCGGCGTGGCCCAGCGGTAAAGCTCTTGACTCGCACACCGAAGGTCGCGGGATCGAATCCCGGCGTTTGTGTTATTTCACAATTTATTCATTTAAAATAATATATAGTATATTTGCGGCACGTTCCAGAGTGGAAGATACTCTCAGTATCGCCCTGGTGTAAGATCACCATTCAGAATTGAACGTTTTCTGAAATGACATTAGCCGTGTTTGGTGACCAGATCTGAATAGCCAGGTACTTCCCCACCTTCCTCTCCACTATCTCCCTCCCCTCCCCTCTACCTTTATATCACAAATACCCCAATTGGGGTATGTTGTGATACCAATACCCCATAGTCTCACTGGCATCAGACGGGAGCAGTTGGGACTCTTGTGCGGTAATCATATAAAAAATATAAAAATAAAGTAAACTGGTACTAGTAATGGTTACAAAATACGCTTGACTATTACTATTATATCGTATTCGATTTCATTTTACATAAAACAAATAATAAAACTTACAACTATATTGTATTTATAATTGGTTAAAGACAATGCATCCATTAGCCTGTCGAAAATTCTCTCCACACATTCTATGTCTAGTCCTTTAAAAGTGCGTTCATTGCTTGTTAGTTCAACTGCCGTAAACTGAATTACTTTATTTTTGAAAATCCAAACTAAAAGATTACTATCTATTTCAAAATATTCTGGTCTCTTGAATGTCTTAATCAACGACTTATTCAATATATGTGCGTACGAACTATATATATTTACCATGTTGCAGAATTGGTAAATTAAAAGGTCTGTTATAAATACCATTCCATAAAGCCACAAGCTTACACAAACAGCTCTCATTGTTATTCCACCCGGAATGGTGGCGTATGTAAACATATTTAAACCAAATTGAACAAACATAAAAGAAATATCAAATAAATGAACGAAACAAAATGATCGATTTCTTTTGCCTATGAACCAATTCAGGTTAGGTATTAAACGCTCTATTTTATCAAGCAGGATTAACGTTTTCATAACTGTTTTGGATCTTGTATTGGAGATCAAATTCAATATAACGTTCAATGCCATTACAAGAAAGAATAATGCATTTGCCATAGTAAACAAGGGATAATCCCCAGTTTGTGTTATTTTGGCGGACATTTCAGGGATTATAAATAGGGACCCAGTACAAAATATGCCACAAATAAATATTATATAAAAAATTTCCGTCAGATTTAATTTTTTTATTTTATCCCCAACGAATTTATAACTTTGTAACCCAAATATTGTGTAGAGAAATGGAAACGGTTCAAATTTGTTTTTAAAAGCTTTAGCATTACACATTTCATAACTCATTTTAGCCTTTGTTTCGTTCTGTACAAAACGTGACCGCGTTGATAAAATTATATTTAATACTGTCCATTTAAAAATTGTTTTGTACCTGCACATAATTATCACTCATACACGATACGGAAAAGATTTAAGGATATTATTTGAATTAATAATAAAATAAAATATTTAGTGAACTTTGTTAATTGCGTTAATTGAAAAAAAAATTAAATTGAGTCATTAAAGTAATGTATGGATTATTTTTTTCTATGACATTGTTGTAGCACCACCACATTATGTGTATAGTAATAATAGAAAGAAGATAAAAAAAGTGACACACGCTTGTCATTTTTAAGATCTATCCCTAATACTATTAATTGATAGACAAGCCGTCAGAAAAAAAGGCTTCCATGTAAACTCAGAATCATGCAACTTCCACACCCCCTTTAAAGTCATTAAAAATTATTTTTAAAAATCGAAAAATAGTAGTTACATAACCTAACATAACGTAACCTATTTAACCTTTTTTCATCACATTAAATGCCTTTTGAAAGGAGGTGTTAAGTTACATGACTCTTGCACAGTTATCCGGACACCGTTAAAAAGGTATGTAAAACTGTGACGGCTCCACTGCGAAGAATATAATAGCAAATATTTTTCTCTGTAATAAGTTCGTAGGATGAAGGTGGACCTAACTCTAAGGTCAACAGATCTAGATATTAATAATCGTACCCCTCAGAAAATCGCCAATATGCACTTTTAAAGTCTTTAACGAAATGACATTTTACGAAAACTTTGTATTATTACCGCTTCACAAATAAAGCTCTATAAATGAAACATTTCTGAACGTAGCCAAATAGTAAAAACTGTTTTAGATAGGTTACAAAATAAGCTTTCGAATTATTATATTACAAATAAATATTAATATTTGTAAATATTAAAAATTTAGAATGCAAATCGTTTGAATCCATTGATGACAGTTATGAGTACTTCATTAATAAAGTAAATGAGGGTATGAAACTTTTTTTCCCCTTTAAACAACATAGATATCCCCAAAAACGACAAATAAATTGGATAACACCTGGTATTAAAATATCTGTTACACAAAAAAGACATCTATACATAAAACAAAAAAACACAAATGACCTGTCAATCATAAACCATTACAAACAATACAAAAAAGTTCTCAGTAAAGTAAAACAAGTAGCTAAACGAAATTACAATAGTAAACGTATTCAAAATGCGCAGAATAAAACCAAAACATCATGGAACATAATAAAAGAGAACTCAAATAATTTAAAATCTAAAATTAAGCCAAAAATCTGTCTTAAAATAAATGATACCATGGTATCAGAACCAGAAAACGTTGCAAATGAATTTAATACTTTCTTTGCACCTTCGTTACAACCACAAAATACATCTCAACGTACACAATCTGCTAACACAGTCACAAATAAACAGTATCAATCATTCTTTATAACGCCTGTAAGCAAGGAGGAAATTCTCAGAATTATCGTAAAACTGAAAGATAAAAGCAGTGTCGGCACTGACAAAGTCCCTATAAAAATTATTAAAGCAAGTGCAGAAGCGTTGAGTTACCCGTTGGAAATATTAATTAACAAATCTTTTGAATCAGGAACCTTCCCAGAATACCTAAAACAATCTATTATTGTGCCTTTATATAAAAAGGGTCCCAAACAGGAAATCTCAAATTATAGACCAATATCCTTATTACAAAATTTTTCAAAAATATTTGAAAGAGCAATGTACAATCGCATTTACAACTTTCTCGAAAACTTTAAGATAATATGTCCACAACAATTTGGATTCCGTAAAGGCCGTTCGACAACACAAGCAGTCTTCAATTTCATGAACAAAATTCTGGAAAGTATTAATATTAGCAAAAAAACCGTAGGTATTTTTCTCGACCTCTCAAAAGCATTCGACAATGTTGATCATAAGCTTCTTCTAATTAAACTTGAACACGTCGGTATAAGAGGTTTAGCATTAAAATGGTTTGAATCGTACCTAATAAATCGTAAACAAAAAGTTCAAATTTCAAACATTGACGAAAAAATGATGCAGTACATGGTAGAATCCAAATGGAGAACAATCAACAAGGGTGTGCCTCAAGGAAGCATTATTGGGCCCCTCCTGTTCCTTATATACATAAACGAACTTCCAATTATTGCTGGCACAGAATGTTCAATGTTTGCTGATGACACTGCTTTGTTGTTTGAATGTAATGAAGACGTTGACGAATTTAATAAACATATTAACGAGACTTGTCAATCAATAGCAAATTGGCTGTTATCACAAAATCTGTCACTCAACACTAACAAAACTCAAGTTTTACAATTTTGTCCAGTGCAAGCTACACCTATAAACATAAATGTAAACTTCAATAATAATATTATCGTAGCTTTTCTTTCGTTCTAGGTACACTGAGAAATATATTAAACATCGAATCGGTAATGGCCGCATACTATGGTTATGTATATTCAATAATAAAATACGGAATTATCTTTTGGGGAAACTCAGTAAACGCCAAAGATGTTTTTATCATCCAAAAAAGATGTATAAGAAAAATTACAAACTCTGCTAATCGGGATTCATGTAGACCTATATTTAAAAAATTGAAAATTCTTACAGTCACCGACATATATATAATAGAGTTATGCATGTTAGTGCGATCATCTCCAGAAAAGTTTCCACAAAAAAACTCTACACATAAACACGCTACAAGGTTTACAGAAAATTTATTAATACCAAGAGCAAATAAAACAATTTTCCAAAAAGGACCCTTTTACATGGCCATTAAAGTATACAACAACCTTCCACACGACATTAAACAAATACAAGATACACTCAGATTTAAGTCATCACTAAAAACATTCCTCCTGAACAGGTCTCATTACACATTAAGTGAATACCTCACATAGGTACAACTGTTTTTATGTTTACGTTTATATAAAAAATTAAAACAAATTCCCTTTGTATTACACCACTTTTATATTTTTTGTGTTCAAATCTGTACAACATGTTAGGTTAACTGGAAGAAATAGGATATAGGTACCTATAAGTTATACCTTTTGTACTAAATGTAAATTTTGTACAATAAATGATTTTGATTTTGATTTTGATTTTGATTTTGATTTAAAAAAATGTAAAAATGACTCACGTGATGTTTTTATGTGAAAACGGTACTAAAATCACAGATTATGTAAACAACAATACTTATTCTATTGTATAAATGTGTAATGAACACTTTTTTATTATTTCACTTTTTTATCATTTCATATAAAAATATTTAATAAAAATTAACAACGTCGGGCGCTCGTAGGAAATTTGGCGGGATAAATTATGTGTCAGACTGCGCGTCTGACAGAATGTTCTTTTTATGTATTTCTATGGACAACTTGAATAGAGATGTGCAGCGTGATTCACTATCGACATTTCACTTTTTATTTTACGGATGTAACTAAAACAATAACGGAGTTATAACGGTTTCTATGGAGACACACGCGCTGACGTGTAAACACGCTTATTGTGCTTGACTGCTGTCGTATTTTTAACGCATATATCTGCTTACGTTGCGGAGGGGTTTTAATCGAACTTTCTATGTCAAATCGAGCCGTTTACTACGATCGATATTTTCATATAACTGGCCCGCTCATTTGGAATTAACTTCCCTCGGCTCTCACTAAAATCCAGAACTTGGCTGAATTTAAACGCGCTTTAAAAACAAACTTATTTTTAAACAATCATACATTTCATGAATCTTAACTCCTTTTCAAATATTCCAATAAGTCACGTTTCTCAAATTTCCGGTTATTGTTTGGTTTCAGTCTCCTCAGTAGTCTACTTTTGTTTAATGTGCACTCAAAATGTTTCTTATTTCTAAATGAAAACTGCCCCCTATTCTATATTATGTTTTAGGTTTAATGGCACCGGTATTGTTTATCATTATCTATTGCTCTGTGCCAAAACAACACTGTTGTTGTTATTTTTGTTCTCTTGGCATTGCATTGTTTATACTGTATTTCTTATTATTTTATCAATATTTTGTAAGAACACTATAGGAGGACATTTATGTTTATTATAGTTAAGTGCACACTAAAATAACACTAAACTGCGCTACATAAATACTTCTTTATTATTATTATGTTGAGAAGTCTTAAAGGCTAGTTTTCGTGCTAGGACTCAGCGTGCGTTTTATCGGTCAAGTAAAACAAAACCTACGTTTTGTAATGTTTTTATACGGTAACGTCTTTTCCTCCGTGTTTAAAAGTTTAAAGTGATAATATTAATACGGTACCGATAAATAAGGATGGTTACTACTCATTACTTTGAAGTGATTTTTACTTCCTATTTGAAAACCCAGAAAATTGAAATGAAAGAATGTTGCGTTCATCTGTTGACTTGAATATATTTTCTGAAAGCGAATCTTCGAGAGTTTTAAGCAGTTCCAAGGGAAGCTATCACGGAGACTGGACGTGAGTATTGACGGGGAACTTTTACTTTGGCGGATCTTCGAGCTGTGAGCAATTCACTTCATATTGATTCTATATATCTCTGTTTGAATATTTGATTTGAAGGATAGTTGGAATTATTCACTAATCGTCAATCCGCATATAGAAGGTTTCACTCAACAGAAACCGTAATACTTCGCATGCTGTCAGATATAACTTTGGCCATAGAATCAGGTAAGTTAGAATTTATCTCACTCTTGGACATGAGTGCAGCGTTTGACACGATTGACCATGACTTCCTCATTAAGAGATTAGAGGAAACATTTGGTTTGAGTTCCGATATCAAAAATTGACTGGTGTCATATCTATCCAATCGCTTGCAAGCCGTTAAGGTTGGAAATAAACTCTCTAACTTCGCAACACTTTCTTCAGGGGTACCCCAAGGATCCGCTTTAGGTCCACTTCTTTTCATCCTTTTTACAAATGATGTCGCCAAAATAATCCAGTCATTTGGTCTCTTGTCCCACTGCTACGCTGACGATCAGCAAGTTTAATTTTACTGCTCTCCAAACGAAATCAACAGTCTCAAAATCTGCATAGCTGAATAACTCGTTGGATGTATTTAAACGAGCTGAAGCTGAACCCATCTAAGACTGAGTTTCTCTGGGCGGCCATAAACAAACGCCAACATTTCATAGACAATTCACCTATTTCCATTTCCGGCAATGATATTATTCCAAAGACAACAGTCACATTTCTTGGCGTTAATTTAGATTTAGACTTTTCGCTAAAAAGTCAAATAAATAGGACAGTAAGCACCGTTTTTTTTCACCTAAGACAACTCAAGTCAGTTCGAAGAAACCTTCCTATGGAGGCAACAAAACTATTAATCAACTCTTATGTAGTCTCACGGCTCGATTACTGTAACGCCATCCACGCTAGTCTTTCAAAATATTAAACTGACGAACTTCAATCCGTGTTTAATGCAACGGCAAGGCTCATAACCGGGGTCTCTAAATATTCGCACATTTCAGAACACCTTTGTAACCTTCACTGGCTCAAGTGTCCTGAAAAAATCCAGTAAAAAATAGTGCTGGATGGTCTTTAAATCAATCAACGAAATGGCCCCACCTTACATCTCCGAATTATGCGTCCTGGAAAATACCGGTCCGAGGCAATTAACCCTTAGATCAGCACCTTCATCTGCTAAAGGCAGACTAGTAGAACCTAAACGAAAGTCAAATACTAAGTTAGGAGATCGTACTTTCGGAGTATATGGGCCTAAGTCTTGGAATAGACTCCTTCCGGAATTAAGATGCATAACAAGCCCAACAGAGTTTATGTCCAAAATAAAAACATACGTTTTTGGGCTCTCATACCCTTAATTTAAATATACCTCTCTGAGAGTATCATACTTGTATTACTTATGATATGTCTTAATCACACATTTCTTACTGAATTAAAATTACTCGAGTCCTTACACATCAATCTGTCTCTTGACGAATCATATTTAGGAATATCAAATCCTTTTAGGTACTACTGCACCACCCACCATTAATTATTGCTTTTACTTTCCAAAATACACTCATCAAAGAATATATTACATATTAATATTAAAATATTTTTCAGGATTAAATAACATGTGTTCACAATTATGTCCTCTGCGTGCGAACTCTATCTAAATTTCTTTAAATTTAACAGTGTTAATTTCAAGCGACCTCTCAGGTATGGTCATGTTTTCATTCATTTTTAGGCAGCATCGCGTTCATTGGTCAAAACATTGTACATATATTTTCGTATCGGTGATCAATGAATCGGTGTATGCAATTTTTAGCCATAAGTTATTTTTAATTGTTTGTCTAGCTCAGAGGTTCCCAAACTTATTTCTTTCGTAGACCCCTTTCAAAATTTTACTGATTTCGGTTGACCCCCTGCTACTACATTTCTATCATATTCCCAAAACTCATCAAAATGTGAAGATTAGATCTAACGATGGAAATTTGCATCGCGGCTGAGTCCCAACCTTAAATTCGGAGTGGTATAAATAAAAATAATCTTACATATAAAAATCTAGTGTCACGGTGTTTGTGGTCGCACTCCTCCGAAACGGCTTGACCGATTTTTATGAAATTTTTTAAGTATATTTGGTAGGTATGAGAATAGGTTTTAAAGTATGTTTCATACCGCTAGGTGATTAGGGTGTCCCTATCTAGAAAAAAAAAAATCAATTTTTTTGACAAAATTATTGGGCATCAAAAAATACCCATTACCTCAAATTTTAACCCTCCTACCCCCACTATCCCAGTTTTAAAAGCGGTTTTAGTATTTTTGTATGAAAAAACTTAACCGATTTCGTATTTTAAACAGAACGAAATTATTTATGTTCTTGAATGTCAGATGGCGCTACTTCCGCCTCATTGAACTTTCACCCACACATGCGCAAGACATTCACGAGAAGCGTCGCGTCATTTTGATATTTCATTGCGTGCATTCGCGTGGGCAAAATAATTTATATGGCAGAACAACGTTTGTCGGGTCAGTTACATTTTCTTGTGTTCTATTTATTAAAAAATATATAATTACAGACTTAGTGGGGAAATACATGTAAGTAGATGACTCAAAAAATGTATTTATTTTTTAATTTCATAAATTGTTAGCATAACTATTAAAGAATATGTTCCCAAAGTTTAAGGATGGTTTGTTTAAAAATATAACGAATTCATCAAATATTTAAAGTTATATTTCACGTTCTGTGTAAGTTCTATTCAAGTTGTGTGATTATTTCGGTTTCATGTAGCAACTGACCTATAATAATGTAATAACAGAACTTAAGAACGTGAAAATTAACTTCAAATATTTGATGAACTAATCGAATTTTTTGAAACAACCCGCCTTTAAATAAAAATTTCAATTCGTTCCGGTATTACGAGGGTGTTCGTGCCGAACCGCGTGGTAAACTGAAACGCATTTTTCTCAAAACGACTTTTTTGGAATTTGTGTGCACTCTAGCTCAGAGAGTTTTTAACCAAACATTTTATAAATGTGCAGATATCTTATTTATATAATTACGCTCTATGTGAACCGAAATTCGTGGTAATATTATTGTCAAAAGTATAAAAAATGGCAAAAAAGCAAGGTTTCCTGTTAACACACCTGTAAACAATTTAATTTCCATTTTTTGGGAAAAGTTAGGTATACACAGAAGAGACACATGTACTTAAATTAAATTC
This sequence comes from Limnephilus marmoratus, assembly GCA_917880885.1. NCBI lineage: Eukaryota > Metazoa > Arthropoda > Insecta > Trichoptera > Limnephilidae > Limnephilus > Limnephilus marmoratus. The sequence continues at coordinate 30,930,049 of OU862923.1, read as the reverse complement.
AAAACCCTATTGATTTGAGATGAAAACTGTGGCCACCAAAATGCACACAAAATGTACGTCTGATGATGACGTTCGATGTATAGCAACTGATAATTTTCATATTTTCTGAGGAAATGCTTCGAAAAATTCACAATATTTTTTTAAATAGATATATAAAATGACCTCAAGGTTTCAATAAATTATACACATTTCTTACATGCAAAAAAAACATGAAAATCATTAAAAAACCAAGCCCTTGTTTCCCACCTTATAAGAATATGCAAGTTTTTAAAGTCGCTGACCTTCTAAATTTACACTACTCAAAAAAATTAAGGGAGGTTTTAAAAAAGGAAATTATTGCTAAATATTAAGGTTATCGGATTCATAAGCCCACCTAACCGAAAACAAAATTTCAAGCCCGTGTACCAAAAAAATAGCAAAAAATTAGGATTGCATGAGAACCATAGCTCCTAAAAATTTTTTGCTTAAAATATGAAAATTATAATCTTAAAGCTTCAAAATGCTTTTTTTAAAGTCTCAATATGACAGTTTTTCACCAAAATAGAGCCTGTCAAAAATCACCGAAAAATTTGGATTTTTTTGATCGCTTAATTTTTTTGAGTAGTGTATTATCTGCCTACATTAATGGGTAAAGCCAAACCAACGTTTTTGTTCTTTACTATCGAAACCAGATAAATTTTGTGGACCCCCAAATACAAATTATGGACCCCCATTTTTTTATCACGCCAACGTAGACCCCCGTCGAGTCTCCCATGGACCCCTGGGGGTCCACCTGGACCACTTTGGGAATCACTGGTCTAGCTTGTAGTTTATTTAGATTTTAGAAATGTATTATAAGTTTGTACAGCGCCCTTGAGGTGATTTTTCACAAAAACGGCGCTATACAAATCATCCAGGTATATATATATATTTATAGGTATATATAGCGCTAAATAAATCAGTATTATTATTATTATTATAGTTAATTATTTTTATAATTTATTTTGAAAAATATTAACTGGCGCCCTAGTATTGAGTTTTAAAGCATGATTAGCTCGGCTATTATTCCGGCATGTGTTGCAATGGCATTTAATAAATAAATTGCTTCTCCCTGCGTGTCCTTTGCCATTCGTCCCATTTCTCTTCCGCCGCCCCTTCCCCTCCCATGTCCCCTTCCCCTCCCATGTCGCCGTCCCTTCACGCTTTCCCCCTTCATCTTAGGGAACGTACCCATACTACGTGACACGTTTAGGGGGGGGGGGGTCTTCAAAATGTCACGCTCCATACAAATGAGCGGCGGGTTGCTTAGGATTTTGATCACCGGGGGGGGGGGGTTAAAAATTGCAAAAAGTTGGTCACGTAGTATGGGTACGTTCCCTTACGTTCTCAACCTCTCCCGCTCCCCCTTCCCGCCAATCCCTCTCCCGTGTTCCATACATTCAGTCCCAGTACGTTTAGTTTTCAAACAGCTGGTGTGCCACCTATTTTAATTTTTTTATTCAATTTTTCATTTTTCATACATTACAAATATTCATTTTCGTATATAATAAGAACATTCAATCAAATTTGGTGCCTAACACAGTTACCGAATTGAAATTCCTGTAATTCTTGCTTACTTAGTTTTGCAAGTAAATTAAGTATTAGATTTTATTCGTTAATTGAATTTTGATTAAACAATCGATGTAATGAAAACAAATAACTTTGAAACACCATTATAAAATCAACATTATCTACATATTTCGAGAACTATGTTTTCTTCATCATGATATTTAAAATAGTTTTCAAAACACGTAGTTAATATTAATTATATAGTGGTATTTACAAAGTTATTTGTTTTCATTTAATCAATAATGATGCCACAAAGTTTGAAGAAACAATCGATGGTTTACAAAATGTCATCCTCAAATGTGACATTTTTGACAGTTTCGCAAGAGTTTTTGAAATGATTAAAAAACTTTTCAGATATATTATCATGTGGTTGTAATAATCCAGAAACCTTCTCGGGGATGGAAAAAAGGCATTTTGAAAGTTTCAAACATTTCCTTAACATTAGCTTAAGATTTGTTTCTATTTAAATACTACATTTTATCTGACATATTTTCAAATAATGTAATCATTTAGTTTCTTTTAGGTTGAATGCACCCTTAGTTAATTTTATATAAGATATTATAGTCCGTGTCCTGATTTCTCGTACAATTAAAAAAATGTTTTGTGATCTTCGATCAATAAAGGTTAAGTTTAGATCTACGCTGTGTGGTGCGCAGATGAGGGCATGATTTATTGTAGGTAGGTAGTAATAACATAAGATAATGGTACTATGTTTATTATGTGAAGAGTAAAACTGAAGAGAGCTCTACAGCTCATACTACGCCTTTTATACATCAGCATACACGCTGTCTCGCTCTCATGCCGACACACTCACACACATACACTACACCCCCACACTTAAATCCTAATTACATATTTATTTTTTTTACAAAAGGTATATAAACCAAAATATTTAATTATTTCAATTCCAGAAGTATATGTAATTATTTGATATCGATCTTCATTCCGTGTAGTATGGGCGTTGACCTCGAGGGCGTAACCTCCCCTCCACTAGTAGCTGTAGAGCTCTCTTCAGTTTAATTTCTCATCTTGTAACAAACATAGTACCGACAGCGCAGATCTAACAGTGGCGCAGTCGGTAGTTCATAATAGTACGGAAGATTCAAGAATTTACGCAGAGGATTTCAAGATCGGAAGATTTGAAGTCAGAAAATTTGTGGATCACAGGAAGTCTGGCGCTATTGAGCATAAGGATCGCAAGATTTTGAAGAAGAAAGAAACTGGAGCAGCCACACGCAGGAACCATCATCGGGCTGGATAAATTGCACAAAAAACGCAGTTATACGCGTGTGTTGGAACGACATTTTGCAACATTTTGTCGGTGGGTAGGTACACCGTTACACAAGATCGAGTCAAGGATCGGATCGTCATCATCGGGTGGATTAGCCGGAAACCGGGACCGGGTTTCTGTCGCTGCAGTGGGAAGGAAGACCTCGGAGGAAGGGGCTTGGATCCGCAGCTGTGGGGAGACGGAGCCAGACAAAGTTGCGGGGACGCTGATTCACGGCTCTGAGCGGCGTGAAACGTGGAACGTGGACCTTGGAGCGTAGCGTTCTAGAAGTGTTGAGATAAGTAGACTTGATTATCTTGTTTCAGCCCTTCTCCCAATGGAGGGTATTTGTAAAAAATTGGGGACGTTCTGCTACGGGACGGAGACTGGTCTTTGTTCAAGGAACGACTGGATCAGGTCCTCATTTTATATGATGAGAAACTTAGGTCACAAGAGAGCAAAAGAGCATTTTTGCTGAATAGCATCACCGAAGAAACTTTCTCTTTATTATGTGATTTATGTTTTCAAAAAAGTTTTCTGTTTGTTCTTTTGATGATTTATGTAAATTATTTGATTCACATTGCAAACCGGTTCAAAATATTTTTGAGTGGCGTGAATTATTTTACAAATGTAAACAGTTGGCTAACGAATCCATTAAAGATTACGCGGCTAGATTGAGAAGGTTAAGTTTATCGTGTAATTTTGAACTGAGATTGGAACCGTGTTTAAAAGACATATTCATTATTGGAATATTTAATGAAATTTTTTTTTATTTTTTTTTTTATTAGTAATAGAAGGTACATAAATTACAAATAATTTTTATACAGTAATTAATTACATAGTAGAATATTTGATGTACCCCCATAATTAAGCAAGGCTTGTGTGTATGGGGGGGTACAACGAACAACTTGTATTGAAACACAAGTTGTTCGTTGAGGCGATCAATACTTCTTTTTTCTGAATGTATTAATTTAGCGGCAACATGGGAGCATGTTGTTGGTTTTAAGAAAGTCGATACTAATTTAAATGTTGTACACAAGGATAGTAATTACATCCTTAAATCCTGGACGGATAGTCCGTCCAGAAATAAAATTTCAGTGCGTAGTAAGACGCCGGTTAATGTTACATTAAAAAAAAAAATTTTATGCGGAAAACGAATCATTTTCAAAAGGATTGCTGGAAGTTTACTTTGTGTAATCGATGCAATAAATCGGGTCATCCTAGTAATTTCTGTAAAAGCAGTAAAAATAATGTAGATAATAAACAGTTCACAATTATCCTACGAGAAGACGCGGAGACTTTAGGCTTCCCAAAACTAAAATTTCGTGCACACAAAATAGCGCATTTTATAAAGGGCAAAAACTCTATGTCTGCCAAATGCCGTAAAGGAAGCCTCAAGTCTCGGCAATTTTCGTAGGATGTGTGCATTATATGTAAAAAATGTTTTTTGATTACTCACCAATGTTATTCTCAGGTCTTGTTCTTTTATAATGTATTTTTGTATAGTTATCTTTTTTATTTAGTATTCTTTTTTTAAATGTAGTTGTGAATATTCCTGTACCTACTTCGTAAATTGTATTTATCTATATAAATAAAAATGAATCGCCGAAATGTATGTACGCGCATAACTTCCGAACGACTGCACCAAATTGGAGAATTCTTTTATTTTTGTGTTCGTTATTGTCAGGACAAGGTTTGTACAAAACTACTGGTGAGCTCTGGCATTATGAAATTTGTATAAAAATATTGCAATAGGTGGCATGCGCGCTGTTTGAAAACTGAATGTACCGGGAATGAATGTATGGAATGCTGGAGGGAGCAGGGTGGAGGGGAACTCGGGTAGGGGGTTCGCGGAAGGAAGGGAGGGAAACCCGGGAGGGGGGAGGGGGGAGGGGAACTCGAGAGGTGGGTTCGCGGGACGGGAGAAGGGGGGAGTGGAGTGGGTATAGGGAAGGTGGAGGATGCGGAATGGGAACGTGAGAGGGGAATAAGACGCCGGATAGGAAGGGGAGGCGGAAAGCGAACGGGACGAATTGGAAAGGACACGCAGAGAGGAACATTTTTTTTATTAAATGGCATAGCAACGCATGTCGGGTACCAGCTAGTTTTTTATATTTTCCTACTAGATGTATGAAAATATTTACATACATCCAAATAAAAATTTCAAAAACAAAAACAAAAATAAACGGTTGAATTCGGTTTTCATGATACATAACAGCGCGGGGCCAGAGCCTATGGCGGTACACAATCCTAATAATTTTTGTACGCTCAAAACTTACATTTTAATCATTTCCAGCGAATCCGTAACTAAAATAACTTTTTTATTGCCATGCCGCACAAGAAATGCAAATTATTAATTATACTAGATTAATAAAAACAGTACCTTACCATTAATATATTTTACGTACAACGATTTGAAAACTATATAACCCGTTTTTCAACTATAAAGTTAGCGGTAAGCACCATATTTTATTTTTCTAGACGATGAATTAATAATTTCGGGAGGACAACATGTGTTTACATTTTTAATATTTGTAGCACGTTCTTCAGAATTAATTAAAATCAACGCTGCAGAAAGGTCGAATCTCCAGGCCTGCTAGGGTGAATTCGACCGTACGTTCGTGCAATACGCCGTGCCGCGGCGTACATTTGTTTACACGCTTTCTTCACTTACGTCGTTAAGATTCCCACATTATTTATCTTCTTCCTCTTTTCTTTGATACGGCAAATTCGACAGTAGGTTCGTCCAGAGCACGGGTCGCGAGTCGCAATTTATATACACGGTTTCTTTACTTACGTCGTTAAGATTCTGAATATATTTTAGGGTATATTGTCATCTTGTTTCTGAGCGATTGTTAACACCGGTGCAGAAATTAACGCAACTCCTTACGAAGTGTATTCAAGAGATTTTGTTTCCTACGAATTGGAAAAATGCAATATTCAATTATCAGGGTATGACGGAAAGAGGTTAAATATTGTAGGTAAAGTGAATTAAAAATGTGTTATTCTTAGATAAAAGTGTGGATACGCAGTTCGTAATAGTTAAAAATGGTAATTCTACGATTGTTGGTAGAAGTTTGAGAAGGATTGAGAGGAATAAATTTGGTAAATACCAGTGAGATTAATTGTGATAATCACTTAGTTTTTCGTGATAGTTTAAAGAAGAAATATGCTCATGTTTTTTCAGAAAAATCGGGTAGACTTATAAATTATGAAGCAAACATCGAAGTTAATTCGGACTTCAGGCCAAAGTTTATAAATCCAAGACCGTATAAGATATTATTGAGAAGGTAGAGATAAGTGATATGGCTAGTCCGATTGTTGTTGTTAAAAAGAAAAACGGTTCAATTAGATTTTTTACCGATTTTAAAACCACATTAAACCCTATGTTAGCGAAGTTGAAATGCCCTTTGCCTCGTATTGACGATTTAATTTCATCTTTAAATGGTGCAAAATATTTTGCTAAAATAGATTTACGAAATGCCTTTGGACAGATTTCGTTGAACGAAAAGTCAAGGAAATTATGTGTGTAAATTAAATTATGTACGCATGTAGGTTTATTTACATATAAAGTTTTGCCTTTTGGTTTAAGCACGAGCCCGGCTATCTATATGCAAGTCATTTCGGCGATAGTCGGCGGACTTAGGAACGTTCGTGTATTTTTAGAAGACATACTTTTATTTGGTAATTCTAAAGAGGAATTATTTTCTATTGGTGAATCAGTACTTAGCAAGTTAAGTGATTGTGGTTTAACTATTAATGAAAATAAGTGTTCTTTTCTAGAAACAGAGATAGAATATTCAGGTTTATATATATTTAAGTGTCCAACGTAAATGGAGCACTATTTTAATTTTTTTACAATTGTTTCTCTCATAGGCGGGTGTAACAACTTCAGTTCCGGGAAAAAGTGGATAGGTAAATGAGAAGATGGTAAAGGCAATGGCTTTTGAAAAGAAGTCAATATTCCTACTGTTATTATTCTGAGAGAATTCAAATAATACTGAGAGAATTGATTGGGGAACTAGGCGACTTACACAATTATTTGCGAATAGACGATAGATTGTATTGTTAATCGATTGATTTGGAAAAATCATAAATAATTAATGTTGTAAAGCCGAAAGTAATGAGGAGGGAAAGTACATAGAGAAGAAGACATTTGTTTTTTAAATAAAAAGAAAGAACAGTAAGTTGAAAATGTTGCTTGAGTCGTGATGGAGGACTTAGCCAGCCGAGGAATCGAACACCGAACGCCCGGGTGGGACCCAAACCCCACTCAAACACTGACCGGTCAAAATAGCGAAGGGCTATTCAGATCTGGTTAATAAACACGAAAAAGGTCAATTAAAGCAACTTTTCATTTCTGGTTGGTGGTCTTACACCAGGGCAATATCATTGAAAGTGAACATGCAGCAAGTATACTTTATATTATTTCCAATGAATAAATTGATAAATTAATAAAATGAAAGTTGAGCACCCCGGTATTTGAACTGACAACTCCGGATTTCTATTCAATATCTTTACCCTCAACCACGGAGGTCTTTGTGTTAGTATCATTGTAGAGTTGATCGGATTGACTTTGGGGTCACGCATAGGACTGATTCGATTTTGAGAATCTTATACAGGTTTACAATTGAAATCACTTTTATGTTCAAAATTCTTTTAATGAAAAACCTTTATGTAAATAAGATTCAAGGGACCATAAAAAGCTTTACATGTTTCTAAGACTAACAAGAGATCAAAATCATGACATAGTTTGTCATTACTGACACTAATGTAAAAATGTATGCGAAGTTGAATGAGAACATTTTACAGGCAGTTATATCTGTTTTGCGCAGAATCAGCGTTTTATAGAAGCGTCGTAAATTTGCTTTGTTCTTGATATCTAGAAAAAAATCAGATTATAAAAATATTAACACATTATTTTCTGCAATAACAACATAAACTTCGACACCGTAATCCTAAAAATAAATATGTTTTACCAATGTCATCAGTTAAAAATGCCAGCAATCGTCCAGTTATCCGTCTTGTAGTTCTGATTTCATCCTGTAGAGCTTCGCTTGTTGCCGCTATACCAATTATGTTCAAAAGATGATGGAACACCCAAATAAATTTGCTCGCTATTTCCTCGTTTGACTGTAAGAAAGTCATTATATGAATTTATGAAATTGAATGACATTGGAAGGCAATATTCGTGAAATTTCACAGTTGTTGTCAACTTACTGAAGCCCCGAGACTGAAGCTTGTAATCAGGTGCAACATAAAAGGTATTGGTCCAAGAAGAAGCTAAAATACATGAAATTGTGATTTATCATTTTTGTCAGCCTAATGTTATCTAATTTTTTAAGCCGTTAATTCCGTTTTTTACATTAACTCCACATGGGAGGCCCTGACGAAAACAATTTCTCTCGGGGCCTGTGTCCTTCAGATGAGAGGAGGGGGTGAACATGGATCTTGAAGAGACGTAGATAGGGAGGAAACACAGAGGCCAGCAAATCGTTCCAAAGCAAAGCTGTGGAACTCAAGAACTGAACTTAAACTCAAGAACTGAATCCTACTCAAGAACAAAATGAAAGAGTCTTAAAAACGACCATTGTGACAACGTTAACCGTGTACATATGTTGGGCGCATATTTGGCATGTTTCCCAACTATGCACCGATGCCGAGGGAATCAATGACACAAGTTCCTCGGAACATCTTCCATTGAAATACCGATAGAACAATGATAGCATTCCCACTTAACTATTTTTTGTATTTCTTGGGCACTGACTATGTAACAATTTCTAGACATTTTTGTTTTGAAAAGTTTTATTTTTCGATGTACATTTGTTACTTTAATTTTAAATTGTTTTGCGACCGGTTTCGACACGTCCGTATCATTAACGAGCAAACTTAAAACTAACTTAAAAATTCTATACAGACACAATTAATTAGGCGGGGGTAGTGGGAGGGGGGAATTTGGTGGAGGGGGAGGACTGTGGGAGGAGTCAAAATTACATGGAAACATCGTGAGCAGAGGTGATTTACATGGTGCTATTATTTTATTAACTAAATTAATTTTAGATTTAATTTTTTTGTTGATTTCTAAAGTTTCTAACGCGCACAAATTAAAATATGAATTTACATTGCAATGTTTAAACTTAGTTTTTTTCTTTTTTGAAGCTATGACCTGAAAAATTAAATCTAAAATTAATTTAGTTAATAAAATAATAGCACCATGTAAATCACCTCTGCTCACGATGTTTCCATGTAATTTTGACTCCTCCCACAGTCCTCCCCCTCCACCAAATTCCCCCCTCCCACTACCCCCGCCTAATTAATTGTGTCTGTATAGAATTTTTAAGTTAGTTTTCAGTTTGCTCGTTAATGATACGGACGTGTCGAAACCGGACGCAAAAAAATTTGAAATTAAAGTAACAAATGTACATCGAAAAATAAAACTTTTCAAAACAAAAACAAAAAAATTCTCACTAAACGTCTGTGCTCTAAGGATTGCAATTAAGCATTTGTTAAGAAAGAAGAATATATCAAACGGACCGCCCGTTTTTGTACGGAGTCGAGTGTTTTTTCCGGAATTTTGGGGCTCCAGGCCGGAGCCAAATTAGAACTATAGGACACATTTTTGATTTGTACAGGATTAACAGTTGTGTACTATTAAAGTATCTGCGGGCCCAGTATCTGAAATCTAACTAAACTCTGGCTTCGAAGGAGCCCCCACACCCGAGTTAGTCAGTCTTATAGTAACGCCAAGCATATAATTGCGAGATACATTAATGGTATTGTGACGAAGGTTTTACCTGGGTAATTAGCCATTAACCACAAGCGACAGCTGTCACTAAGAGACGGCATCACTGGGAAACGTTGGCGGGCGTGACGTCACAGGTGTAATTTGAACAATATTTTCGATTTTTCGACTATTTAAACAGCTCGTACTGTAAATCCTCATTGAAGAATTATTTGTCGATATTAACTCTGGTATTTTATGAATAACAAAGCTGAAATAAACCCATGCCCTTGCACAATACTGTCTTTAAATTTCTTATCCAAAAGTTAGATTTTTATAGTAACAATTTATACGGCTGAATTTTCAAATGGCAGGTAAACATCAATGCAGGTAGACTAACGGAATATATTATTTAAGTACCAATAATATTATGAGTTAGTAAACTGGTACCCAGAGGGTACAAAATACGCTGGACTATTCATTATTATTATATTGTATTTGATTTCGTTTTAAATAAAACAAATAATAAATAAAACAAAATAAAATAAAACTCACAACAATGTTATATTTATCATTGGTTAAGGACAAGGCATCCATTAGCCTGTCGAAAATTCTCTCCACATTTTCCATATCTAGTCCTTTAAAATTGTGTTCATTGCTTGTTAGTTCAACTGCCGTAAACTGAAATACTTTATTTTTCAAAATCCAAAGTAAAGGATTACTATCTATTTCATAATAATCTGGTCTCTTGAATGTCTTAATCAACGATATATTCAATATGTATACGTATGAACTATATATATTCACCATGTTGCAAAATTGGTAAATTAAAAAGTCCGTTATAAATACCATTCCATAAAGCCAAAAGTTTGTCCAAGCAACTTCTATTGTTATTCCATCCGGTAGGTTATCATAGTATAAAAATATATTTAAACCAAATTCGACAAACATAAAAGAAATGTCTAATAAATGAACGAAACGAAAGGAACGATTGCTTTTGACTATGTACCAATTCAGATTAGGCACTAAACGTTCTATTTTATCAAGTAGGATCAACGTTTTCATAACCGTTTTGGATCTTGTGTTGGAGATCAAATTCAATATAACGTTCAATGCCATTACAAGAAAGAGTAATGCATTTGCTATACTATATAAGGGATACACCCCAGTGTATGTTATAAGGGTGAACATTCCAGGGATTTTTAACAAGGATCCAGTACAAAATATGCCACAAATAAATATTATATATAAAATTTCCGTCAGTTTTAAAGTTTTTATTTTATCCCCAACAAATGTAAAACTTTGTAAACCGAAAATTGTGTAGAGAAATGGAAACGGTTCCAATTTATTTTTAAAAGCTTTAGTATTACACATCTGATAACTCATTTTAGTTTTTGTTTCGTTCTTTACAAAACATGACCGCATTGAGAAAATTAGATTTAATACTGTTTATTTAAAAATTGTATTTTACCTACACTTAATCATCCATACAGAAAAGTTTCAATGATATTATTTGAATTGCATTAATTGAAAAAAAAAATTGATTAAATTGAATCACTAATGTAATAAAATGATTATTTTTCCCATGACATTGTTGTAGCAACAACACATTGTACAGTATTAATGGAAAAAGTAAAAAAAAACGACACATGCTTGTCACTTTATAAGAACTATCACTAATACTTCTATGATAGACAAGACGTCGGTAAAAATGTATGGAAAACTGTGACGGCTCCGCTGGGAAGTATAAGTACACATATAGTAAATGTTTTTTTCTCTGTAATAAGTCGTTAGGATAGAGGTGGGTTAGAAAACCTCAAATAATAGTTTACATGCTAGAACTTATCTTTCGTTTTATCGGTGAAGTAAAAAGGAAGACAAAATGTACGTTTTGTGATGTATTGACCCGGTAACGTCTTTTCCTCCGTTTCCTGTCTCAGTTCTCATTTACAATTTGAACTATTTTCATTTGGCTATTGTATTTTATAATACTTGGTCCATCTGCTCATGGGGCAACTGAAAAAAAACAGTTGACAACTCAATCGCTTCATGGATTTTAATTATATGGTTAATTCATGGATTTACAAAAATCTTAAATAATACAGGTCTACAACAAAAATGCTGTCTGGATGTTTTCAACTGATTTCTATGTATTTGGGTGTTCTGAAAACTAGAAAAATACTCAAAAAATTCCAGAACGTCAGGTTATTTTGCAAAACGGTATACAAATTGTGATATATGTGATTATCCATGTAGTGGGTAATTCGGAAATGTTCGGGTCCGCCGAACTTTGACGAACGTCTCACGAGTCGGACAGCAGTCTCGTCCATAGGAGCTCGTCAGAACCATTCTAGCCACCGTAGTAATCACTCGCTACCTGAATAATAATACAGTACTTAATAATCCATTGTAACATCACAATAAAAGACGAAATAACTTACGTTGTACATATCATTATTTGTGGGCTAGTAAGGCCACATTAAAGAACATTACAATTGGCGCAGCCGTATAAACGTACAATATTGGATGGATTACCAAAATTGGATTACCAAAAAAAAATTTTTACCAATTTAATGCGGGGAGAGCTAAGTCACCCCGTGAAAGTTTTCAAGGCTACCTACAGCCAAGGTGGAACATTGGAGGATCTTTTGGGGTTTGTCTGACCGAGAGAAAAGACCGTCTCTGGCTATTCCTGGAGCCACAGTCAGAGTTCTGGAGTACCATTCCAAGGGTACTCAGAAGCAAGAGGCAGTGGTCGATTTTGGAGCTCAACAGAGCCTTTCCACGAAAGTGAAGTTCCAAGGGAGTGCCGAAGGAAGAAGGAAGGCATTCAGACAAGGACAAATTGAGGAAGAAAAACAACTTGGAGACGTTGCAACCGCAATTTCTAAGTTAGGTTTTTTATTTCTTTCTTGTGGAGGATTTGTCGGGTTTTTTTTGTAATTTTTTTTTTGTGGGGTAGTATTGTTGTCGTGTGTAGCTTCGCGTGATATTTTTTTTCCCTTTCGTGAAGATGGAACCGGTGAGAATTCCACCGTTCTCTCACGTAAACGGAGATTGGGATGTGTTTCAACTCAAATTAGAGCAGTTCCTCGTGTTGCATGATAACATTACCGAGATTAAGAAAAAGGCTTATCTGATAAACTCGCTTGAAACGGAGACCTTGACTCTTCTGTCTAACTTATGTTTCCCGATTAAAATCACAGATGTTACGTTTGAGAAATTAATTGAGTTGCTAAAAAAACATTGTGGTAAATGTAGATCACTTTTTCAAGAGCGGGAATTATTTTTCCAAGCTAAACAGAATCATAACGAATCGATTAGGGATTTTGCCGCCAGACTCCGAGGTCTCAGCATATATTGTCAGTTCGGAACCAGGCTGGTGGATAATCTTGTAGACGTGTTTGCAATCGGTCTACTTCCGGGTCCAGTACGGGTAAAATTGTTTGTTGAAGGGCCTAAACAAAACTTTAATCAACTAGTTGAACTTGCAGTGACCGCGAAAGGTCCTGAAGTCGATTCAGTCAAGATGAAGTTAGAAGTAAATTCGGTAAAGAGATTTGGAAAATCGACTTCTCCGGCGCGAAAACATAATTATCGGTCTAATAGTACCGAGTCATGTAGGTCGGATAAACAGGTTAAAACCGGTTCATCTCTAAGGAAGTGTAATATTTGTGGGAAATCAAATCATGACACTCATAGCTGTAAATTTAAGCAAGCTAAATGTTATTCTTGCGGTAGATTGGGTCATTTACAAAGATTTTGTAAAAACGGGTCTGTAAAATCAGTTATGAATTGTAATAATGAGAATATTGAGAATGTAGCTTTTGTTGGGCAATCAAGGCACATTTGAAATTAAATGGGAAATTCTTCGAAGCGATGATTGATTCAGGTTCATCGGTTTGCGTTATTCCGGAGACATTATTTTGTAAACATTTCAGTAATATAGAGTTGTCACCCGAAACACGAAAAATTTCAGGTTACGACGGGAATATATTGAATGTTGTGGGTAATGCAAATTTCAAGGTCGAATACAATAATCTAGTTAGGTTCATAACCTTTATCGTTGTAACAAGCGGATCGGAAATGATTGTGGGGAGGGATTTTATGGAAACCTTTAACCTCAACATTATTTCAAAACAAAATTCTATCAAATCAGTTTCATCGGAAAAAGAGAAAATTGATAAAATTAAAAATAAATTTCCAGAAGTTTTCGACAGGAAACTAGGACGATTTAATAAATTCAAAGTGAATTTTAAAGTAAAGGAAGATGCGGATCCTTTTTTCTGTAATGCTAGACCGGTACCTTTCGCTATTAGAGATAAGATCGAATGTGAACTTAAATCAATGGTGAGGGATGGTATTATTTCGCTAGTGAAAAGCAGTGAGTATGCATCTCCTATCGTTCCGGTAGTAAAGAAAAACGGCGAGATTCGTATTTGTGTAGATTATAAACGAACTTTAAGTCTTATTACAGAGTTAGAGAAATACCCGCTACCTAGGATCGAAGAGGTTATCCACAAGGTTAGTTCGGGAAAATTTTTTGCAAAACTGGATTTAAAACAAGCTTATTCACAGTTAGAACTGCAGGATAGCTGTAAGAAATTTACAACGATTAATACACATTTAGGATTGTTTGTTTACAATAGACTAGTGTTTGGGTTTAAATCTGCTCCGGCAATTTTTGCTAGAACAATTGCGAGTTGTTTGCAAGGGTTAAAAGGCGTGGCATTTTACTTAGATGATATTATTATCTCAGGGATCAACGAAAAGGATCTAATGGATAATATCATGGCAGTTTGTAAACGATTACAAGATTGCGGATTATGTGTCAATACGGAAAAATGTCAATTTTTTGTAAAAGAGTTAGAGTTTTTGGGGTACATCATTTCCGAAAAGGGAATCCAACCTCAAACGGATAAATTAGAAGCCATTAAGAATGCACCTCATCCGACGGACGTTCATCAACTTAAAAGTTTACTAGGATTTTTCAGTTTTTACCGGAATTTTATACCTAATATGTCATCAATTCGTGAGCCACTTCATAATCTTTTAAAGAAAGATGTCAAATGGGTTTTTTCTAGAGAATGCGCTAACGCAGTAGATACGATAAAGAATTTGATGAGTAAAAATACGATTTTGACGAATTACATTCCGCACCTTCCGGTTAAACTTTTTACGGACGCGAGTACTTCCGATGTAGGGGCGTGTCTAGTTCACTCATTCGCTAACGGTACGTTGCGACCTATAGCATTTTTCATCTAGAAGTTTAAATAGCGCGGAAAAGAAATGTAGCATCTTAGATTTAGAGGCTTTAGCTATAGTGTTCGGTCTGAATAAATTTTTTCAATACTTATATGGCAGAGAATTCACGCTGGGTGTTGATAATCTGCCTCTGATGAGAATTCTCGGTGAACATAAGAATATTCCAGTACTAGCCGCAAACAGATTGCAAAGGTATGGAATAATTCTAGCAGGTTTTTCTTATAAAACGGAATTCGTAAGATCTTGCAAAAATCAAGCGGATTTCCTATCTCGACTACCTTTAGAATCGTCAGTTGAGGAATTCAGAGAAGATTACGGGTCTGATTTCGTAAGTTTTGTTAGCAATTGTGAACATCTTGACGTTAATTCGATTATGGAAGCCACTAAAGTAGACACTGTCATTCAAAGCGTAATGACTTGGTTAAGGCAAGGGTGGCCCAAACGTGTTAAACGCGAGGAGGAATTATGGAAATTTTGGATAAAAAGGAACGAACTTTCGATTGTTAAGGATTGTTTATTTTGGCAACATAGAATTATTGTTCCAAGTTCGTTGCATAAAAAAGTGTTAGAGCTCGTACACCGTTCACACTTAGGTGTTGTAAAGATGAAAGGGTTAGCAAAAGGTTATTTTTGGTGGACGTCGCTGAGCAAAGACTTAGAGAAAATTGTTCAGGAATGTCCAGAATGCGCGTCGACGAAACAATCTCCGCCAAAGAGTCAATTATCGGTATGGCCTAATTCTGGGAAGGTCTGGAGTAGGTTACACCTGGATTACAGTGGGCCGATGGCAGGGAAAATGTTTCTGGTCGTCTGCGACTCATTCACTAAATGGGTCGACTGTATTGAAGTTCAAAGGGCAGATTCAGCTAATACTATATTTGAATTGAGGAAATTATTTTCAAATTTTGGCTACCCTGAACTCATAGTGAACGGTGTCGCTGAAAACTCAGTGAAAACTACTAAGAGTTTTCTTAAAAAACTTATGGTAGGAAATAAATTTCAGGTTGATTACAAGGATAAATTGTTACATTTTTTGTCCGATTATAGAAATACTCCACATTGTACGACGGGAGTCGAGCCAGCAGTTTTACTGTTTGGTAGGAAACTTAGATCTACTTTTGACAGTCTCATTCCGAAAAAGAATGAACGGGTTGTGTCAAAACAACATGATTTGGCGAATAAAAATATTGAGTCCAATCAATGTAAACAGACTAAGTATTATGGTGGTGTAAAAACAAGAAATTTTATTGTGGGACAAAAATGTTTAGTTAAGGATTTCAGGAAGAATAATAAATTTACATGGGTAAGGGGAATTGTTACAGATAAAATTGGGAAAAAATATATTTGGTAAAAACTTGTGATTCTCAATTAATTTGGAAACGGCATGTGGACCAGATGAGAAACTTGTCAGTGTGTTGGAGTGATGTTGAGTCAGATTTGCCAGATTCCGCGTCTGATGACACGAGGACTGAGCACTCTGAGAAAGAGTTGTCCAATCTGTGGAGTGAGTTAACGGTGTTTTCTCCTGATTTCAGATTTGCGGAGGGAGGAGAGAGGTCACCGGAGGTCGCAGACATGGCAATCGCTGGTCCAAGTCAAAATCCAAATCCCTGGTCGGGGAGACTCCGCCCAAAAAAGTCCCCACAAGGAAGGAACGGAAAGCCTTCTGATTTAATATAATTGGTGTATAAAATATTTATAATTATGTGTTATGATAAGAACTTGAGTAAATTATGAATATAATATTTACAGTGTATTTGTATTATATAGAGTCTGAAATACTTAAAATATTTGAAATACGTATACTGTAGCGACTGATTACAGGGGGAAGGGTGTGATATATGTGATTATCCATGTAGTGGGTAATTCGGAAATGTTCGGGTCCGCCGAACTTTGACAAACGTCTCACGAGTCGGACAGCAGTCTCGTCCATAGGAGCTCGTCAGAACCATTCTAGCTACCGTAGTAATCACTCGCTACCTGAACAATAATACAGTACTTAATAATCCATTGTAACATCACAATAAAAGACGAAAGAACTTACGTTGTACATCTCATTATTTGTGGGCTAGTAAGGCCACATTAAAGAACATTACACATATATATACAGATATAGATAGTATATACAATAGTGAGCTCTGAAAATAATCATTTCATTGCTAAACCATTCATCCGATTGCCATGAATCTTTGGGGATGTGATGTGGAGATGCCCGCGGTAGTTTTTGTATACAATTGTGAGCTCTGGCATCATGAAATTACGAAAAATTAATAATTAAATAAAAATGAATCGCAGAAATGAATTTACGCGCATAACTTTTTAACGACTGCACCAAAATTGGATAATTCTTTTTTTGTGTTCGTTATTGTCAAGACAAGGTTTGTATAAAACTACTGGTGAGCTCTGGCATTATGAAATTAGTATAAAAAAATTGCAATAGGTGGCACGCGAGCTGTGAAGACTGAATATACTGGGACTGAATGTATGGAATGTGGGAGGGGGGAGGGGAACTCGGGTAGGGGGTTCGAGGGAGGGAGTGAGAGGAACTAGGGATCGGGGAGGGTAACCTGAATTTTTAGGCAATAACAAAGACCCTAACTACAAACAAATCGTTCAAAGCATTTCAAGCTTTAGGTTGCCTAATGTGTTTAAAAGTACATTTTCTTCATTTCCACCTCTACTACTTTCCAGAAAATTTAGGATATGTGAGTGAAGAGCAAGGTGAACCATTTCACCAAGATATTAAGGAGATGGAAAAAAGATACCAGGGAAGATGGAGCATCTCAATGATTGCAGACTACTGTTGGACGCTTCAGAGAGACCTTCCTGAGCCTTCCTACAAGCGAAAATGTACCAAAAGGAGTCTCTCTTTAGTGCATACTAATCAATGTATTTTAGATAAAAAAAATAAGTTTTGTTACGTAATTATAAATTTTTTTTAAAAAATTTGGTCTTTTATCTTTTATTTTAAGATGATAACTTGTTTAACATAGATACCTACATTGTCAGAAAACGTGACGTTCTGTGACAAAATGAAAGTCATTTTCGGATTCAGCACACCCAAAAACATAAGAATTACGCAAAAAAACCAAAACAGCTCTTAATTTTTATTTTTTTGTAGACCTGTGTAATTTATGAACCCAAACGGACGGTAGCACCTATGGTTGAATTTGATGCGAACTAAGCCAAAATGGACTTAAAGTTGTAACATATGTTTACATGCTCCGTTTTGTCGTCCGTTTTGCTCTTGGATCTCTTTGCGATTCGATGAGGCGTACATTTTGGTGTCTAAAATTCCATTTTACCTAGCTACACTATCGTATCGTATGATACGATACGATTGTACCATCCCAGCCAGGAGTACTCCTGTCCCGGTGAGACCGGTACACCAGGGGGGAATGATTTGTTAGGACTAGGAACACGTGCTCTGAGGATGGGAAGGAGGTTGGAGTTTAATCGATCGGTATACATCCTAACCTAATAAGACAATATTGGAGTTTAGGCTGGGCAGGAATAAAGGAATGGATTGATTGATTTTTTATTTAATTAAATGAAGACAATATTAGCGAAACTCAATCGAAATCTGGAGACAGAAAAATCAGAAAAGATATTGGCTCCGCTGGGACTCGAACCCAGAACCCTTTTCTTACATGGAAACAGCTGTACCGATTAAGCTACGGAACCCATATTAATTCGGTCACTTTTAACTGTATCATACTTCGACTAAGAACTACCAACATTATCTTCATTTACTTAACGCACATATTATTGGCTGCTATCTTTATATATGATTACAAGATTCAACTCGAACTAAATGCAATCTAGATAGTGTCTGGAAAAATTTTAATCCATTTTATTTGTAATACGCGACATCTATTGACTTTCATATATAAAGATAGCAGCCAATAATATGTGCGTTAAGTAAATGAAGATAATGTTGATAGTTCTTAGTCGAAGTATGATACAGTTAAAAGTGACCGAATTAATATGGGTTCCGTAGCTTAATCGGTAGAGCTGTTTCCATGTAAGAAAAGGGTTCTGGGTTCGAGTCCCAGCGGAGCCAAAATCTTTTCTGATTTTTCTGTCTCCAGATTTCGATTGAGTTTCGCTAATATTGTCTTCATTTAATTAAATATTATAATTTCAGATTTTACTCATAAAGTTTAAAAAAACTAATAATAAATATTCATCCTAGACTTGCAGAAAAAGTCAATAGATGTCGCGTATTACAAATAAAATGGATTAAAATTTATCCAGACACTATCTAGATTGCATTTAGTTCGAGTTGAATCTTGTAATCATATATAAAGATAGCAGCCAATAATATGTGCGTTAAGTAAATGAAGATAATGTTGGTAGTTCTTAGTCGAAGTATGATACAGTTAAAAGTGACCGAATTAATAAGGGTTCCGTAGCTTAATCGGTAGAGCTGTTTCCATGTAAGAAAAGGGTTCTGGGTTCGAGTCCCAGCGGAGCCAATATCTTTTCTGATTTTTCTGTCTCCAGATTTCGATTGAGTTTCGCTAATATTGTCTTCATTTAATTAAATATTATAATTTGAGATTTTACTCATAAAGTTTAAAAAATTTATAATAGATTTTTTATTTCTTTATGGGGTCTTTCATCTTGACTATTCTCGGCTCCTCTTGGATCTTCTTGTCTATTTCTGGCTTTTCTTGACTGTTCTTGACTCTTCTTGAATCTTCTCGTCTCTTCTTGATTCTTCTTGTCTCTTCTTGCTTCTATTCTTTTACAAACTCTGCCCAGGATGTACAGTTTTATTTATTTATTTTTTTTATTTTTATGTTTATTGTTTGCATTTATATTTTATGTTTTTTATGCTTTTACATTTTATGTTTATTTTTTTCTGGATTACACAGGCCCTGCGTTATTCAACGCTCATGTTTATTTTATGTTTTCTTTACTTTACATGCTTATGATTTATTTTTCGTTATTTGGTGCAATTAAACGCCTAGCGATGACTCCCACACGCTCTTGTTTATTTATTTTTTTTAATGTTTTGCGGTTTTCTACGCTTATACATATACATTTCTTTTTAGTTATGCTGTACTATGAGAACTGAACTCCGTTGTTCGTTTTTGTACCGTCCTTCTCCCCATATAAGGGGTTGGACCCTGGACCGTGTCCCCGCCTACGTACCATGGCCGGTCATCTAGAACTGGTGGAGCTGCACCTGTTTGCCGCGCCACACCCCGTGACATGAAGAGGCTGGGGAGAAGGCTGAACGACATCCGAAAGCTGTCCGTCCCGCCTCCGGCGACCCGACGCTTCTCTCCCTAGGGTCTTCTTCATGTTTTCCACTTACTGTCGTCTAGGCACCACCGGCTAGCTGGCTTAAGGACGACGCTGCCGGTTGTGGGGAGGCCGGACAATCAGCCTCCTTCACTGTCTCGGGGACTGCCGGCAGCCAGGTTGCGGTGACACCGGTTCTTATCTGTATATATGTTATTTTACTTGTTTCCTTCTTTTTAACGTACAGTGCTCGGTGCCGCCCGCCGGATTATGTATGGTCATGTCTCCCGCTGTCATGAGCTAATTACTCATGACGGCTGCTGTCATTTTGATTACTTTATTTTTTTGTTGATGTTACTAACAACTTGTTCGACTGTCCACGAGGCTCACTGCTTTTGCATTGACACCTCCATGGGCTTTAGAATTGTAGAGATTGACCATTACAGTACAGTCCTGTAGGCGCGCCCGCATACCGCCACCTAACACAGTATGAGGGGACATTGAAGGTCTAGATTCGTTACATTAAAAGTAGAGCCATTTATTCAAAAAAATTAGATTCTTGCGAGAACTCCGAAGGGGCGACCATAAGTTGCCTATACCGGGGTGGGACAGTGGTGGGTACTTCAATTGTCTCTTCTTGATCCCAATTATTGCCTCTTCTTGGATCTTCTCGTCTCTTCCGGCTCTTCTTGGCTCTTCTTGACCCTTCTGGGATTTTTCTATCTCTCCTTGGCCCTTTTTACTTCTTCTAGTCTCTTCTTGATTCTTCTCATCTCTTATATACCCTACTTAGATCTTCTTGCTATTTCTCATCTCTTAATGTCGCTTCTTGGCTCTTCGTGTTTCTTCATAGATCTTCTCGTCTCTATTTCTCATCTTGGATTTTCCCGTCTCTTCTCTGCTTTTCTCATCTCTTCTTGCCCCTTTTTGGATCTTCTTATCTCCTATTCTTGGCTCTTCGTGGCTTTTCTTGTCTCTTCTTGGCTCTTCTTGCCTTATATTGGATCCTCATGCCTCTTCTTGCCTTTTCTTGCATCTTTAACTTCTCGCCCCATCTTGGCTCGTTCTGTCTCTTCTTGAGTCTTCCAACTGCTTACCAACCCTTCATGTTCATTCTTGTCTCTTCCAATTCGCAATTTCTTATCACTTTTCATTCCCACATAATCCCATATCATTTGTATTAATGTATAAAGGAAGAGAACTAAACTAATTTCTGAAATTCACTAAAAGTACCGATTTCAAACAGTTTTCAAACAATTAGATAAATCAAATGATCCCTTCTCAGACCGTCCCTTTGTAGTATCCGTCAAATACCTAAATAAAACAGTAACCAAACCAGGAAATCAACATATTATATCCCTACATAAAATCCATGTACGAACAAAGGACATTCCCTTGAAATGCAATGAATAAAAACCGACTGAAAACAAAAAACATAACAATTCTGTAAATGGAGTAAGTTTCGACTTAATCCATCGATGTTTCTTGGTAAATGTAAACAATTTATCTTCCAAAATAATAATCGATGATTTACTTTAAGATGCGCACCTCTCTCGGCAACAAATCGAGAGGCTCAAGTGCTCTGTAGAGGGGTCATATCTTAGTCCTTGGAAGGGGGTACCCCAGAAAGGACACATTTTTCTCTAAAAAATTGTAAAACAAGGAAAAAAAATCTGAATTCTCGTCTGATTTTCGTAAATACGGTTAAACCGGGTTTGCAGTTGTTAAGAATAATTTAATAGGAATTGTAGACCGTATAAATATTTAGATGGGGACTCAAGATTTCCTGATAAACTATTATTGAATTACGAATATATTTTCACGATGAACAACAATATGAAGCCGTGCTCGCGAAATGTAGCCTGCAGTAGGTCTCCAACTTCAACTCCAGCGGCGTCATCGCAGATGGTACCAGCTGGTTCTCTGGGCGAAATTATGGAGAAGCTGAATAAAATCGATGTCGAGCTCGCTCGCATTAATCCAATGTGGGGAGATATCCGACGTAAAGAAGAGCCTCGAGTTCGCACTAACAGCCACGTACCAATACGAAAAAGAGGGTCCGGAGGTGGTCGAGAAGAGACTGTAGACTGTCGACCAGATAGTTTCGGAGGTGACATCCATTAAGAATAATAATAATTATTATTATGATTTTTATAGTGCCATTTTCGTGAAAAAATCACCTCAAGGGCACTTTTGTGAGAAAGACACCTCAAGAAGAGCATGGACGTCTTCAGGTACGAACTGCACGAGCCGGATCAGCTCTACCATATGAAAAACGGGAGAGCTGATCCCACGAAGGGAGAAAACTTACTCTGCATAGCCCATAAAATAGGCGAGCAGATTGGTTTCATACTACAGCCAGAAGATGTGGATATAGTGCCACGAGAGGCTACCAAGTCCAACCGGGTTAAGCCAATAAAATCATCCGATTTGCAAGTAGATGGAGAAAAGAGGAAATTCTTGCTCTATTCGAAAAGGCCAGGAAGATTACAAACACCGACCTGAAATATTCTGGACCAGAAGCCAGAATTTACGTTAACAAACACTTAACAATTAACAATAAGATTCTGCTTTCAAACTTTAAAAGCAAGTCACGGAAAGCGGGTTTCAAAATTGTACGGGTAAAGGACTGTAAGATCTTGGTGAGAAAAAAGGATAATTCACCAGTTTTTTTAGTCAGGAGGGAAGACGACCAACTCCAGAAAATTTCGTAAAAAAATACCGCCCATTCGTTTTTTATTGTATACTCCTCCCTCTTACTCCACACGCCCGCCTATCCTGTATCTGATGTTGCCATACATGACTATTATATTCGCACAACATTCCTTTAATATATTTTACTGTTCTCAACTCCTGTCAACGGCAAGATATTCTCACTTTCTGTACTCAACTATTATTGTTTACTTGCTATTCAAATATCTATATTACACCTCACATTCTCTGCATATTTTTGTTATTAACACTCAACTGAAAAAGAGTCCCTGCCTTTAAATTATTTTATCAGAGCGTACGTTGACTGAGAACAAAAACTGACACATTTCTTAGCAGTGTTACGAGTGGTGATTATGACGTGATCGGCATAACAGAGACCTGCTTACAAATTCTATTTCAGAGGGCGAGCTTTTGGACTCAAGATGCATTGAATTCCGACGCGAAAGAAGCATCGATGGTGTAACTACGGGTGGTGGGGTACTCTGGCTGTCAAAAAGGAACTCAATTTGTAATTACTCATTGTGTTCTACGGATGAAGATATTTGGGTGACTTTTCGCATCCCACGTGCAACTGGATTTACTAGCGTTCATCTTTGTTGCATCCCTGTCCAAAAGCGTCAACTTCAATGCTCGAATCACCGTCTTTTCGAATGATCTAGGTATTAAGCTTTTGAATCAACTTGACGACAAGTTTCTTATCATGGGAGACTTTCCTTCCCGATATTACCTGGACTGGTAAAATTGACCTGATTCCTTGCAACTACACTTCTACAATAAGCTCAATATTTATCGATAATATTAATTACTGTAATTTAATTTAATGGTGTTCAAAATACGTTCGGAAGAATTATTGATCTGGTTCTCTGTAATTTCTCAGTACGTGTTGCTCCCTCTAACGATCCGTTGGATCCTGTGGTACTCCCCTTAAATCCATCATTATCGCTGATGAGTTTGTTAAACCCCCGGTCATAAAGGAAAACTCAATTAAATAGCCCTCATTCCACAAGGCTAATTATGGTGACATAAGAGACATACTGGCACAAGTAGATTGGAACATACTTAACTTAAAGACAAAATACTGCATGATTACACCATTTCTGGATCGCTGTTAAATAAAGATTATATGCGTGACCTGGGGTTCTTTCGGACTCTAACCTTTGATAAACACGTTGACAACATTATCACCAAAGCAACAAAAAGTCTAGGCTTTATATTGAGAACATGCAAATTTTTCAAAAACACTTAGACTTATCTGATTCTCTAAAATTCACATGTTCGTCCTCACCTGGAAGACAGTTCACAGGTTTGCAACCCACGCTATATTTAGTCCAGTCAATGAATGGTCCAAAAGGAGATGTAGAGTGCGTGAGCAGGAACCTAAGCGATTCCTTCAGAAACTTGTTCAGGTTGCTTAGGGTGTGAACATACTAAAAGTCCTGACGTCTAGGGGAGAAGGTCTAAATTTTCGGGTTTTAACCAGAAAATATTTATATTAATTTTAAGTTTTGTCGTAAAATGTCGTCCTTTTCAGAAAACAGCTGTTTTTTATCTTATTACTGACACAACTTTTGTTCGTTCACCTAATAATATGTGTGATCACACTTAAAGCCAGTTATTAAATAAAGTAATGGAGGAAATCTCGAGGAACCGACTATGCATATGGGTGTAAAGCCAGTTATTAAATAAAGTAGACAAAAATCATATTGCTTGAAAATTTTTGAATTGTATTTTATAATGATGATGATTAATTATCTCATAATAATTTTATTGTATTTCGTTACATTAAGTACATACTTATTTATGTACCACCGTTTAGATACGCTCATTCTGTAATTAAGGTATTGCAGAAATTTCTTTTGAACACTTTCAATGTTGTCTTTATAGACATCGTAAAGTAGAGTCCATATGGAGGTGCAGTATTCAAGTTGAGAGCGGTCCAGCGTGGAGTAAAGAAGAAGATAGGTTTCTTCTTCGATGGCGCTACAGCCCATATCGAGCTTTGGCCTCCTGAAGATAGGTTTCAGGTTTTCGAAATTTCAACATTCGAAATGTTTCTGATGACAAACCCTAGCATGCGTTAAGCTTTATTCACAATATTCTCAATGTGCGCATTGAAATGAGTTTAGAATCAAAAAGTACGCCAAGATCTTTTATACTGCAAACGCGCTCGAGTAAATAGTTACCAATACAATAATTATGTATTATAGCGTTGTGACTTTTAGTAAAGCTTTTTTGTTTACATTTGTTGTAACTTAGGTAAATTTTGTATTCATTGCAAAATGCTTCGAACCTTACTAAGTCGCTTTGGATGAGTAGACAATCGTTTAAATTCCTAACAATGGCAAATATTTTTATGTCATCGGCGTACAAAAGAAATAAACAATGCACGAAATGTGCGTTAAATGTGCTTTTTATAACATTGTTAATAAAAAGTTTAAATAACAACGGACCCAGGATTGACCCCTGTGGCACGCCAGAGATAACTGGTTCCCACCAAGAAGTAAGTCCTCGTAATGATACAACTTGCTGTCTTTTTGTTAAATATGAGACAAACCAATGTAATAAGTTTCCCCTGATTCAGAAGAACATAATTTTTTAATAAGAATAAGGTGGTCAACCTTGTCAAAAGCTTTTTTGCACTCGCAGTATATTGCATCTACCTGGTGGCCTCGATCAATGCTAGTGAATTACTTATGGTAGATTTGCTTTTTACAAACCCGTGTTGTTGTTTTGTAAGTTTGGCGGCAAGCTGGGGATATATACTGTCATGTACAAGTCTTTCCAAGAGTTTAGTGATCGCCGAAAGAATGGATATTGGCCTATAATTTTCCACTCTTTGACGTAAGTCACCCTTGTAGACCGGTATAATATAGGCTAACTTCCATCTATCAGGAAAAATCCGTCACTCAGGCATTTATTAAATATTATGGGAAGCGGCACACACAGTGATAACGCAGCAGATCTGAGGAAATCGCCGGTATTCCATCGTGACCCGCACCCTTGTTTATACCTAACGACTTTAAACACGATTGCACTTCTTGTTCCTTTAGTTCAATGGTGTGAATGTGCGCAAATCCAGAGTCCCGAACGGCCTCAAGTAGGTCGATGCAAATTGTATCATTGATAGAGGAGGGGTCAAATGTGGACTTAAAGAATTCAGAAAACATATTAGCAATTGGCTTCTGGATATGGGGAGAGTCGAGAGCGAACATATGCTAACACAATCTCACATACCTAATATGTACTAAAAAGTTTATGTTAATGCCTAAAAATAAAACTTTTGCTCTGTTTTTTGATCCGTGTAAAATAACGACTGGTCTTTGATTCTTATAAAATAACGACTAGACATTTCAAAAATAAGTTTTGAAAATTTCTATATTAATACATTGAAATTCATATTCATATAGTCGGGTTTATAAATGCGTTATTTCTTTTACTTAGGAAAATCTAAAAATAACAGTACATTTATTAAAATTAAATGGTCATAAATGCATTGGAAATTCATATGTCAAATATTGGTGTATAAATGTGTAAATTCTAATTATGCAACTGCAAATTTTCTCCAAAATAACCCAGAAAAAATCTCATAATTGTGATCTCCCGAAAGAAACCATTCACTTATTCGGAATGCAATTATTATTTTATTAAATGTAATTCCTTTGTAATTTCATTGAAAAAAAATGTTTTTACTTTTTTACCTAAAATATTGAATTCGAAATTGGATAGATCCGATGGTTTCGAACTCCTGCAACTCCATATAGAGGTACAGGAGGTCGGTACCATCGATACATCGCATCGGCTTGACACAGCGAAACATACTTATAGGTGTAAAAGACACGGTTAATGTTGCAATTTTGCAAACCTTGAATCACTTACTTTTAAATTTGTTGGTTAGATTTTTATATTATGTACGTATTTTTTTAATCGTTACATATTGATATTATATATCTCACTGTACTAAATTTTTGTTGCTTATATTTTTATTTAATTTATATACTTTTTATTCACATCGTAACTTTATCTAAACTACTTGTTTTCTCATATTAAAGATGGAGGTACTGCCTTTATTATTTATTATTTATGTAAAAGCCCTCTGGGCCGAAAATAAAAGAAATAAATAAACAACTAATTAAATTAATGTTCTCCAAAACGAGCTTGAAAAATCATTTGTCATATATTTGGATTATAATTGTGTAATTTCTACTATTTAAGAAATTCTAAAAATTATAGTACTTTATTAAAATTAAATAATTATAAATACATTGGGAATTCATATGTCAAATATTGGTTTATAAATGTGTAAATTCTGATTATGCAATTGTAAATGTTCTCTGAAATGGCCTGGAAAGAATCTCCTACTTGTGATCTCACTAAAGAAAAAACTCATAGAACATTAATAATAAGTACTCGTAGAACATTAATAAATGCATTCACTCTGAATGCATTTATTTATGTTCTCCAAATTGACCTTGAAAAAAAATCACATCTTTGCAAATATTTTAAAGACATCAAGAAACCATCCCTTAATTATATACAATTCATAATGTTCTCAAAAGTTTTCTCGACAGATTCAAATTCCCGTGATATCTTGAACGAAACCATTCCTTTGTTAAGAATATTATGAACTAAATATACAATTTGGCTGTCCTGAAACGGATATTCTGCCCAGTTGGACAGACAAATGATCACATTATAATGTATTGTAATATATATGCATATGTAAATAAATAAATAAATAAAATAAATAAAATATTACAGATTTCATGGGCATCGTTAGATTTGCGCCCGTCGAAGGACATGGCAGCAGGGTATCCATTAGATGATTTTAATGAGGATAATATCCTATCCTACATATTATGTATAAACAAAAACGTTTAATATTATTTTGCAATGAACTTTAGACGTTGTCGAAAAATAACTTTCGGGATTCGCTAGCCAATTTTTTGTATATAGCACGTAAAAAGGAAAATTCACGATAGTCAGAAAGACCTTTATATGTCATCCATTTGAGCCAAACTTTATTTTTTTTCCGTGATAACCTAATAAGTTAAGGAGTAAACCATATGGGAAATTTGTCATTTCGTCGTGCCAATACTGGAATAAACTTATCAATTACATTGTTAATTATTAAATAGAATCGATCTACTGCTTCTTCGGCTGATAAATTTGCGGTATCAGATAACCAATCAATATAATTAATGTCATTATTAATCTGAGTATAATCAGCTTTCCTGAAATTGCACCTACGCTCTTTTTGTAATTGATTTTTGGTTGAATTACGGGAGATATATCGAATTCAAGGGCTGGGTGGTGTCTGTCCTCTGAAAGCGGAGGGTCGTGGCTCGTGGCTTCGTGCATTCTACAGTCGCGAAACAAATGTTACATGTAACATTTGTTTCGCGGTGAGGTCAAAGTATTTTTCATAATGGTTAGGTATACAATTACATTTGAGCAAGTTCATCAATGACAATTTTTAAACCAAACAATCAATTGGGGGACAATCCGAGCTGTCCCCATAGGCGTCATGGTTCGTTCCTTGCGTTGTTTCGCGATCGTTTGCAGCCGCACATGCCCACTCCTATGTGAATGCAAATACCGTGGAGATTTTTTTTTCATAAGTTTTTATTCCAGTAAAAAAGAAAATAACATTTTCACTTACTTAACAAGAATATTGAATTATGTACTTTTTACATTATATTACATAGTTTTTACATTACATGGTTTTTACATTTCATAACCTTAGATTACATTAGATACTAACATTTACATGATATTATATTACCATACGATATTATTCACTATCACTACTTTAAATTGCCCCCCTCGTAACTAATTGATTGCTTACCGTAGTTAGTATGAATGGTGTTTAAACGTATGTTATCGTGTTGTCGTGTAAAATGTTTGTGTACTTGGGACGTTTTAATGAATTCTGTGTTTGTATGTATGAGTTTATTATTTATTTTGTATATAAGGACACATATATTGTACTCGTATAGTTTTCTTAATGTTAGCAGTTTTGTTTCTGTGGTGAACGTATGTCTTGCGGTATGAAAGAGACATGCGTGTATGAGTGAGACAGCATGAGGAACGTATAAAAGGGTGTGATTGCTGTCTACCGTCATCTTTGCATTATCGCTTCGTAGGAAGCACACCTGTACCATATCTCGGAATAAACTCACTAAGTCTACCTACGACTTATTATTGTCAATCACCCTGAACTGAGATCACCATCCCAAGAGGAATCTGGATCCACACACGGAGTCCAGAAAGTAATGCTGATAACCGGCCACGGTCATCACATTTGGCGCAGCCGATAAAGGAACTAACAGCAGCCAAAATCACATTTGGCAGCCTATTTGGAACAGAGAGTACGCAGCAAACATCCGAGATTGAGGCTACAGGGCCAGATCAGGCCAGGAAGAGCAAGAGCAGCAGAAATTGGCATCCGAGGAATAGCAAGGCGCTGGATAGGTTTATTCAGTGCCGAGAACCTGGAGGAGCATACACGTAAGGCGTGGATGGAGAAGTCCGGGTCTTCAGGAGAAGATCAGAGACCAGGTGCAGACCTCACGGAAGGCGTGCCGGGGCATTAAAAGGACGACCAGGGTACAGGAGCCAGGAGACGGTCCGCGGAAGGGCGAGATCGGAGCAGCAGCAGCAAGTCAACAGAGTCGTGAGTTGAGTGTTGTTTGTAAATTTTCTGCTTATTGATTGTATCTGTGTGAAGATGGAAGGGGGAGAACTGCCCAGGTTTTGTCATTTGAGGGACAAACTGGAGACGTTCGTGTTGCAATACGAACAGTTCATCCTCGTCAATGATGACAAGATAAATTCGGTAGAAAAAAAGAGAGCGGTTTTAATATCTCATTTACACACAGAGACAATAGATTTATTGATTGATTTGTGTTTTCCTAAAAAAATTACAGATATTACGGTCGAAAATTTATTGTTATTACTAGAGAATCATGTAGGTATCAAACGAAATGTGTTCAAAGAGCGCGAAATTTTTTTTGCTACGAAACAAAAAAGTTCAGAATCGGTTACTGATTATATAGCACGGTTAAGGAATCTCGTTAGATTTTGTAAATTCGAGGACAGACTGGAATATAATTTAAAAGATATTTTTGTCACCGGTCTTCGAGTGGGGCGAATTAAGGAGAAATTATTTGTAGAAGCTGAAAACTTTTCATTAAAAAAGGTTGTAGAATGTGCTATTGCTATGGATTCATTCGAGGTAATGAATAAGCAAATTAAAACGGAAAGTGTTGATTTAGTAAATAAATTTAAAAATACATCGAACAATTTGTCACAAAAACAAAATTCGGTGGGTAAACATTTTTTTAGAACTTCGGACAAGAATGTTACATCGTACAGAGCGAGGTCAGCGGATCGAACGAAATGTAAACATTGCGGGAGTTATCACGATTCAGTAAATTGTAAATTGAAAGACGTGTTTTGTTATAAATGCAGAGTAAAAGGGCATATTGGGAAGATATGTCGCGGTTTAAAGAATAATAACATTTCTTCAGTGTTCGTCAATACGCAGGAACATAAAAAAATGTTGCGGATAAACGCAGTATATTTTGAACCAGTATTGTGCAAAGTTTTAGTGAATAATGTGGAACTAAACGGGTTATTGGACACAGGAGCGGCGATCTCGATTTTGACTGACAAAGATTATGTTAAACATTTCAAACATTTGAATTTAAAACCAAATGATTTAACCTTAAAGGGTTACGCTAACTGTAAGTTAAATTTATTGGGTTGTATCTTATTAACAGTTGATTTTAACGGTTATAGGGAAATGTTAGAATTTTGCGTAGTAAAACATGGAACAATTACGGTTCTAGGGCGTGATTTCATTAAAAAGTTTAATATTGGATTTACGGGCTTACAATCTACTTTATCCCAGGAGGGAAGTGAAAATTTTTCTCACAATATGGTTGAGAATAATACTAGTGTAGTAGATAAATTAATTCGGAAATTCCCGGAGGTTTTTTCGGAGAAACTGGGTAAATTCAATAAATATAAAGTGCATTTGAAATTAAAAGAGAATGCGGAACCGAAATTCTGCAATCCGAGAAATATACCGTTTGCTTTAAAAGCAAAGGTTGAATCGGAATTGGGCCGTTTACAATCGGAAGGTATTTTAGTTCCGGTAAACTATAGTAAGTTTGCGTCACCAATCGTTCCCATAGTAAAAAGTAATGGGGAAATAAGGATTTGCGGTGATTATAAGGCAACAATAAATCCACAGCTAGTGGTAGATAAATATCCGATGCCACGGATAGAATGGTTATTTTCTCAAATGGCGGGTGGAATAATTTTTTCCAAGATTGACTTGAGGCAAGCGTACCTACAATTAGAACTAGATGAGGAAAGTCAAGATTTCACAACTATATCTACTCATTTAGGATTGTTTAAATTCACGAGATTAGTGTTTGGAATTAATAGCGCACCGGCTATTTTTTGTAAAACGATAGCTTCATGCTTGCAAGGTTTGAAAAAAAAAGCTGTATTTTTAGATGATATTGTGGTAACAGGAGATTCGGAAGAAGAACATAATGAGAATTTAACAGCAGTGTTAAATAGATTAAAAGATTGTGGATTTAGTGTAAATATTCACAAGTGTATTTTTAAGGCGTCATCAGTAACTTTTCTAGGGTTTGAAGTTTCAAAAGAAGGAATTAAACCATTGAAAGACAAAACTATCGCTATTAGTAAGGTATCGCAACCTAAAGAAATTACGGAATTACGAAGTTTTTTGGGGTTAGTGAACTTTTACAGGTCATTTGTACCTAACATGTCTGTACTACTAGATCCGTTACATAATTTATTGAGGAAAAATACACATTTTGAGTTTAATCAAGATTGCTTGGAAGCTTTTAATAAAATTAAGTCAATTTTATGTGATGATAGAGTGCTAACTCATTATGATCCGGATGTAACATTGAAGATTGTTACAGATGCCTCAACAAAAGGGTTGGGAGCGACACTTTTACATTGTTACGATAATAATTTACAGAGACCGATTTCTTTTGTTTCTCGAAAATTAACTGAAGCAGAAAAGAAATATTCAATTTTGGACTTAGAAGCAACAGCTATTGTGTTTGCGTTGAAAAAATTTTTTGAGTATATTTATGGAAGGGAATTCATTTTAGAAATAGATAATGAACCGTTATATAGAATTTTTGGTGATAAGAAAGGTATCCCAGTATTAGCGTGTAACAGACTTCAACGTTATGGGGTAATTCTGTCGTCGTTCAATTATAAAGTACAGTACGTGAAATCAGCATTGAACTGTTCGGACTATTTGTCTCGTGTTCCTGTCGAGGAACCAGTTCACGTAGAGAATGACTTTGATACTCAAATTCTAAGTTTATTTAAAAATAACAGAGATTTACCTATAGATGTCGAGGAAATTAAATCGGAATCAAGTACAGATAAAATTTTATTGGAAATTAAACATAATCTCAGAACAGGGTGGCCAAATAAAATAAACAAGGAGGATTCAAAATGGATTTACTGGATTAAACGGAATGAGTTATCCATAATTGATGATTGTTTTTTCTGGAATCATAGGCTAATAATTCCAGTAAGTTTAAGAGAAAAAATTTTAAACTTGTTACATAGATCTCATCTAGGTATAGCAAAGATGAAAGGTTTAGCCAGAGGTATATTTTGGTGGCCAGGGATAGATGGAAATATTGAACTTTTAGCGAGAGGATGCGAAATTTGTTCAGAGGTTCAACCTTCGCAACCAGAGAGCGAATTAACTCCGTGGCCTATAACGGAAGAAATATGGAGTAGGGTGCATATTGATTATGCGGGCCCAGTTGCAAATAAATATTTTCTTGTAATTATTGACTCAACCTCAAAATGGTTAGACTGTGTAGAAGTAAATTCTCCAAATTCGTATAACACTATTAAAATATTAAAGGGTTTATTTAGTTATTTCGGGAGTGTTCAGACAATAGTTTCAGATAATGGAGCCGCTTTCATGTCAGCGGACTTCAAAGAGTTTTGTGAGATGAATAACATCAAACATTTAACTACTCCGGTAAATCATCCACAATCAAATGGTCTAGCAGAAAACGCGGTTCGAACGTGTAAAAATTTAAAAAAAAAAATTATGATAAGAAATAAGTTTCAGTCAGGTTATGAGGAAAAATTAGGAAATTTTTTAATTGATTACAGAAATGCACCACACTGTACAACTGGTTTAGAACCTGCAGTTGTAATGTTTGGAAGGAAACTAAGGTCAAACTTGAACAGTTTTGTACCGAGAGGGGGGAGAGATAAGGATAATATAATTAAGAAAGAAACAAAATTTAAAATGTCAAAATGTCAGGAAAATCAAAGATATTATTATAAGAGAAATAATAAAGAATCGGTGGGTTTTTCGATAAATCAAAAGGTAATGGTTAGAGATTTCAGAGACCAAAACAATGATAAATGGGTACCAGGGAAAGTGTATAAACAATTAGGAAAAAAACTTTATATAATTGAGGTAAATTTAAATGGTAAAATTGTGTATTGGAAAAGGCATTTTGATCAGTTGTCTAAATTATGTGTATCATGGGAAAAGAAACACAGCAATCCTTATATCGCGTCTGAGACGAAGAGACTGTCGTATGACGAATACGATGTCTCCGGCTTTGGCCTGGATGACAGTCTAATGGGTTTTTCTCCTTCTCCTTCCAGCTCCAGTGATCCAGTGGCGTCAACGTCGGGAAATTGGAAGGACCGACTACGACCACGAACACACAGATGAGTCAATGAAGACAGCACTCAGCTCTCGACTCAACATGAATTACTTACATTGTAAATATTGGAATATTATATGTATTGTAAATAATTATCAGTTCATGTTGTGTAACTGTCTTCGGATTTAAGTGTGGAGGGATGTGGTGAACGTATGTCTTGCGGTATGAAAGAGACATGCGTGTATGAGTGAGACAGCATTAGGAACGTATAAAAGGGTGTGATTGCTGTCTACCGTCCTCTTTGCATTATCGCTTCGTAGGAAGCGCACCTGTACCATATCTCGGAATAAACTCACTAAGTCTACCTACGACTTATTATTGTCAATCACCCTGAACTGAGATCACCATCCCAAGAGGAATCTGGATCCACACACGGAGTCCAGAAAGTAATGCTGATAACCGGCCACGGTCATCACAGTTTCTAAATATAATGTTTTTGTGGATGTTTTGGATTCGTAGTGAAATAGTTTTTTGATTATCTTATTTTGAATTACCTGTAATTCATTGATGTATGTTTCATACGCATTTCCCCAGATTTCAATCAGGTATAATTCTTTGGATCCGCACTGAACCATTTGTTTGCATAGTAACGGGCAGGAATCGCTCGCATTCAAATTAAGTTCGATAATAATCTTGCAATATAAAGTTTTATTTTTGTTATACTATTGTAAATTGTATATTAGTATATATCTATAGAAATTTTATAAATATTTTGTGTTTAGATATCCGATTAGCATAATTAGACCAACAACAAAAATTTTAGAGAAATTTTACATTATATTCTACGGGTGGTGAGATTACGGTGCAGTACGTAAAAAATGTCGATCCCCACCACCAAAGAAGTGCTCGAGCCGCCACTGGTCAGTGCAATCATTAAAAATATAACTAAGAATTCCTATAATGTCATCATATCAGTAAGTAATGGTAATTTACATGACAGCAAACATAAATAAAAATATCCATAAAATAGAGCATCCATAAAAATTTTACTAATAAAAATACATTCTTTAATACTCGTGTCTTCCATGGAGCCTATGGTATTACGGCATCCCATTTGTAGTATGTTGTGAGACTGAAGGTGTCGGGAAGGGGGTTGAGGAGAGGTTCTTAAGGAGACGAGAAGAGGAAGGTTTCTTAGAAAATAATTCATAAAGAAGTGTGGTTTTTTATATTCTGTATTTAATTATTAATAGCAAATGACATATTGTGTAAATTATAAATTTCAACGAATTTCGCATCTCAAATTACTAAAAATAGGTAAAAAAATAATTATAAATTATACAATACCATACAGAAGTACAATACCTAAAGCAGTCACAGCCTGGTCAAAGGATGGCTTTCAATGATATCTAATAATACTTGAATAATTTATATAGTGCCGCTACCTCAGGAGTAGTTCATAGATAAAACGATGTGTGTCAGAATCCCTCTTCTGTCTTATTCAGTACATCCAGATCTTAACAAGAAAAACGTATTTATTATTTATATTGTCGGATATTATCGTAATGACGCGGTCTTGAATGTAAAAGTAAATATTAATTTTACGAATTGAAATTTTAAATGCATTATTTTCCATCGCCCCGAATGCAAAAAGTTGTCTTTTATAGTATTAAGATGAATCTAAAGGTTTTTTTCTAAAAAAACATTTGTATTAAGCGTGTCCATTTCGATCGAAAGCTTACCTAGTAATCCTGTAATTAAAGCCACATAATATAAGGACAAATTACTTAATAATAAAAAATATTTTTTAAATCCATAAACATTCACCTATATAAGCACAGCTTTTGCGCCAGAACATGATAAATTATTTGGAAATAATGATAGGTACGATAAAATTTACTGTAAGAATATTTGGTAATTATATACTCAGGCAGACGCTTCTTGGATATTCCGCCATTCCCCATTTTGCTAACAAATCGAGAGTGTTTTTATCCATGTTAGTAGGTTATTTATAGCTTTATAATAAAAATAAATAATTGTCACGTAAATAATTATCAATTTGTGATATAATTATTTACCTGACCACTAACCTGATAATTTGAACAGCACGGAATGGATTGGCAACACTTTTTTTTTTCCATGCACTTTTTGAATTCGCACCGTACGGGAAGCCGGTGTTGATTCGACTTGTCACTTTAGTGATAGTTTTGGATTTAAAAATGGGATAATCTCTTCGTTACAAATTGTTTTAAACGATTTTAATCGCGAGCCGGGCGATGTACATTTTGCGAACGCTTCTTTCTGATGTGATCGGAACGCTGTTTCTAATGTGATTGGTCGCCGCCATTGGGACCGATATTTGTCCGCGACGCGATTGTTAATTACCTACATAATCGCGACTGGCATATTGAAAAGCTTTGCGAGGGAGAGTCCTTATGACCTGGTACGGTCATTGCTGCTCATATTTGTGACGGATGGTTACTCGGCGTTCATTTCCTGATGAGGTGTGTTGACGGAAATCGTGTTTCATCCGGTGGGCTCAACCGGAGCACTGGTGCTGATCTTGGATACTACTCCCTAGCGGGGAGTCCTCATTCTCTGGCCTTCCTGGGGGTCTTTCCTGGTTCCCATCCTGGAGATTGCGAGAGAATATGGCCCGCGGTTCATCAACGCGCTATATTCAAGTAAATTAAGAGTTCGTGTCAGTGTAGAATTAGATAAAGATCCATGGTCCGCAGGTACGATATTTCTTTCTGCTTAATTATATTCCTGTCAAATCTGTTATGAATCTGTTATGTTTCAGAATCTGTTATGTTTTTGGGGATGTGAAACCCGGCCCCTCAAAAGGGCAACATTGTTATGTTCTTTATAAAATTATACTGGGCTTTGGTTGTTTTGGAAATGAACTCTTTTATTACTGAAACCAATTTAACCTCACAAGTAGAAACCTGTTTTCGTTTATTCCCAAACAATCTTGTTCTTTTTTTATTCTGGAACAAAAAAAAAAAGCAGAACCTTCCTACATTACGGATCGCTAGGTCCCACATAACCTGAGAGAGAGAGATAACCTTATATTTGGCGCCCAACGTTTTAAGTTGAATATTCTGCTTTTGGTGCCCGTATATTCTAACGGTCTGTTATGTTTTGAGTTTCTGCTTCTTTTTCCGAATTTTCAAGGTTGGATATGTATTATTCATTAATATCTTCATACTGTTATAATGGTACCAGTGTGTGTGTGTAGATGCGTCATAATGGATTATATGAAATATTTCGCCGTAGTTTGAAATTTTGTGCATATTATTATGTCATTTTTTTGCTTTGCTTTAAATTGTATTGGTTTCCGGTTGAGCTTCGTTCGCTCTCAAATTTTGTGTAACGTAAACATAAATATACCTACTAGAACAGCTTCGTTCTTTTTTTTTTCGGATAATATTTTTGGGACATTTTTGTAGGCTGGCAAGTTTGTCTATGGTTATGTCAGTTGTTATTACAGATCAGCTGACAGCGATTTTTGTTGACATGTGTCAGATGTCAAACGATCATTATTATACTTCGATTATGTTATCGTAATAACTTTATAAACAATTTTCCAGACTTAATATAGTGTTATTCGGTTTATCTCATAAATATTAACTATTTTATATGGAATCATCTGGAATATTTTCTTCGTTTTGTTTCATAAATAAATTCCATTTGACAAAATGACGTTGTCTAACATCAACGGGGCCTCAAAAGAGGAAATGATTCAGATGCTTTCTGACGTTAATATTACTCCAGAACCCACTTTGTCCGCCATGAGAGAGCAAGCGCGAATTTACAACAGGAACCTTAAACAATCTAGTGGTACTTCTTCTCAACAAGAAACAAGCAGTGATGAAAGTCCTAATACAAATACCAACATAACTAATAATTATTATCAGAATATAACTACAAATCCTTCCGTACATAGCTGGGGTGTTAAGTTTAACGGATCTTCAGACATCCGTGACTTTATACAACGTGTGGAGGAGTTATCTAGGTGTCGTCATATTGAGTTGCCGCTTGTTGTCACTTCGTTTGCTGACCTTTTGGAGGGAAGAGCATTGCTATGGTATCGTACCATTTATAAAGATAATTTAACTTGGCTAGAACTGAAAAAAACTAATTTTATCTCGTTTTGATCCAATCGCTAACCAAACCGAAGCTTTAAAAGCTCTCTTCTCTATGAAACAGAAGTAAAATCAAAGCGTAGTTGATTATGTTGAAGACGTGCAATTAGCTAATTTAAGATTAAACGTTCAACTTCCGGAAGAACAAATTGTGGATTTAGTGTGCAATAGCCTATTGCCGAAATATGCTCTTGTTATTGCTTATTTTGAGGATAAAAATTTAAATTCCTTAATTAGTGTTTGTAAGCGATTTGAAAAAAGTTTAGCTATTTCCGACGATGAAGCAAATTCGGTCAAAGACAAGAATAAACCGTCATCCGTTCCGTTGAATAATAATGCTGCACATTCTTCCTCTTCTTCTTCTTCACCTTCTGCACAATTTTATAGAAATAAATTACTTTGCGCTTATTGTAATATAAAAGGTCATTCCAAGCCTTTTTGTAGAAAATGGAAGTATGATTCTCAGAAGAATCATACCAAGCGACAAGCAAATCCTGAACGACATAATTCAAAAAACTAGACGGGGGTCCCCCACATTCTGCTAGCGAGGATGCTAGGAGACCACCGATAGTTTCAAACTCTAGTACCAGTCCCATCGACCATGACATGGACGCATTCATGCCGATGATGACCAGCGGTCAAGATATTAGACCTCATGTTAATATTGCAATTAACAATTTAGTTTTTTCAGCTCTTTTAGATAGCGGAGCTAGTGTGAGTTGTTTTGGGGGTTCACTGTATAGGTTTTTCTTAAGTTTAGGTTTTAAGTTAGATAAGCTTGATTCTTACGTTACCACCGCGGATGGTAAACATCAAGATGTAATTGGTACTATGCGGGTACTAGTTACTTTTAATAGTATTAAGAAATATATAATTTTTTTTGTAATTCCATCTCTTTCTCCCGTGATTGTTTTGGGAGTCGACTTTTGGAAACAATTTGACATCGCTCCTCAATTGTTTTCAAGGGCCAACAGTGGACGTGATGTTGAGAATACTTTAAGTGAAATTCGCAAGGTCACGTCAGCTTCCCTACTGTCCCCTCAAGACAATCATAGGCTAAATAATGTAATTGATAAATTTAAGTCAATTTCGTTTGAAAAATGTGGACTGGGTCGTACTCATTTAGTGCAGCATAAAATTAATACAACAGGAGATCCCATTAAGCAACGGTATTACCCTTTGTCTCAAACTCGTCAGCAACAACTTGAATCACAACTTAAGGAAATGTTAGATTTAGGTGTTGTTCGCCGTTCGCGTTCGGCTTGGTCGAATCCGGTTTTGATCGTGCCTAAGAAGGATGGTTCTGCAAGGTTCTGCTTGGACTCTAGGAAACTTAACAGCGTCACGACAAGGGATTCGTACCCCTTGCCGTATATTTCGCGTATTTTAGACAAGCTACGTGGTGCACGCTTTATAACCTCTATTGATTTATCGAAAAGTTTTTGGCAGATACCTTTAGATAAGGACTCTTGTTCTAAAACGGCTTTTGTTGCACCAGGTCATGGACTTTTTGAATTCGTTAGGATGCCATTTGGTCTGAAAAATGCACCTAGTGAATTACAGCGTCTTGTTGATGCTCTTTTTGGTCCGGAGTTCGATGAAAACGTTTTCTGCTACCTGGATGATTTAATTATTATTTCAGAAGATTTTGAGTCACATTTGGAATTGTTAAATAAAGTTTTCACACGTATTAAAGAAGCAGGTTTAACAATTAATCTCAAAAAATGTGAGTTTTGTAAGGACGAGTTGAAGTATCTGGGTTATATTGTTGATGCAAAGGGTCTTCGCACAGATCCAGTCAAGCTAGAGTCTATTCGAACTTACCCCACTCCTAGGAATTCTAAACAGTTAAAAGCATTTATTGGACTTTGTGGATATTATAGACGTTTCATCAAGAATTTTTCCACAATAGCGGCCCCTTTAACAAGACTCACTGGCTCAAGAAAGGGGGTGAGTAATTTTTCTTGGTCTTCAGAGGCTGAAGACTCTTTTAAAAAATTAAAAAAGGCATTAACTTCCGCGCCGGTTATCAATTGTCCTGATTTTTCACTTCCATTTACCATACACTGTGACGCGAGCAACGTTGGGATAGGCGGCGTGCTCACACAGGTCTTTGAAGGAGAAGAACACCCGGTTTCTTTTTTTTCTAGGTGTCTGAACATTCACGAGCGAAACTACGGCGTGACGGAGCGCGAACTCTTAGCGGTGTTAGATTCGGTGAATCACTTCAGGCCCTACATAGAGGGAGTTCACTTCACAGTAGTAACTGACCACTCCAGTTTGCAATGGCTAGTGTCTTTATCAAATCCGACAGGCAGACTTGCACGTTGGTCTACCCGCCTTTCTCAATTTTCTTTTGACGTAGTCCACAGGAAGGGTAAATTTAATACTGTACCCGACGCTCTTTCGCGTAAAGACGATTTAACTATTGGAGCCATTGACAACCTTCCTACTAGCACGGATAATTGGTACAATAACTTATTTACTAATTGTAAAAATAATCCTCAACGTTTTAATAATTTTCAAATTAAGGATAATTGTTTATTTCGTCACTCTAAGTCCCGTTTCGCTCTACAGGAGGATACAGCTTGGAAGCTGGTAGTTCCTTTTGAGGACCGTAACGCTATTTTAAGTAAAGAACACGAGTCTATTAGCTCTTGCCACCCAGGTGTATTCAGAACGTATAAGAAAGTTCAACTCCGTTATTTTTGGCCGGGTATGTATAATGATGTCAAAAAGTTTGTTAATAAATGTAAAACGTGCAAGGCACATAAAATAAATACATCTGCGCCGGCTGGCATTTCTACGAATCCAAAATTAGTCAACAGACCGATGCAAATGTTGTCTATCGACCTTGTTGGTCCTCTTCCACGTAGTTACGCGGGATTTATGTACATTTTATCGGTTGTTGACGTTTTTTCGAAATATACTTGGATTTTTCCGCTCAGAAATGCTACTGCTAAAAGCATTGTTAAAAATGTAGAACAATATATTTTCTTGGTACACGGTGTTCCGCAAACTTTTATATGTGATAACGGGAAACAATTTGTCTCAAAAGAATTTAAACAATTGTTATCAGATTATAATGTTCCCATGCCTTTTTATAACGCTTATTACACCCCGCAAAATAATGTAGTTGAGCGGTATAACCAAACTATCGGGACTGCCTTGTCTATCTTGACCGAGTCGGACCATCGTAATTGGTCCAGATTTCTGCCTCAGATTCAGTCAGCCTTGAATAATACGGTTAATTTCGCAACAGGTTTCACGCCTTTTTTCCTCATGCACGGAAGAGAACAAATCATTGACGGAAAATTTCATGAAATAAATATTTCTTCTGGTGTCGCAGACACTACCCTAGAACAATCTAGAAGTGAATTTGCTAAAAAATTGGAAGAGTTAGCTCCAATTTATGAGCAAGTTTCTAATGCATTACTACAAGCTTTTAAAAAGAATGCCCAACACTACAACTTGCGTCGTAAGTCGGTTATTTATGATGTTGGAGACGTCATTTGGAGGAAAAATTTTGTTCAATCCAGTGGACCAGATTATTTCTCTCATAAATTGGCACCTAGATTTGTTCGCAATGTCATAAAGGGTAAAGTCTCTGATTTAATTTATACTTTGGCAGATATGAAAGGAAAAATAGTAGGAAATTTTCACGTCAAGGATATCGTTCGTTTAGACTAATTATTACTTTAAGTACATTATAGGAAGCCAATGTCGTGGTGTGTAAGACTACCAACCTTCCACTCCATTTCATTTGTTTCTTTATGTGTTTGTTCAGGTTATGTGTCTTGGAGTTTGGTACCTCCAAAGCATGTGGTCGGAGTAAACGCAATATTCTAGTTTATTGATGATAAACGGTTATTTACCCTCGTTCAACTAGAATCTGATCTGATGATCAGTGGCGCCCAAACCTTAAGTCATTATTTTTTTTTTCTCTCTCCTTCACATGACTTATTTTTTTTTTCAAGCGATATATATAATTAGATTTGATATGAGTATTTCTCGTTTTTTTTAGTAGACACCCTGTCTATATTATTTCTGTCAGTATTATCACTGCAATGCACACACGCACACACATTGGTATCGCATCTCTACTCCGTCAGTTAACGGATATTTTGTAATGTTCCCTACTTTTAAATCTAAAACCATTTTTTCTCTAGTTCAGTGGAGCTTTCTTTCCATTTTGTCGTCCCTCCGACATGCCTTATAACCAA
Source organism: Limnephilus marmoratus (assembly GCA_917880885.1). Classification (NCBI taxonomy): domain Eukaryota; kingdom Metazoa; phylum Arthropoda; class Insecta; order Trichoptera; family Limnephilidae; genus Limnephilus; species Limnephilus marmoratus. The sequence goes on along the minus strand of OU862923.1, from coordinate 30,888,164 downwards.
AGATCCTCCAAGGAACTAGAGAACAAAATATATTCTTAAGTGAAGTTCTTTGTGTAGCAGAGATTTGAGCAACTTTCTGGTATACAAAATGTGTATATTTTCATAAATAGATTATATTATATAATAAATAGATTATATTTAGCTAGTATTTGTTACAATTAAGTTTGGTTTAGCTTTCCTTAAAGTGAATAATATTAAGTCATAGTTTATTAACAACATTGTTATGTCTTTCTAACAAAGGTAGTACTGCTTCGGCGTACTTTCCTCTTAAGTAATTCCAGCATGGAATATATAATACTCTACCTCTAGCACAGGAGAGCGTATTTTTGTATAGCTTATAGTCATAAGTAAAATATTTATATTAGTCTCACTGCTGAAACACCAGTGTTTCTCTACACAATTTTGTACCTAGTGTCATTCAAATGTTTTGATTGATCACCAATTTAGATAGTGTCGATTATCACAATATATTCGATCACCAATACATATTGTCTGTTCAAGAAATTTTGCCTTTTGCTTACTTTTGAAGTAATATTTTGAAGGATCTCCGTCTACGGTGTGATCTCAGTCTTTTTTCTTGTGCAAACTATTTACACTGTTTTAGTTATTAAAATGGCTTGTACTTTATATATTTAATCATACTGGTTCACTACTAGGTTTTTTTTTGTTAAATTGTAATCCCTATGCATTCAGCTAAACATTCTAGATTCTGTTTCGCTTGTCTTGGTGTTCCTACTGATACTCAATGTTACCACTTGTAGACAGGTATATCTTTGGTATTGTAAAACCTGATCTAATTATTTTTATTTTTGAAACATAGGTATTTCTTATTATGTAAACCCTATTGTAACCACTTTTAGTAGACAAGTTTTGCAATCTTGGTCTAACTAATTCATTAATACACAAGTACTACTCATATACTTATGGTTCTACATTGTTATAAATCTGTTTTTTTAAACTGATAGTTAAATATCTCTGAAAGATATTCCTCATTCTAGGTTTAATGTCTGTTCTGTATTTTGTTGAATAAAATTCTATGTTAACCTATTAGACCTGTTGGACCTAGGTAGATAGAATAGTTACCTTTTCGCTATTAATAAATAGCCTAAATTCAGTGAAGTGAGGGATGGTTGACCACCCTAAAGTGAAGCCTCTTTTTTAATGGCAAAATTTCCTGCTGAAGGAAAAGTGATGCTTTGTGCATAATTTTTTTTCTTTTCATTGTTTGTGTTCTTTATTTTTAAGATGTTCCCGATGTTAGGATGACATGAGAATAACAGGTCTGGACTTCAGCCAGTAATGCCAGCACCCAGCTCCATCGTTGCTGAAGGTGTTGTAGACTCCTTATTCTCGTACCATCCTATTCTCATTGTTCTTTCAATCTATCTAGATTTATATGATTTATTGTTTATGATTGCTAATGGTTACTTGTTGTAAAATTTCTAGATATCTGATGGACCTATCTTCTAGTTAGTTAGTTAGTTAGTGTACCTTTATTTTTTTATTTGTTTATTTTTTTTTTACATCGGAACCGTGGATTTCATGTTTGGGGCCAAACATTTTCGTGAGAAGGGGGGAATTGTCACGTAAATAATTATCAATTTGTGATATAATTATTTACCTGACCACTAACCTGATAATTTGAACAGCACGGAATGGATTGGCAACACTTTTTTTTTTTCCATGCACTTTTTGAATTCGCACCGTACGGGAAGCCGGTGTTGATTCGACTTGTCACTTTAGTGATAGTTTTGGATTTAAAAATGGGATAATCTCTTCGTTACAAATTGTTTTAAACGATTTTAATCGCGAGCCGGGCGATGTACATTTTGCGAACGCTTCTTTCTGATGTGATCGGAACGCTGTTTCTAATGTGATTGGTCGCCGCCATTGGGACCGATATTTGTCCGCGACGCGATTGTTAATTACCTACATAATCGCGACTGGCATATTGAAAAGCTTTGCGAGGGAGAGTCCTTATGACCTGGTACGGTCATTGCTGCTCATATTTGTGACGGATGGTTACTCGGCGTTCATTTCCTGATGAGGTGTGTTGACGGAAATCGTGTTTCATCCGGTGGGCTCAACCGGAGCACTGGTGCTGATCTTGGATACTACTCCCTAGCCGGGAGTCCTCATTCTCTGGCCTTCCTGGGGGTCTTTCCTGGTTCCCATCCTGGAGATTGCGAGAGAATATGGCCCGCGGTTCATCAACGCGCTATATTCAAGTAAATTAAGAGTTCGTGTCAGTGTAGAATTAGATAAAGATCCATGGTCCGCAGGTACGATATTTCTTTCTGCTTAATTATATTCCTGTCAAATCTGTTATGAATCTGTTATGTTTCAGAATCTGTTATGTTTTTGGGGATGTGAAACCCGGCCCCTCAAAAGGGCAACATTGTTATGTTCTTTATAAAATTATACTGGGCTTTGGTTGTTTTGGAAATGAACTCTTTTATTACTGAAACCAATTTAACCTCACAAGTAGAAACCTGTTTTCGTTTATTCCCAAACAATCTTGTTCTTTTTTTATTCTGGAACAAAAAAAAAAGCAGAACCTTCCTACATTACGGATCGCTAGGTCCCACATAACCTGAGAGAGAGAGATAACCTTATATAATGGCTAATGTTGAAAAATAACGAACACAGCACTTGGGGGCCCTTCAAGTATTACGTAACGCACTTGGGGGGGGGGGGGTCTTGTGAAACGTTACTGTGCGTTACGAGGGGAGGGGGGTTCGAACAACGCATTACGTAACATGTTTTTCTTTATTTAGATAAAAAAAAAACTAGGTAATTATAATCTTCCAAGTTGGCAATCTCCTTATCGTTCTCGAAATCTCTTGTTTTATTTATTACCGCAAACGCGATTAAAACAAGAAAAAAGGAATTTAAGCAACTTTCCAGTACTTTGGGCAACTTAATTGTGACTTTCAGGTAAAAATTGTCACTTGGGCGTTACGTAGCATTTAGGGGGGGGGGGGGTACGGACGGCGTTACGGCGCGTTACATGGGAGGGAGGGGGGGTCAAAAATCTTCAAAAAGGTAATACTTGAACGCTCCCTTGACGGCGCAATGGCCTCCCCAGGCCGCGTATTTACAAAACCTATTCCGATTCAGTCGCGGTAATGACAATTTACATTTTAAATATACCTACCTCTATATTGGTTATTTTTTATCACATTGCAAAAACAAAAATTGTTCTAAAATCTAGATAAAATAATTTATTTTTTTTCTTTTAAAAGAAAGACAAACATTCCCGGGTTACGAATAACCCAACAATGTTTGAAAATCTCCTACTACCATAACAGAAAGCCGAAAATGTTGCTTGTGTTGTGATGGAGGACTTAGCCAGCCGAAGAATCGAACACGCGACGCTCGGGTGAGATCTAAACGCTATGCCCACTCAACCACCGACCAGTCTTAATCTTCGTAATCTTTCTGATGTGTATATAAGAAACTAATAATTTTATTTCTAAATATTTAAATTTTAATATTATTCCCATATATTGTAAATACACCTCTACATTGATAATTTTTTATCACTTTGCAAAAACAAAAATTGTTCTAAAATCTAGATAAAATAATCTTTCTAATGTGTATATTAGAAATTAATAATTTTATTTCTAAATATTTAAATTTTGATATTGAAAATTTAAAGCGACTGAAACGCTGTAGGGATTGTAAACACGCCCCCAGGCCACAGCGTCAATACTAACAGGCGCTAACAGGACTCAGGTCGGATGTGAAGTTAGTCATGTGAACACGGCAATACGCTTCTCTGCAAATGTACAGAATACGAATAATATAACAAGACAATTTTGATATTGATAACGTATATCAAGAATACACCGCAATACACATTAGGAATGATATCGTAACAGTATTGCCGTTCCGTACGCATAATTTAACAGGACTATATTGATAACGTATATCAATAATACACCGCAATACATATTAGGAATGATATCGCAACAGTATTGCCGTTCCGTACGCATAATTTAACAGGACTATATTCATAACGTATATCAAGAATACACCGCAATACATAAATATTAGGAATGATATCGTAATAGTATTGCCGTTCCGTACGCATAATTTAACAGGACTATATTGATAACGTATATCAAGAATACACCGCAATACATATTAGGAATGATATCATAACAGTATTGCCGTTCCGTACGCATAATTTAACAGGACTATATTGATAACGTATATCAAGAATACACCGCAATACATATTAGGAATGATATCGTAACAGTATTGCCGTTCCGTACGCATAATTTAACAGGAAACATTAATAATCCATTGTTACCGAAATTATTTCTTATTAGTCACTTCATCAAATAAAAAGTGTGTACCTTTTGTACTATGTAAATATTACGACGTCATGTTAAATGAACAAAGCATTCGAATAACGTTGAATTATTATGACGTTAACGAATATCTTATTATAAAAATATCAGAATAAATTATTAACCATGAAACTTTGAACTAATATAATATTAGTGTAACATATCGTATCAGATCGATAATATATTTAGATTGAATTTTTATTCATTAGAACTGTTAGTTTATCGTTAGGGCAAAAATTGATTTCTCTCTGTGTAGATCCGGTAAGTAGGCCAGTGCAATTAGCGCCAAAAAGGGGGTCGCGATCGGAATTATTCCGGTAGTCCCAATTTTTTTATATGTTTTATATACTCACCTCCTGATGTAAAATCTGAGTTTTCGACCTTGGGTCACTTGAGCTTTCGCCGCCATTTTGAAAAAACCAGCCGAAATCGCGCCAAAATCTAGTTTTTCTCAAATATCTCGTTTCCAATAAAAAATTCGGATAAAGTGGCTTTAAAAGTTTAGTAGAACATAAAATTACCTACAATTTTTATTTGACAAATTTTCTTCTATCTCTAATAAATATCGAGATATGCAGTCGTAAAAATGTGTAAAAGTTAAAGAAAACCGGTAAATTGCCCGACTTGGTTTGGTTTTTTGTGCGTATCTCTTTTCCAGTACAATTTTGTGAAAAAATTATTGATACAAATTTTGTAGAAAATAAAATTTCTTAAAAGACGTAGGTATACGTTTAATGTCTTAATCGCAATAACGTATCTAGATTCTAATAAAAAAAAATCACAAAAATTAGGTCAAAAACTGAATCCGATGTTCAGTGTTCGCATTACTTGATTATTATTATTTTTAAACAATTACTTTTGAATTAACATGTAACATACATAACAGCAACATAAACCATAAATGTAATCAAAACATATAAATAAAATTATACATAGATGTGGTAAAAAAGACTATAAACGAGAGTGGGGGGTTACCCCAGGGTTGAATCAGGAACGTGGGAGTAATAAGTAGAGATGATGCCTACACGAATTAATAGGGATGATAAATACGTCCAAACTCTCATTGATTGGTTTACTTGCCATGAACCATTTCCTAAAACAAACGTGATTATGTCTATAAGGCACGATCGGGGATAGCAAAGTAACTTGTCACGTGGCTGAAAAGATGGGGGAATTTGCTGTCTAAAGTTATCAACCAGAACTTTGGAAACCTTAAACACTTAAAACCTACACGTAAGGATGCGATAGTTTCTCTTGCGGCGGTAACCAGCAGCATATAAAATCAGGATGTGACTGTGACAATGGATCCATTAATGCTATCCCATCGTATGTGTATTGCCAAAAAGTGTGAAATCGAATTAAAAGAATATTTCAAAAATGAACTATCTCCCGTCGCATTGTCTCTTTTCTCAGAGGAAGGCGTGCGCAAAGGAACCAAGTCCATATTTTACTCATTGTTCAACCCTCTACCAAATAATACAGAACTGGAAAGCAGTAAAATACACGTTGTTGATGGGGGATATTTACTGCACAATGTTGTATGGGGTCGTACTCAACCTTTTTCAATTATTTTTCAGCAATATGTCAGGTATGCACAAAATCATTATGGAGCCAATACAGTAGTGGTATTCGATGGATACCCGGAGTCGGTTGAAAAGAAAAGCACCAAGGAAAAGTTTCTGGGAAATGAGAAGAACAAGTTTCGTTTTAATTCCCTACTCGTAGCCTCGTTCGAACGATAGCAAATAACGACAGTACAAGCTGAAGAGGATGCTGATGTTCTCATAATAACCACAGCAAAGTCGTTATCATCTCAACATGATGCAGTCATAATCATTGGTCAGGATATCGACCTACTGTTGGTACCTACTCCTCACAGCTCTCTCACCTCCAAACGTATATTACCAAAAAGTTGGTAAAGGAAAATCACCTAACGCGTTGTACTCCAACAAATGTTTTAAACACAATGAAACAGTTGAAATTTTTTTATTAATTCATGCCATAAGTGGCTGCGACACAACGTTTGGTCAATGTATATACAAATTTGGTAATATTCTTCTCAAAAACCACTCAGTAAATAAAACTTATTCGTGTATTTCAAGATCCAAAAGCAAAGCGAGAAACAATCACTTTCGCTGCCGAACAATTCTTTGCACTTTTGTATGGCGGCAACGAGAAATCAAAATTGGAAAATTTAAGGTAGGTACATTCTTTTTGTCAAAGGAGTGAAAAAGAATAAATTCAATTTATCCAGGATACCACCCATCATGCAGTCCAGTAACATGCTTCAAGAACATACTTGCAAGTGCAGGCTTGGCTTGGTCACCATAAAGATCCAACTGAATGGGGGTGGAGGAAGGACGCTGTTGGGTTACTAACTCCAGTACCAATGATGAAGGAGGTTGCACCTCAGGCGTTGCTGAACGTTATATTATGCCAATGCAATAAAGGTTGCGCTGGAAAGTGCACATGTAGAAAGTCGGGTTTGAAATAATGCTCCCTACTCTGTATGCACTATAATGGCAGCTCACGCGAGAATGCTGCGGAAGCCTTCGTTCATGATGATGACAAGGAATTCGTGACCCAGTCGCCACAAATTCGGCTCACGAGACATAGGAAGACTATATTGAAGCTGTTCGGGGGCCGTATGTGGCAGTAAGAAACTAAAGTCAATAGTCAAATATTTTAAGAAAATATATTTTTATGTTTAAAAAAATTTTTTTTACCACATCTATGTACCTTAATTATACATTTTATTTATATGTTTTGATTACATTGATGGTTAATGTTGCTGTTATGTATGTTACATGTTATTTCAACAATAATTGTTTAAAAAAATAATAATCAAGTTAGGGGGCATATATTAATTACGTGAGCAGTTATTCTTCCAAACTGGACCCCTCCCCCACCTCTTGGTGAGATAAATTTGGGCCATTTCGTATATTCTTTTCAAGTAACGTGAGATTTTGCTGGAACCCCCCTCCCTCCTTTTATGCTCACGTAATTAATGTACGCCCCCTTATGCCAACACTATTCTTCTGATTTAGTTTTTGAACATTTTTTTGTGAAAATTTTGAATTAGATACCTAATTACGACAAAAACATTAAACATATACCTACGTCTTTTATGAAATTTTATTTTCTACAAAATTCATATCAATATTTTTTTCACAAAATTGTACTGAAAAAGAGATACGCACAAAAAACCAAACCAAGTCGGGCAATTTACCGGTTTTCATAAACTTTTACACATTTTTACGACTGCATATCTCGATATTTATTAGAGATAGAAGAAAATTTGTCAAATAAAAATTGTAGGTAATTTTATGTTCTACTAAACTTTTAAAGCCACTTTATCCGAACTTTTTATTGGAAACGAGTTATTTGAGAAAAACTAGATTTTAGCGCGATTTCGGCTGGTTTTTTCAAAATGGCGGCGAAAGCTCAAGTGACCCAAGATCGAAAACTCAGATTTTACATCAGGAGATGAGTATATAAAACACATAACAAAATTGGGACTACCGGAATAATTCCGATCGCGGATCGCTAATTGCACTGGCCTAAAGTCCTAGCGTGTAAACCAGCCTTTAATTCAGATGGTTAGATGGTCTGGAAACTAATGGAAGAAAGCAGGTGGAGGCGTTTCCAAGAAATGACCAATAGCTTGATAATAGATATTTATTTAAGAAATATGATAATAATATCAATACAAATATTTAAAAAAATTAAAAAATCTTTAATTAGGATTCTAAGCTCTCGATTCGACCGTGGAGGTTGGCAATACCGATTAGTAACATAACAATAAAAGGAAAACATGCAAAAGGTGAAGGAAACAAAGCGTTTTTTTTAATTGACCAAGTAAAACAAATAAAGCAACACAATCATGTACCTACATATATCACCATTTTCAAATTTTCCAAATCGTTTCTAAATAAACTGATAACTGCATGAAAATAGCCCAATAGTTCGTAGTACTTTGTTTGTATACGTACATGCATGCGTTGTTGATGACATCAGAAGCCAGAAGAGTACTAGATGTATGGGATGGTCCGATGCTCTGTGGGGAACCCGCTTGCACAGCTCGGGTGTAAACTGTGCACCCTAAAGTTTAAGTCAAAGTGCTGGTTTTCTTTTAGTTAATCGGAAAAATAATTCGATAATGTCTACCACTATTGTTACTTTGCGCAAACCTTGTAGTTATAAAAATAATCAAAAATCTTATCGTGTTATTGGTATTCTGGCCTTACGGGCATTATAATCGCAACATAGTTAGCCATTGTGCCCACTATAGTGAAAATAAACGCAAAATTGAATGAAAACATTTTGCAGGCAGTTATGTCAGGTCTGCGATGGGTCAGAGATTTGAAAAATCTTTCCAGTCCTAATTTCTGTTGACGATCTGAAAAAGAATAAGATGTTTGAAATTATTCTTGTCTCACGATGTTAAATTTCAGAGAAAAACTAAACTAGAAAATATTGGTAATATCTATAAAGTATAACATGGAGATACAAATCTATTTTTAAACGACTTCGAAAAGGAGGAGGTTCTCAATTCGACTGTATTTTATTTTTTTTTTTTTTATGTTTGTTACCTCAGAACTTTCGACTGGGTGAACCGATAATGATGATTCTTTTTTAATTTGAAAGCTGGTGCTTTCCGTGTGGTCCCATTTTAATTTGGTCCAGTTCTGACAATGGCATCCATGAGAAAATCATATATAATAAAATCATAAGAAAGTCTTAAATTTGCATCAAGTATGTGCGCGACAAATGGACGAATAACTCAATATCACGCCAACCGATTTCGATTATTCTTTTTTTATTGGAAAGGATGTACTTCAAGGTTAGTTTGATGAGAGTTTGGTTAGGTTCTAATTATGGGATCCATGACAAAGTAACGGAACTCTCCAATTCTGAAGAACAAATTTACGATACTCGGCCGAATCTTAATCGAATTAGTTAGTGTACTTCAGATTCACTAAAAATCAAAAAATAAACAAAAATTTTAACAAAACAAAAAAACCACTTCAAAAAATGCACTAAAAAGTAAAAAAATAATTTCGTATTCTTCTACAACTTTATAATCAACTTACCTTTTCTACTCATCAATATGTAAGAACGATTGTTATTTTTGGAGTCGGTGTCAACCAAGGTACCCGCGGCCCGGCGTGTTCACTTGACAGCTCCTCTCCCGCCGACACCGACTCCAAAAATAACAACCGTTCTTACATATTGATGAGTAGAAAAGGTAAGTTGATTATAAAGTTGTAGAAGAATACGAAATTATTTTTTTACTTTTTAGTGCATTTTTTGAAGTCGTTTTTTTGTTTTGTTAAAATTTTTGTTTATTTATAAGTTTTTTCTAAATTATCTCTCCAACAATTTTACCAGTAATAAAGTGGAAATTATGTTTACCTAAGTCATTAGAGAATGCCATGAGCCGCGCAGTTATTTGTCTCGTTTGGTTTATTTGGTTAAGCAACACTTCATTAGCTGCAGCCATGCCAAAATTATTCAGTAGATGATGCATTATCCACAAGTAGCCACCTACTACCACGAAGGCAGACTAAAGAAAATTAAGATAAAATTCAACACTTGTAATAAAAACCTTATCATTTTAAAAGTCACATTCAGTCAAACATCTTTAAATCAAATATTGCCATCGGTTTTTAAGTTCCTACGGAGAATTTCCAAATACGTATTTTATTTTTTTTTTACAGTAAATACCGCACAAGAATCTCAACTGCTCCCGTCTGGAGCCAGTGAGACTATGGCATCCCCAATTGGGGTATGTTGTGAGGCTGAAGGTAATGGGGAGGGGAAGGAGGTGGGGAAGAGGAAGGTTGGGAAAGTACCTGGCTATTCAGATCTGGTCACCAAACACGGCTAAAGCCATTTTCAAGCAACGTTTCAATTCTGAATGGTGGTCTTACACCAGGGCGATACTGATTGTATCTTCCACTCTGGAACATGCCGCAAATATACTATATATTATTTTAAATGAATTAATTGTGAAATAACACAAATTAATCAAATAAAATTTATTTGCGCATGCCGGGTTCGAACCCGCGACCTCCGGATTGTGAGTCAAGAGTCTTACCCACTGGACTACGGAGGTCGTCAAGAGATATTTAATACAAATGAAACTTACGCAGTCCAAGATCATTGGCACAGCTATAATTGTAAACAAAATGAATGACACTGGAGTGAGAAGCAGCTGCAAACACACAACAAAAAATATTTATCTATCGACAACAATGTAAAATAATTTCATGCCTATAAATTTTCTTTTTTTTAATCCTGTGGAATAATGTTCTTACCATTGAATTGTATTTCATGTTGATCAAATCTAAAGTATCTTCTAGTTTCTCGTAAATTTTTTGTATCGTTTTTATATCAAAATTTGTGAAAATTGGTTCATCATTTTTAATTTTTTCCACTGTACAGTCACGCAGTATTCTTCTTTTCCAAATAAACATTATCGGATCGTCGATCGTTTGATAATATTTCGGCTTCTTTAAAACCTTGCAAAGTATAATGTTGAGTGTGTTACAATATGAGCTTAAAATATTGACCATATTACAAAACTGGTAAATTAAAGAATCCATTGCTGCTATATAAATAAATACCCAGATGTCTCTGAAAATTGTTATAAAATCTTTGTCGCCGTCTGCAAAGGACCCAAACATATTGCATATCAAAAATGTGAAGTCAATTAAGTGCACAAGTATAAAAAACCGACCCTTCTCATGCATAAATGTATTAAAATTTGGTACAAAATTTTCAATCTTGTCTAGATTCCTTAAAATATGAAAAAACACATTGGAATTTATGCTCGCTATCCAAAACGAAGTGATGTTTATGACTCCTATTAAATTGATAAATACAAGCGCCAAACGGTATAAACCACCACCTATCGGTGGCGTTATAAATGGTTTAATAAAAGAAAAGGTTGCAACAATGCTCAGCGCGGAATATAAAATTAGTTGCAATTTTGAAATGCAGTGCAATGTTGTTAAACGGTTGTTTCCCTGAATTCTGTAACTTTTTATACTTAAAATTGTGTCCAAATATTTTAAAGGTTCAATTTTATTTTTGATCACATTAACATTTTTCATTTTAAAACACTTCGGCCGCCGCATATTTTTCACTTTCAAATAAACTTTCCCACGAATTTTGTTTGAATATTTGTGGTAAAGAAATACACGACTTCGTAACTATCATAAATGAATTATTCTATTAATAACACGACAAGCTTTTAAGTTTTATAGCATAATTAAATGGTCACGCAAATGAAAATATTTTATTTTGGTAGACGGATTGGACAGTTAATCAATGATATACATATATATTTTTAATTTATTTTTATTTCACATTCAAACCTGCTAAACTACTTGTAGTTTGTCAGCAGGTACATAATGCCAATATTTTTGCAATAATGTGGTACAATGGTAAACAGTGTGTATGTATGTATAATGTTGATGATAAATTAACAATAAAGATTAATTGGTTAAATTACAGAATAGTATAAATATATAAAAAGTAGCATAAGCCTTATACAAGGTGGCACAAAATTAATCACCCTATCGGAAGATGTTATAATTTTTGCAAATGGCGTCGTATGTCAATAATGTGATGAATCGTATTAATCAACAGTGAAAACAAAAATATCGTAGCTTCCCACTTTACGAATTATTAAAATATAAGAAAATTACGAAGAATTCGACACACCTACGACACCTATCGGATTAAATTTGATTGAGGTTATATTGACAGTAGACATCTGTACTAATTGAGATTATATCAGGTTTCTAAAAATAAAACAGAGAGGTTGTTAGGACCGTTACTGAGCGAGGGGATTCCTAAAATGAGGCTGAATTATAAACACATTGCATTATGTCAACCAATTAAATTGAAGCAAAGGTAATAAAAATTGGACTAAACCAATCAATGAATAAGGAGGTATGTACCTAATGAAGACAAAGGATTAGACTTTGGACCGAGTAATTAATAAAATAATTAATGGCTTCATCATTCCCACCAAACCGAGGGGTTAACGAACTAGAGTTGTAAACAGGCGATGAACCGAGGGCATACGTTCAGTGACCCGGGTTTAAGGATAAACAATGAGGGCATCGAGGGAATCGTAAACCATAGATCTCGAATAATGGAAGCTTTTTAAGTTGCGAAAGAGCACACGTGAATAACGATGGAAAATTTTATAAATAATATATTGAAAAGAAAAACGCGGAAAAATAGAACACGCTAGTATGAGAATTTTTAGTTATATTACGACTACGTATGACGGCCGGGGATGCCAAAATCGAGGAAAAACATACGAACGGAAAATAAAAATGTTAAATACAATGTAAAATTATTGCTATCAATTTCAGAAAAACCGGAGATATTAGAAAAACGATTTGGAAAAACAATTCTAATGAAAAAATGGGCGTTTATGACGGGGGCGCCGACCGAACGAGAGGACGGTTCAGAATCTGAACCGTAAGCTTCGAAATTCAATTAGAAAAAGCAATTAAAGGCATTTCAACAAATGAGGAGTCAAATGCAGTTGCACTGTCAAAATCTATAGTAACGAAAGAGTTCTTACTTTTTGAATAGACTGGGAAGAGGTCACCAAATTTAGAATCGATTGACAAAGCATTGCTTTCAGTTAAGCCTACTTCAACTGAAAATGAAAGAGTGTTTTCAATTTCAGGAAATATAGTTAATTAAATAAGAAACCGGCTGTCTGATAAAGCTATAAATGCTTTAGTTTTTCTAAAGGCGTATTTCATCAGACAGAGTAAGCTGACCTAATTGTTATGTATCCGTCTCTATGTTCAGCTCCTCAGCGTGAGATGTTCCATTGATCTTGCAAAGTTTTCATTTGTTTTTATTCTAATTAACTTGGCCATAAATGGTGCTGTGATTGTAATTTAATTATAATTTACATTTATTTTCTACCTTAATTTAAGATAGTAACGTTTTCTTTCATGTTGTTTTTTTTTTGTTTTATAGAAGCTATTTTTGTTTACAAGTTTTAAGTTGATTTTTTTTTCTAAATAGCCAGCCAAAAATGGTGCTGTGATTGTAATTTAATTATAATTTATTATATTAACGTTTTCTTTCATGTTGATTTTTGTTTAGTTTAATAGAAGCTACTTTTGTTTATAAGTTCTAAATAACCAGCCAAAAATGGTGCTGTCATTATAATTATGAGTCTGAATAATATTATTTCTATATTTAAAAAAAAAAGTTAGTTAGCTTATTCATAAGATTAATGTTTTTGAATATAATCAATAAACGTTTTATAATTAATTTGATATTTTATTTGAGAGGAAAACACTGAATTTGTTGACGTTATTGGAACCAAATAATATGAGAAAACGTACGTAAATGTAAATTTCTCGGCAACCCGAGAAGCCCCGAGAAATTAGCCTCGAGAATTCTCGAGACCCGAGAAATTGAAAAGCTCGAGAAACCATGAACCCTAGTTCAGATGTATTAATACAATCGCAAAGCATTTGAGATAGATATTGTTATGTACCTAGGGTGAGTGACAATATTGGACACATTACGATTGATTTGATTCGACAGAAGGAATCGTTTTACGTCATTTGTGATGTTGAGGGAATCATACAATTGAGCGGGGTTACTAGTAGATAATATAGACGCAATAAATGGTTGTCGATCTCACAAGTATCTTTTTTTCAAAAACAATGGAATTTTGGACATGATTTTTGTTTACATAAAGAGTAATAACCATTAAAGGGCGATGAAACTTAACACAGGGCTTACGGAATAAATCAAGTTGATGACCAGGTGTATGAAAATTGTAACGTAACCAGATGTCAACGCGTATGATTTTTATGATTCTTGCGTGGAATGAGACACATTATTGGGCAGGTTTTGAACGAAGTAATTAACTTGACAGTTATTCCAGGGTGTAATTGGACCGTAGGCAGATGAAACACCATAAATAATATATTAAAAATGAAATGAAACTTTAGCGTGCGGATGCAATTATGCTATGAAAGGCAAACGTCAAATTTCAAATTTGGATAATGAGTTTAGGGAGGGGGGAGAGAACGCAAAACCAACATAACAGGAAAACTTAGGTAAAGAAATGGAAAACTCAAATTAACGTTATAAGTAGAGTAGATACGGACTCAGAATATAGTTTCTTATAAACAACAAGGGGAAAATCGTTAAGAGTAGTCGCGAAAACACCGTTACTTGAAGGAAAGTCAGGTGGAAAAAAAGAAAAGTTAAATAAGTCAGATTAATAATGAAAATACGGTTCTGAGACATAATCGCTAATGTATGCGAGGGGAAAAGGGGGAACTGCCGCGAAAAATAGTGAAGGAATATTTGCGTTTAAAACTAGGAGACGGGAGAATCTACGTTTTGCAAATGATTATGCCAATTTACAATATAGATTTAGCATATCGCACATGGACCTATTACAAATTGAGAAAAAAATAACACAAAAATCATGAAATTTAAAATATATTTTGAGAACAAAAGACATGGGAAAAAGTGGACGAACTAGCGGCAGCTTACTAAGTGTGGGCATACATTGGGACATCGGCCGCGCAGCGTAGTTCAGTGTCGGATTTCTAAAATGTGTAGAAATCAGTGGGCAACATACATTGGGGTTCAGGCGACACAGTCGACGCAGTTCAGTTTGCTTAGTTCGAATTGTGCCCGCTTGAGCGCTAGTCTCTCGTAGGCGACGCAGTACGCAGGGCGCAGTTCGGTAGCTTAGTTCGTCTTGTTCCCGCGTGATCGCTAGTCTCTCGCAGGCGACGCAGTTGAGCAGCTCGGTGCTCGGCTCGGTAGCTTATTTCGTCTTGGTCCCGCTTGAGTGTTGGTCGTATGTTGAATGATATAAGAATGTTGAGTTCGGAATACGATTCTGATTTTAAATTAATAATTTATTACTGATTTATAGTCTTTCATACGCAAAACAATTGGCGATTTGACAGCATTTACCTATTTATTCGTAAATGTTATTGCTAATTACTCTTTTAATTTATCGTGATTTTTTTTGGGGGTTAAGCTTCCTCTTTTTGATTTTTTTTTATATAAACTATTACGATCGTGCGAAACTAGTAAATATAATCATTATTTTTATTCACTCACGTACAAAAAAAAACTTGATAACAATTATACTAAAACTGAAAACTACACAACTAACGAGACGTACATTTTATCGGCATTTTAAATAT